>CM053790.1:450152396-450752396 GCA_028749045.1 Cupressus sempervirens
AGACCTTGGGTGTTAATTCACTTGACCTAATGCAACCCTTGAGGTCTTTCGATGTCCCTATTTCTCCAACCCCCATGACAACTTCATCATTATTAGCAACTAGGAAAGTGAAGATAGGTTGCAAGAATGCAAAAAGGTTAGAGTATTCACATTTTGGAATGGTCCCAAGAGTGAATTACTTGACCTCACTGACTAGTTGCAAGAATATTGTAAGGATTAGGTAAGTATTTCTCATCACTCAGACGGACTACTTTATTTACACTGCTCTAACAAAGATGTCAAAAAAGATTTTCTTTTGCTTCTGAATGCTACTTCAAAGGATATATTGTTAAATTTCTAGAATGGATACCAAATTCTAGGGAAGGAATGTTAGAAATCATGTTGCCAACATGGTTTATCATTCAATCTCTTCCTAAGGAATTATTACAAATAGAGATTCTTAGGAAATTAGGTTCATCTATGGGTGAAATCATAGGTATAGAATCCTCTTTTAATCTTTGTAACAATGTGAAATTACTTATCAAAAAAAAAACTAATAACTTGGTTCCTACGCAAAAGAAAATGATAACTAACAGAGCTATCTATAATCTAAACTTTCATAACTACAACGAAATTTTTTTAGAAATAATAAGACTAGATGATAATAGGAAAATCATATTCAAGACTTTGCATCTTACCTCAGATTTCAATAGCAAGTTTCCTATGATAAAAATTAGGAGAAATAGAAAACTTCAGAGGATCTCTAGTAGGAAAGAGCCTATATATTCTCATCTGGATAACAAGATTCACCAAGAACCAATCTGCATAGAATAGATAGAGAAGAGTAGAAAGATAGATTTTCCATAAGAAGATTTAGCTAACCCTACTTTAGACATAAATTTTGATCAAAGGGAAAGTCTAGGAACTAGACAAGTAGACAAATCAATAGATATTTAGAGGAGTGTAAATAAAAAATAGAGAGTACCTATTAGTAGCAAAGGGAAATTTGGGGTTACAAATATAGGTAAGGGCATAGAAATAAATATGGATACAAAAGTGTAGACTCCTAAGGGAAAGAAAAAATCTAAAGAAACCAAAAATGATATATCAAGAATCTCTAATACATACTTAGAGGGTTTAAGCAAGAGTAACAATGAAGACATTGTCTCTGAGAATCCAAGTTTCATATGTGCAGAAGGTAAAGCTCTAGATACTATAGGAAAAAAACATACTGAGAAGCTACTCAGTAATGAAGAGGATAATTTAGAAGATATTGAAAATTCTCTTTTATTTGAATGGGAAGCAGTAGGAAAAGGAGAAGATAAAAATCTAGATGAGGATATTAAATCTCCTTTACATCCTTTGAAGGATTCAAAAGAAACATCTTATAATCCCAACAAAGAGACAACTATTAGTCTATCTAAATTTTGGCAAACACCATCAGAATACATTAGTTCACCTTTCTCTTTGGTTGGTAGTAAAAAAGATAAGAATAGTGAGCCAGATAGAGTAGGAAAACCTCCTACACAAGAATTTCATGAGTTTCTACATGGGAATCTGGAAGGGAAAGAAGATTTGGAGAGCTTGATCATGACCAAAATAGAAGAAGACAATAGAGATGCATTAAGTGAGGAATTAATCCAAGTCTTTAGTTTTGAAAATATAGATAACATCACTGATGCACAAAAAGAAAATCTCATTCAGAGAGTACTTAAATTAGGAGTAGATAACTACACATACAAAGATTTAAAAAGAGATCTGATGAACATTGAAAAGGAGGATAAAGACAAGAAAGGTTCACAATTATCTAAAAATGGAACACATACAAAGAAAAATGAGGATGATATGGGGAAGGATAGTAGAGGAATCTCAAATTTAGAAGGGAATAATTTAAAAAATTAGTAAAGCATTATAAATGAAATTTTACGAGAACTGGATAGTAAAGATATGGAAAGGAAAGCTGCTAGTAGGTTGGATGCTTCTCAAAATGCACAAATGAATATGGAGTAGCTTGGGATTTAGATGAATCAAAAAGGTTAAATTCACCTAAGTGTGGCAAATTGAAAGCTAAAAGAGGAAGAAAATCTTTGAAAGAAGTCAGAGAAGTGGATGGTCAGAACAGAGAACAACAAAAGATAGATAAGATATTTAACAACGGGAAGTGGAAGTGCCTTCCTAAGGACTGATGAAGATCACAACATGGAATGCTAGGGGTTTAAATGCCCACATTAGGAAAAGACTACTAAAACAAAACCTAACATTATTCAAATTTGAAATTATTTTACTACAGGAAACAAAATTAAATAGGTTAGAAGGAACTATATTAGGTAAGAAGTTGGGTAATTGGAGTATCACTCTTCAAGAGTCTATAGGTGTATCAGTGGGTTAAGGATTCATTTGGAATCCTAAGAAAGTAACTTTAGATATTTTAAACATAAATAATAATTGGATTAGTGGTATAGTCCAAAGTTTGAAATATAATCTCAAGTTAATTCTAGTTAACATTTTTGGTCCAATAAGTAATCTAGAGAAAAAATTAGTTTGGGAAGAAATCAACATATTTATGAACAAATATATGAATAGTCTAGTCTTATTAGGTGGAGATTTCAATACTATACTAAAAATAGATGAAAAAATAGGTGGAATTCAACATATCTTGCAATGATCTAAAAAATTTGAAAAATGGTGTGACTTTCATAACTTGATTGATATTTCGCTCATTAATGGGAATTTCACATGGAATAATAGATGGAAGGATTTTGCTTATATTACTGAGAAATTAGATAGGTTCTTCATTAAAAGAGATTTGGATGTAAATAATATAAAAATCCAATCTTCTATTCTGTTGACTATTAGGTTAGACCATTTCCTAGTTAGAATTGAATTCTCTGAGCCCCATAAACCTGCTAGGAATCCATTTAAATGTGAAAAGATGTGGTTTTTAGATCCTAGATTTCTAGGAAATATTAAAGAATGGTGGTTGCAAGGTAATTTTGAAGGATCTAAGATGCTTATTTTTGTTTCCAAAATGAATATGCTTAAGGAGAAGATTCTCAAATGGAATAAAGAACACTTAAATAACATTTTTAAAGAAAAAAATGATATTGAAGAAAGACTAAAAGAATTAAATTTAGAAGTAATTAAGAAAGATATGAATAATGATAGCTATTTATTAGAAAAAGAATTACTTTCCAAACAAGAGGATATATTATCCAAAGAGGAAATTTTTTGGAGACAAAAATCACAAGAGAGATGGCTAGATGAGGGGGATCGAAACAAAAAATTCTTCCACAAATCTACCTTATATAACAAAGCTAAGAGTAAAATATCCAACATTAAAAACCATCTAGGTATCTCAACTAAAAAATTGAATGAAATTGCATAAAACTTTGTGGATCATTTCCATAAAATATTAAACAATTTTGAGGGGTCAAACAGAGAAGCTCAATCCAATTTGCTCAAAGTAATCCCCAAAATTGTCATAGCTGAAGATAACAAAGCTCTAAATAAACCTATTACATTGGAAGAAGTTAGATTGATGGTATTTAATATGAACCTTGATAAATCACTAGGTCTAGATGGTTTTCAGGCTTTCTTTTTGTAGCAATGTTGGGATATCATTGGTCTAGAGCTTTGGAAAGCCATTGAAGCTTCAAGGAATGGTGGAGCTCTATTATTAAAAATCAACTATTCCTTTCTCACTCTAATCCCCAAAAAGGTGGAGCCTGAGAGTCCAGG
This sequence comes from Cupressus sempervirens, assembly GCA_028749045.1. Lineage (NCBI taxonomy): Eukaryota > Viridiplantae > Streptophyta > Pinopsida > Cupressales > Cupressaceae > Cupressus > Cupressus sempervirens. Next base: position 450,156,114 of record CM053790.1, read on the forward strand.
AGATTTTAGACCTATCACGCTATGTAATACTATTTACAATTTTTTTTCCCAAGATATTAGCAAATAGATTTAAGAGCATCCTTCCAAAAATTATATCTAAGGAACAAAGAGGCTTTGTTTTAGGTAGATCCGTTCTTGATGGCATTCTCACCATCCAAAAAATAATTCATTCTTCCTAGAAGAATAAAGAGGCATGCATTTTCATGAAGCTTGACATTCAAAAATTCTATGATATGGTTGATTGGTGATTCCTTTGTAAGACCCTAGAAGCTTTCAGTTTTTCTCATCAATGGATCAACCTTATTTTTAAATGCATATCATCTAGTGAAATTTAAGTGCCTATTAATGGGACCCTTGAAGGTTTTTTTGAAACTTCTAGAGGTATTAGACAAGGAGACCCTCTATCTCCTTCCCTTTATATAATTATGATTGAAGCTTTTGGGAGAGCACTCATTGAGGCTTATAATAATCAGAAGATTATAGGCATTACTATCAAAAGGAATATTCTTAATATTACTCATCAACAATACATAGATGATACAATTTTTCCAGGTAAAAGCTCAGTAAAAGAGGCACTTTTTTAAAAATCCATCAATGAGCTATACATGATAGCATCCAGACCGAAAGTTAATGATTTGAAATCTGAGATTTATTTTTTGAATATGAATCAAAAGATAGAAATTATACCTGCCATATCATGGATACAAAAAGGGTTTGTTCCCATGCAAGTACCAGGGCATTAAATTAGAGAAAGGTTTGAAGTCTAGTAAGGTATGGGATAGAACTTTAGAGAAACTGGATGCTAGGATTGGTAGTTGGAAAGATAAATGGCTCTCAAAAGCTGGTAAGAGCATAAAGATAAGCTTTCTTTTGTCAGCCATCCTGACTTACCCTCTTTCCTATTTACCATTATCCAAGCACCTTCTTCATAGATTTGAGGCAAAACTTAGAAATTTCCTTTGGAATGATTGCAAGGAACAAAAAAAATTGGCTCTCATAAAATGGGAAAATATATGCAAACCTAAGGATATGAAAGGGTTAGGCATTAAGAATTTATAATGGAAAAATGAAACATTAGGGGCTAAATTAATTTGGTGCCTCTTTAAGGAAAGAGTACATAAGTGGAAAAAGATTATGTATATTAAGTATCTTAATGTGGATGATCCTCTATTAATTTTTAGAATGAAGACCCTTTCTAAAGAGTCAGAGAGCTATAACTTTATAATTAAGTGTCGTCATCTCATCAAAAAATATCTAACTTGGGATGTTGGTAAGGGAAATGATGCCCTATTTAGGGAGGGTTCTTGGGATGGGCATCCTTCAATAGACAATAGTCACATCCCTGTGGAACTCAAAGAAAAATTAGTCAATTTGTGGCGTAGTAAAATCAATAACTACAAGACAAAGATCACTATGGAAGTAACTTCTAGATGGATATGGAAAACTCTGGAGGGCACATAGTTGGACCCAGCCATAGTAAAGACATACGAAGAGATAACACAAGATAGGAAAGTTAAGTAGCTTGAGAGAAATGATGAGCTCATTTGGGCGGCATTGAATGATGGAAAGTATAGTGTGAAAAGTGGATATAAAGCATCGATACATTCACAAAGATGGGATGAAGTGGAAATTCTACTTAAACTATGTTGGGACCCCACTTTTCTACTAAAGGCAAGATTTTTCTTATGGTTACCATTTCAAAATAGTATTTTTATGGTAGATAAATTCTATAAATTAGGCTTTGAAGGCTCTTCTAGGTGTGTTTTATGTAAGCAAAACAATGAGGACTCTGACCATCTATTATACAATAGTCCATTTTCCCAAGCATGTTGGGATTGGCTTAGACATGTGTTAGGTTGGTCTTCTCCATTTCCAAAATTATTTATTGATCTCCTCAAAGGATGGCCCACCAACCTACATAAGTGCATTTATAGTAAACTCTAGAACATTTGTCCTTCTATTCTCATGTGGGAAGTTTGGAAAGGAAGGAATAGAAGAATTTTCTATGATTCAAAGTTAAATCCAAAAGAGTTAGTATTAAAAATAAAAGTTAGCTTAGTTCAAATAGCTAACTCCCATCTCAAGAAGTACAAAAAAGAAGAAGGCTCCTTTTCTATTCGGGATGGTCATATGAAAAAGAAATGGTTGAACTTGATCAATCTTCCACTTGTCTATTTTAAGAAAAGAAAGGAGGCAAGGGAAATGTATAAATGGTCTCCCCCTCTAAAAGGATGGGTTAAACTTAATTTTTATGGAGCAACTAGAGTAACCTAGGAACAATAGGTATTGGTTGTATCATTAATGATGATAAAGGTAAATGGATTACTAAAAAAGCCATGTCTATTCATCCTACTTCCAAAAACCTGGCAAAGCTTGAAGCACTAGAAAAAGGTCTATAGTTATGTCAAAATTTAGGATTATCAAATATTATCATTGAAGGTGACTCCCAAATTGTCTCAAATGTAATAAGGAAATGAGCAACCCCCAACTGGGTCCTTAATTATAACCTAGAAGAAGTTCTTGGGCTCCTAGATTGGTTTGCAAAAATCTCGATATGTCACATTTACCGAGAAGGTAATCAAAAGGTGGATTATTAAGAAAATGAGGGAGCTAATGGTGTAAACTCTTTGGTTATTAAAGATATGTTTTAAACACTTCCAGTTATAGTTTAAAAAAAATAAAAAAATTTGTTTCCTTTTTCATAAGGTGTGGTCCTTTTAAATATGTAGTTTTTATAGAGGATAGTAAGTGGTAAAGCCTCTATCCAAGAATAAATGTAGCAAATGGAATAATAACATATAATATTGAGTATATTAAGTCACTATTGATTATATATCAGTTAGGATAGTAGGTATAGGTTTAAGTTTTTTATTCCTTAGATATATCTTCTTAACATATACTATGGGATCCTTTAATTCAATCCCAACTTTGTAGTGCATGTTATGCTTGTTTTTTAGTCTGGTTCTTCATCATTATTAGTATTAGTGTGGTCTCTTCATTACTCCTTTTGTTATGGTTCCTTTTGAAGGGTTGTCTGCAACATGATTACATTTAAGTGATGTCAAGCCACTAAGATATTGGAGAAAGTATTGAGGTATTCCTAGAGCCTTCGATGAGATTTTGTTTTGTTCATTTTGTTTAGGTCTTGCCATGTCTTTTTCACCATGCATGTAGTCTTCATGAGATGGATACATTCATATATGTTTTCCACACCTTAGAGGTCTACACCATGGCCTTTTGAGGCAATATTAAATTAGAAAGATGGAATAGGGTGCTAACGCTGATTAATGGAATGATGCATATTGCAGTTAATAGGGCAATAGGAGAAGGTTTCTTCAAATATGACTTCACCTAAAGGAAAAATAATGACATCATAGGTACCTTCATTGGGTTTATGGCGAGAGCCAAGATAAACAAATGGGACATGGTGAAATTGTGTTTGAATATCTTAGATCCCATTTGGTGTCATGGCTTGATAGAAGCAGTCATGATCTTGGACAAGATGTTAACAGTATCCCTTCCTAAAATGTACATGAACCACCCACCAAAAAGCCTTATCGTGGCAAATATACTGAGGTAGCTTGCACTGATAATGAGGGACCTAGTAGCCTTCAATGAGGTATGGCCAAAAATAGAATCTTGTTTTCAATTCCTTCTTAGATGGAGAAAAATTAGGATGGATAATGGAATCGATTGGTTTAGCAATTATCTCAATTTTTTTAATGCATACATTCATCTAGGGTTCGGATTTGGTAACGTGGAGGCATTGGACTTTTGTACTCCCAATATTGAGAAGTCAAGGAGGGAGAAGTTCACTTGCAAATTCCCAACCCCTCCTCCCCTGCCCCCCCCATTTTAAGTTAGAAAACCCTAATGATATTATAGAAGTCATTATGGTGTTTTGGAAGAAACAAGGTGCACCTTCTTTATAGTAAGATAGCTCTAGTTTTTGGTGGGTGCATCTACCTACTTTAATTTGTGTTGCTGGTCGAATATTGGCCTAAGGATGCCTCTCTGGTAGGGAATTTTGCTGGTATCTTGTTATTTTTACTAGTAATCTTGGTCTTATAGCTTATAGTATCATATGGTTAGTAGCTCATATAGTTTCTATCAGTTATCTAGTTGCCTCTTTAGGGATTTTGTTTCAGTAGCATGGCTCTATAGTATGTTCTTCATAATGTAACAAGAGGAGGGTCAGAGTAGTGGACTTATGCCATGTAGAAGCCTTTGAAAATATGTAAATAACTCTATTCTTAATATATAAGTGGATATTAATAGTAGTTGTGGCATTCTTGAGTTAACTAATATGTGGCATGGTTTTCTCTTCTCTTTATAGCTAATTTAATGATTTTTATTCAGCTTTTTCTTTCCAATTATAGTATGGAAAGATGCTTAGTTATGACTAATTGGAATTATAATGGAAACTTAAGAGTATCATTTGGTATCATAGTAGAGTAGTTTAATTATTTGATTCAAAACTTCTTAAAAATCATGGTCAATTTCAACAAGAAACTTGTTCTCAAGTAGTCTCCTATGTGGTAGTCTCTGTTTCATTTATGCAAATTGATTGATCTTCATGAATATAGAGTATCAAGTTTGGTAATTCTCTTAGCATGAATGGGTAACTCTCTAACTGATCTTGTTAATGTAAATTCTCATAGATTATCTATTCAAGTATTATTCTGTTCTCATGTTACTAATTTTGATTTTGACATGCTCTGTCTGGCCTTTTGGAACACTTGTCTACTAATTTTGAGTTAAGGCTTAAGTTTGGTCTTTTTGGTAACTATGGAGAATGTAATCAACATATGGCGTTCTTCAAGAGTATAGCTTGTTTATTTTTTTCTTTGGATGGCAGTAGAGTTCTATGCATTAAGAGGATAATTTAGGAACATCTCTGTTTTCTATGAAAGGTTTTAGCTAGTTTTAAATTTAATAATGGCTTTAATGTATTTATTTAGTCATATAATGAATTAATTTCCCATATTGGTCAATACTGATTTATACTAACAATATGATTTATGAATTTTATTAAGTGGGGCATGCCAAAGCTTTTTACAATGAATGAAGGGGATGGTTTTGAGTATTTATGGATGGATAAAGTAGAATCGATCTGTTTCTTATCCCTCTTAGGTTATCTAACTATTTATCTAATCAGGAAGCTAATGAATATGTTACTACCAACCATTCTGATGATCAAGTCAGTAAGGAATTAGTGATCTCAACTCTTAGCAATAGATGAAGCATACAATATTGGTTGGTATGGTCCTCAGGCAATAGGTTTTCATATGGAATAAGAGGCAATAGATCAAGTGAATTTATGGAAATATGTCCATTATATTGTAAAATAATAGATGTGTAATAATTCTACTAGGGTATGCTCCTTTCATGTTGTAATAGTAAAGGACCATGGTCCCAGGCTAGACTAGAGGTTTTCTTTTATGTTCTTTCCTACCAGTGTTTGTTTGAATGGAGGTAATCTATTGTATGCTATTTATCATAAATTAATATAATCAAGGCTTTGACTATTTATCGATAAAACAAAAAAGATAAAAAAAAAGAGGCAAAGAAAGTTAGCTAAGTAAGATGATAAAATCTTGTTTTTCTAGAAATTCACACACTTCTAATGATAATTTGGAATTAGTGCATATTGCTTTACATGGTCTTATTGGAGTTGAATGTTACTATGGTGATAGATACTTTACATTGTTTGTGGATGATTATTCAAGAATGATGACTATAATGTTCATGAAAGTGAAATCACATGCTTTTTATATGTTTAAGTGGTAAAAAGAAAGAGTTGAAAAGGAAACTAGCAAATCTTTGAAATGTTTAAGACTTGATAGAGATGGTGAATTTATGTTAGCTGAATTCACTAACTTTTTTGTGCTGAGAATGGTATCAAAAGAGAGTTATCTACACCAAGGACACCACAATTGAATGGTATTACTAAAAGGACAAACATCTCTATCGTGGATTGTGTAAGGACACTAATAATTAAGAGGGAGGTCTCTTAGATATTTTTGATACAACAATCAATGCTCTTGTTTACACACTCAATCGAGTTCAATTCAATAAAAGAAAAAATAAAACACCTTATGAGCTATGGTATGATTGTACACCTAATGTAAGTTATTTCAAAATTCTTGAAAGTAGATGTTATATTCACAAGGATGTTGGGAATACTAAACATGATGTTAAAGGTGATGAATGCAAATTCCTAGGATATTCATCTAAGAGAAAGGCTTACAAATGTTTGAACAAGGATACTAATGAGATAATTGAAAGTGCAAATGTAAGATTTGATGAGTTTACATAGAAGAATGATCTAGAAAGGAAGAAAGAACTTGAAGATTACAACAAGTTTGTTTATGTCTATGAAGATGTACCAAACACTCCACCTGAGTTACAACATAGGCCTACCAAGCATTAGATAGTTGTGTAGACACCAAAAATTATCCAATTTATCACAATTACCATTATCCTATCCAACTAAATATATATTTATTATTTAGATTTATCCTACCTTTAATTAAATAAATTCATATACATTTTAATACAAACCTTTTTATACCCTGTCTTTGACTTAAATAAACTTAGATTTATTTAATCCTATCCTATTTCCTCTCATCTCACTTGCATCCTAATCCTTTACTTCAATTAATTAAACAAGCTTACTTAACCTAATTAATCTTGTTTGTACCACTTGGAATTAAATATTAAATGTAATTCTATTTGAGCACATGGCTTGTAAATTTAACTGTCACATAGCCTCACCTAACCCACCCTTCTAACCTTGGTCAATCCACTTACCTACTAATTAATCCTAATACAAACCTATTATGCCTAATCATTTTCTCACACATGTGCCAAATGAGAGACCATTCTCATGACATTTTCCCTTTTGGCTAGGGAAGTCTCTTACACAAACATTACACACACTTACACATTTTCCCTGCTTCACATGTGAACCAAAATTGTCCACACATGTGTGAGAAACCTTGAGTTTCCAACCTCTTACATATGTCATTGACCAATAATTTTTAATGGTGGCTCACACATGTCTGAGAAACCTTGAGCTTCTAACCCTCTTACACATGTCATTGATCAATTAGTTTCAAAGGTGGCTCACACATGTGTGAGCAACCTTGAGCTTCCAACCCTCTTATAGATGTCATTAACTTGTCATGTCAAAGGTTTCTCACACATGTGAGAATCTTTCCCCCTTTGAATGGTAAAAGCCATAATCCATATGGATTCCACTTATCCTCCACCTCATGGAAACCTCATTGATCCTGAGCGATCCTAGTACTTCATCTCATATCAAATCTCAACCATCCATTTCCTCCCGTTTCCTATAAAAGAAGATCCCTCTCTTCATTTAAAAAAGAAATCTTTAATCCATTGTTATGATGCACGAATGTGAGCAATCACATCCCAAAAATATAAGATCATCAACACTTCTTCATTTTTGGTAGGTTTTCATGTGTTGTATTAAGTATATTAAGTTAGCTTCTTGTTTTTATTTCAATACATTTTACCTTCTCCATGTCTTTCATATTTTAAGTTTACACAAACATGTAGGAATATGCTTTAGTTTCTTATTGTTTATTCCTTAAATATATTTTATTCTTGGAAGGATTTTATGGGAAACAAGATACTGAGAGGTAGGGGTGTGGGGGGAGGCGAGGGGTAGGGGCAGGGGTGGTGGTTGAATCAAAATCTTACAATTTCACTTGCAATTTTTTATTTATTGATTTCACACCTAATTCATCTCATATCTTAGATCTAACATCAAAATTGTAATGATGAAATTAAAACATAACATCCATGAAAAGTTTCAACACACAACACAAATGATTTGGTTACCTAGAAACACTTTAATGTGAAGGTAAAACTAGGGTGGGGATGAAACTCACAAATCTTCACTGTTGCAACAATTAAGTTAACCTGTTAGGGTTACAATGTTGATTATAATAGATGATCTACCCTATGAGGGGTTTTCTCTATTAAAAGCTTTAATACTGATAGATCTTATCCTATTAAATGATTTTATACTTACAATCAAGTAAGGACTCTTCTAGGAGATTCTAAATAGATATGTTAGGATCACTCTGTTAAGAGATTTTCCTTGACTAAATCTATTAAAAATGATCTAGTACCTAACCCTCAGTTTTCACTGAAAGCTAGTTTGAGATCTCCTCTATTCAATGTCTCAATCTAATATCTCCATGCTACCCTTCACTACTTAGATTTCTCTATTTGATCTCCTTTCAAACTTAGTCATATTTTCTATGTTCTATCCTTGATTATTCCTTCTCTTGCACATTCATCCATTCATTATTGATCACTTGTTCTCCATTTCTTTATGCACTATTGATCCTAGGGTTAGAGCCATCATTAAAATAGATAATATTTGAAAGTTCTAGATCATAATCAATGCTATAAAATTCATCTCTTTTGTCATTTCCCTTCTAATTTTCTAATTGGTTAACATGCTTTCCTTGGTATCAATAACTTCTATAAAAATGTGTAAACTCCATCTTAACTATCTCTACAATAATTAATTGTTGTATAGAAGTCAACCAAAAATAATTTAAATAGGTGTCTGTGCGGTTACAAAAATGAAAAAAACTTGTTTTCTCAGTATCTAAATATTCTAACACTTAATCATAACTAACATTCATGCTAATACTTGGCTTCTACACACTTGATCTATTATTTTCACTTGGAAAAAACTATCTTGCAATTTACTCAGTCTCAACTATATAAGCTCGACTTATATATAGGCTCAGTCTCAACTAAGGTGCTTGACAATCTTAACTTGCTTAATATGTAATGCAAAATAAACAAGTCCTTATGTACTTGGCTTTTACCAGATGGCTTGATGACAGTGACAAACATGCAACCTTGCCCAGTAAATGATTAAGTGTTTGAACACTAATAGAAAACTTACGTATATAGATCAACAATTTCTCCTTTTGACATTAGTGGGAAAAACAATATATCTTGAATTATCATTGCATACAATAATAATCCCCATGAGACTATAATTCAAATCTACAATTTGAAATTACTGGTGTTGTTCCATATGATGAATCTATGATTAAATATCTATCTCTGATTAATGTGACATATATTTAGTATATTTTCCCCTTGTTAAGCTATACATGATTTTCTCTTATTTTCCCCCTTGTTTTTGTCACTTATGGATTGGGTTTTCTTGGGGCAATCTTATACTTATAAAAGAACTTCTCACGATTTGCCAAAATTTCTACAAAGCCCTTATTCCATTTCTCCTTTATTTTCTCTAAAACATAAATTTGAATTTCTAGCTTGACAACTAGATCAAATAGGCTTTCAATATTTGAGAAATGCATATCTTTCTTCATGATATTCTATGCTATAGACACTTCCATCTAAATAATCTCCAAATGTGGTAGCAACATGAATTGAATATATATCAGTTTGTTCCTCATGTCATTGTCTCATGTGATTAAATATCTGTCTATTATTTTGACATATATTTAGCATATTTTCCCCTTGTTAAGATATACGTAATTTTCTCTTATTTCCCTCCTTAGTTTTATCACTTATGGATTGGGGTTTGTTGGGGCTATCTTATGGTTATAAAAAAACTTCTCATGATTTGCCAAAATTTCTACAAAGCCTTTATTTAGATGTTTATATTTCTATCTATTTATTGATTTTTAGATTAGTTAATTTAGACTTGGATTTAGTATTTCTATAACTATTTATGTTATTGATATTTCTTGCATAAATTGTTGTTTTTATTATTTTATGGATTGATGTTTATTTCTATTTTTTATGTTCCTATCATTAGAAAGGGATAGTTCCTATCGTTGAGATTTATATGGTTTTCCCTAGGTTTGATTTTGCCTATTGTAGCTACGTTCATAATCCCCCATCTTGTAACTAGGATCCCTTGATGGAATATTGGTTGGACACCTTTCACAAGATTACACCCTAGATTGATACAGATAGACCAAGCTGAATTTCATCATAAATTGTTTGGCCTATAATTTTGGCATGGTTTCCAAGGAAATGTGTCAAAGGCATGTTAGCTTGATGATTTGAGTTAGGAACAATGCATTAGGATCAGAGCTTTTTCAATCACCAGCCTTTCTTAAGTAGTTAATCTTAATTTGTGTTACGTAAATCATATAGATGCATTATTTTAGAGTTTGCAAGTAGGTCTTAGAAATTAGAATCAATTTTACATTATCACTAGTTGTTGTGAGCTACTGATAAAAAAAAGAAGCTCTTTTGAAGAAAAAATGTTAAATGATGCATTTACAAGGTAGTTCCAACATGTCAATTTTGGGTGAAAATTGTTTCAAAAATGCAAAATTTGAAGGGAACATAAGAGGTAAAATGTGCTTGGTAGTGGGAGTGTTGCCCCTTGACCCCTGTTTCAAATTTAAATTCAAAAGAAGAAATTGTGGGGGAAATGTGTCAACCTAAGGTGATGTTTTTATACCCTCTCTGCCAAATGAATGCAACTTAAACAATCTTGATCTTCCATTGTAATAGGTATGTCCAAATGTTATTTCTATGTTTGAACAAGAGCAAATAATTGATGCATTTTTAGAATAATTTGATTTTGAGAATGAAAATTTGAGTATTTGTTTTTTTATTTGCTATAGGAAAGATGATCAATGCATATGCCCAAGCAACCAAGAGAACATGGTGCATGTGGTACAAGCTATTTATAGGCATCACCATGAGAAGGGTGATAATGGACATGTTTTTCTTATAACATATAAACAATTTCAAACTTCAAATCAAGAAGATCAATGTATGGAATATTCTATTGCATTGGAAAGACAGAAGATTTCTTCAAAATATAATTATCCACCTAGTATGCACAATAAATGTAATCATGCATGCTCATAAACCTGTATATCCCTCTTATATTCCACCATATCCATCCTTGCCACCTATGTTCTACTTGTCTTCCTTATTCCTACAATTCTTACCATCCCATTCACATCATATTATACCCATTCCACCATATCCACCAAAGGAAACTATAATGGCTCATAACACATTATTGGTCAAAAGAATAGTCTTGAAAATTGAGTGTCAAAACACTTAACCATTTTCACTATATATGTTGAGTACACAATGTATGCCAAGCTATAATTTCAATAGGTGTTGAGTCACAGTTGGTTCCATGCAAGTTAGAATGTAGTATGTGCTGAGTAATCTAGAAAATTTCATGTGTTGAGTGATTTAGGAAATGTTTAAGTGCTGAGCAATATAGAACATACATGTGTCAAGTAATACAGTGTTTAACAGGTGCCGAGAAAAGTAGGAAAGTAATAGATGCCAAGCAATCTAGGAATGAGTTTATGCCGAGCATCAGTAATGAAATGAGTACCAAGTAACTCAGGATCAACATAAGAGTTTGTGCTTTTACAAACTAAGATGTAAATTTTTTTGGAGCCAACTTAGAGAGATTTCGAAGGAGATAAAAAAGGATAAGGATGAATCACTTACATTCCCTATGCAATTTGCATGCAACTGATTAGAAAAATGGAGAAGGAATGCAACCAATGAGAAAAATTCAAGGTATGAGTGGGAATTTGAGATTCAATATGGATCATAGATCCATACCTAACCCTAAGTCTTTGCATTCTTTATAAGGATGTCAAGAACCCATTGCATGTGTGGATGAGAATAGTATATAGGGAGATTATAGAAAAAATTTAGTGTGAAGAAGAAAAGACTTAGAGTAGCAATTTCATATCCAATTGATTAGAATAGTACAAGAGATAGGGAACACACATATATATCAGATCAAGTAAGGATCAAAACAAGAAGAGTAGATTTAGTACCTAAACCCAACAATTTGAGATTGTATGCAATTAGGTCAAATGTTCTAATAATCTCTCACAATTGTATTAGAGGTTGAAATCCTATATTGATAGGCTAGCTTAACAGCTAGGTAGGAGAACTTTTGGAGAAGGTCTTGAAAATTCTACATATTAGGTGGGTTTAACAACCTATTGTAAATCCTTTAATAGGGTGACACTTCATGTAAGTGTTTGTAAATCCTCTGACTAGGTCACTATTGACATAGTGTAAAGCCTTTAACAGGGCAGGCCTTTCATAGGGTAGACCATCAGAATTGGTTGATCATTGATTGCTGTAGTGATTTTTGTGGGTGTCATCCCTACCCCAAATTTACCTTCTTATTCTTGGAGGGTTTCTGGTTTACCAAATCTTTGTGTTATGTGTTGATGCATGCTTTCATTTTCATATTTTCTTATATGTTTACATGCATTACTTTCAATTATGTGTTAATAAGGGTTTGAAAGGATAACAATTCGTTACTTTTGATTCACCATCCCCCCCCCCCAGAAGTACTTTTCTCATTTGAACATTCCAAAAATTTGTATTAGAGCTCTAGTTCTCACAACGAGAAGCCTAATAGCTTGGAGAAAAAGATCAAAAGATGGAAGTCTTCAAACTTGGGAAGATCATTGACAATTAGGTGATTGATGTGCAACTAGCTCTACACAAAGTAGAGGAAGGCAAAGAGGAACTAAGAAAATCCTTGAAAAGAAGAAAGGAGATAGCCATAGCTGAAAATGACATACACTACAAGGAAATTGACACCACACAAGTATTTTCCAATGGAGATTCCAAGAAATTTGATGTAGCAATAGCATAATTAATGCAGAAAAATAGAGCACAAGCTAAAGAATTTAGATTACATAAGCTTGAACAAGAATCACAAGCCATAATGCTTTGTGAAGTGACTAAACAAAGGAAAAGAGCTATTGAAGAAAAGGCCATGATAGAAGATGACAAGAGAAATCTCATCAATAAGCTGGAAGAGAAGAAAATTGAATTTGAAAATATCTCAAACATGTAGTTGGATAGCTTAAGCTAGATGATGAATGTTCATCATGAGCTAAACATGAAGGACATTGAAATCTCTAACTTGAAGATGTAGAATGAAAAATTGTAGAATGAATTGAAGAGAGAAAAAGAGATAGCATAAAGTTATAACAAACCCAATAAGGCCATTAAGTACTTTGAGCAATTGCTGAAATCACCAAGGGCTAGTAATGATACTTCAAGACTAGGATACAACAGCACTGAACAAGGAGAATCATCCAAGACTACAGAAGAAAGATGCAACAAAGGTAACAATGCTAAACCTACTTGTGATTTTTGTGGTAAAAAGGGACATACCTCTAATGTGTGCAAAAGCAAGAATAATCATCAACATGATAAGGCTATGAATGCAACATTTTTTCACAAGTGCAAGAAGCAAGGACATTCTACACAAGACTACAGAACCAAGACCATGAGGGCACCAAGATTTGAAGGTCATTGCTACAACTATAAAAAATATGGACATAGAGCATTTGAATGCAGATCAAAGCCTATGTGGACACCTAATCAGCTTGCAAGAGGAATCAATCATGCACATCACTACAATTGGTATTACATTACCAAGTATAGCTATCACTATTGTCAAGAGCATGGACACATTCCTAAAAATTGTATAAGGACACATTTCAAGGGAAGTTACAACAGGTGGTTAAACCAAACTACATGTTTTAGTTGCTTGAAGACTAGTCATATCAGTAAAAATTGTCCTACAAAGTCAAAAGCACCAAAGATTGAAGTCAACAAAGGAAAAGAGAAGATTGATGTTGAAAAAATAAGAGGAAAAATGAACAAGACATGGAAGAAGAAAGGTGAGTGCAGCACATCAAATGTAGAGATCACTTCACCCAAGAGGTCAAGTGATCACACCTCATCCAATTAAGCACAAGGTAGATACATAGGTTTGATACATATAAAGATGTATCATAAATCAGTTGAAGAAAACATAGAAGCATTGCAAAGAAGAAATATGCATGAGAAAAGATGTCAAGTTAAAAGTTAGAAGATGATGCCAAGTTACCTTTGGTTGCCAAGTGAAACTCTAATGGATGTCGAGTGGATGAACTTTAGCAGTAGCCGAGCTGATAAAATCTTTGGAAGCCAAGCGTATAGCTATAATCACTAGTGCAATAAATGCTAGGTTTTTGAACCTAATAAAGTTGAAAATTGTTCATTTTTGAATCATTCAAACATGAAGCGAAGTCAAGCAGAGTGAAGAGGAAATTCTATAGCAATCAAATAGTGATTTGCAACAATTTCAACCATGATTCAACTCTAGTTCATTGATTCACAGGTATTTCATCTAAGTGCCAAGCTATGCAGAGTTTGAAATTTTATTCAATTTTAAACCCTAGTTTGGTAAACAATGACATCTGGGTCAAAATCTACCAAGGAGAAGGAAAGTTGTGAAATTCAACTACTCAGTAATGAAGTCAAATAGCTAGAGTTTAGACCCATCCCAAAAGTCACTTATAAGATTGATCCAGCTGGTGCCCTATCCATAATTCTTGATAAATTTTTTATGGTTCAAGATGTTCAAAAGTGTTATAACTATAAAATTGGAGCCATAGGAGATTTGGAGACTTTTAATGCATTTGATAAATTGTGTGATAATGGAAAACTTAAAGACAAATTCTCTATAGTTGAGAAGAAGGGTCTGACCAAAGCCCTAGTTTTCCCTATTATTTTCAAGATAGAATGGATACACATAGTGTTGAGCAGAATCCATGATGGAGCCTTTTGGTTGGAGATAGGGCCAATAAAGTTTAGAAAGAACATTATCCATAGGGTTACTAGTATTCCAACCCTAGATCGGCCAAAGACCCTAAGGAGTGACAAAAAGGAAGCCATAGAGAAGAACACTGGTGCAAAATGGAATAATAGGGGAATGACAATAGACACCATTACAAAACCCCTACTAGATTTTTCTATGAGAGTCATATCACACAAATCCTACCAGTCAAGTAGACTAAATAATATACCATGTATAGCAGTGGATGTTGCTTATAAATTGGTGAAGAAATATCATACATATGATCTTGCAGAGCTTATGTTACAATAGATCAATGAGAATCTGGGAGCTATAAGGAAGTCTAAGGGAGCTTAATGCAAATTTGGCTCAATTTTGGTTTGCATGTTTTTCTATATCATGAAAGAATTCCCTTCAATAGGCAAGGTGAGATGGGATCCAAATAAAACCATTTTTGATCAAATAAATGGATTCATTGAGTAGATGGGTGAGAATTTTTATGCACAAATGACTAGCTACTTTGAGGACTTCAAGAAGTCCATGAAATAGAGAATGAGGATACTAGTCTCGCTAGTTGAGTAGCATGAAAATGATATTTTCTTTCTTGTGGACATTGATTACACATATATCCAAGAAGTCATACCTAGAGTGAGATGGCTTAGGCCACTAGGTTATGAACTTGATGTTGATCAAGCCATAGTAGCAATAACAGCTCTACTTGTAGAGGAAATTGACAAGATTGCAAAACATTTTGGAACCTATGATGTTGTCAAAATAAGGGTGATGATAGATCTTAAGACTACCACAATAGTCAAGAAGAAAGAAAAAATGATATGAAAGCTCAAGAAAACATTTGGTGTTGAAAAAGCAGGCACAACAGAGGAAGAGGGAGCAGATGAAGAAGAGGATGACAATGAAGAAGATGAGCCTCTACAATTGACACAAGGCTTAGGTGAAGACAAAGAGGAAGGTTCCAAGGAAGAAGAAGCCAATGAAGCACCTATTAGAACTAAAGTCACCAAGAGGAAAGCTAATACTCCACCTGCTTCTCAACCCAAAACAAAGAAAGTGACAAAACCTACACCTAAGAAGTCTACTACCAGAGCCACCACTAGAGCTACAACACAAAAGGCCAAAGAAGAGGTAGAAAAGAAGAAGAAAAACACCAAGGAAATTGATGAGGAGCCAAGAAACAGAAGAAAATATGTATCTCAACTTGACTCAGACAAAGAGAAGATAGAGTCAAAAGATATTAGTCAGTACAAAGTGGTAAATCATTCACCCAAGTCTTCAATTGATAAATTGTGTACAAAGATTAGAAATGATGATTTTAAAGATTTGAAGAATTTAGATTTTAATAAGCTCACTAAGGAAGAGAAAAATAAAATAGAGGAATCCATGTGTGCTATGATGGCTGAATACAAGCACACACCTCTAGTGTTAGATAGCTCAATGCCTAAGGAGTTGTACAAAATAGTAGAAGAAAAATGGTATTCTTGCCTGAAAATAGAAAAAGAAATAAGGGAGTCTACTTTAGCAAGATTGTTTCTTGATTTGACTAAGGGTCAAATGACTAATGTATTCAAGAGGCACAATAATAGATTTACTCCAAAGTACAAGGAATTCAGTATTTTGCAAAATAAAATTGAAGATGTAGTCAACAAATCCACAAGATTGTGGAAAATAATATACAAGAAAATTGATGATGTGTTTGATGAAGAATACAAGGTAAAAGAAACTACCAAGAAAAAGGAAATGAAAGAAATAGGGAAGAAGGAAGGAGAGAAGAAGATTGAGGAAGAGAAGAAAGTGGATGAAGAGAAGAAAGATGAAGAGGAGAATAAAGAGGAGAAAGAGGAAGACAAGGGTATAGATGAGCAACAAGAGAAAAGTGTGCAAGAAATGCAACTATCACCTCCTAGCCCTCCTCATGCCACCATCACACCTATAGAGATAATCAAGATTAAGGATGTTATTGACACTTCTGGTCAAAACATCAATCCATTAACTACAGAGGATCTAGCAAAGATCCTTGACCAATCAACACAAGCAGCTAGATTATGTTCAAGCCCAATACTGGTAAGTGTTGATGAGTTGTAAAAGGCAATGGTTAAATCAAAGGAAGTCAAGGTGCAAAAACAAGAACCACTTTCAACCATACAAAATATTAGAATTCTATTAATTCGTCCACCATCTCCACCAAAATAGGTCATAGATGCACTTCAAGTGCCAAGTGTAGTAGTAGGGGAAGACAAAGATAAAATAGAACAACCAGCAAGCACACCCCCAACAATTGATAGTGAAAAGGAGAAACAAGCTGAAGAGAAGGAAGAGACAAGAGATGAGGAGCAATTTGCAATACAAACTTTGGTTGAATTACCAAAAATAGGTACTCCCACTCAAACTCTTTAGAAGTCAAGCACTGAGACACTAGCATTGCAAATTAGAACACCAGGCTCGAGCTCAACAAAACTAGTCAGGAAACTTCATTATGGAATTCTTGAGCTTGATGAGGAAATCACAATACCCTACTATGAATCTAGCACTCTCACTAAGGAGAAAATTAATGAAATAAAAAATGCATTGGATAGAAGAAGAAGAAAAGAGATATTGAGAAAAGAGTAAAAATATAGGCAAGCATTGATTGAGATAAATGACATCTTTATGGATGCCTTCATCTTGTAGACACTTGATGAGTCAAGGCCAATAGTAGAGAAACTATTTGATATAGTTGATCAGGTGACAAATGAAGACCATGATGCAAATGCAAAATTAATGGAATGGTTAGAAAGGAAGTTCTAAGGAAAGGTAAATGAGAAAACATTTGGTGATATAACACTATTGCAAGTTGAGCTGGCTAAGAAATTAGATAAAGTCAAAATTGTACTTGGGAATATATTCTCCCTTAACAAAAAATTGTGTGATTTTTCCAACTTCACACATGAGACTAGCCAAAAAGTGGTGAGCTTGGAGAGAAATATAAAGATTTCTAGCATGCAAATACCAACCAATCTAGCTCAAAGTGAGCAAGATTTTACTCAAATGCTTCACACTCAAAGAGAATTAGCTATATTAACAACAGAGGAGGTAAATACAAAAGCCGAGTTGATGAAAATTTGGTCCTCTATAACCCCTCACTTTGAGATACTCCATAAGGAGAAAATGTAAGTAGAAATAGTCCTAAAGAAAGATTCAAATATTTCTACCTCAGATGGAATTGTACATCTAGCAGTCGAGGTTTCCATCCAGCATAAATCATTAGACATTGCACTAGAAAATTGGGATGGAGCTTTGAAGATACTCTTGGAGGTAAACATAAATTTTTTGGCTAAGCATGGTATTACTCCGTAGAACCCTTTGACATCAGTGTCAAAAAGGGGGAGATAAAGTAAGGAGGAGATATAAGATATATGTATATATGTAGATACTACGGGAGACCAAATTTTGAAATTTTGAAAATTTGAAACTTTGAATCATTTTGAGAACAAAGTGGAAAGTTTGTAAATAGCCAAAAAGGGGGAGAGTAGTTATAAAGAAGAAAAGGGGAGATGCAAAATTTTTGAACTTCATATAGATCAGATACAACACAGAGGCTTAGAATGTAGAAACAAGACAAAGGACAAAGAGGATCAGGTACATTAGCACATAATTTCAGTCTCAAGAATGGACAAGGCATAATCAACTCGGGGAAGTCATAAGGTATATTGTTACTTACAATATTTTTGAAATTTTGCATGAATGTCAAGTGAATAAAGAATGTAATCAATAAGGTTAAGTGCATAAATGCTTAGTTAAGTGTTTTTGACACTCATGTCAAAGGGGGAGATTGTTGGTCAAAAGAATAGTGTTGACAATTGAGTGTCAACACACTTAACTATTTTCACTTTATATACCAAGTACACAATGTATGCTGAGCCAGAATTTCAACAGGTGCCAAGTCACAGTTAGTGTCGAGCAAGTTAGAATGTAGTATGTGCCGAGTAATCTAGAAAAGTTCATGTGCCAAGTGATCTAGGAAATGTTCAGGTGCTAAGCAATACATAACATACATGTACCAAGTAATATAGTATTTAACAGGTGTCAAGCAAACCAGGAAAGTAATAGATGTCAAGCAATCCAGGAATTAGTTTATGTCAAGCATCAGTAATGTAATGAGTGTCGAGTAACTCAGAATTAGCATAAGAGTTTGTGCTTTTACAAACTAAGATGTAAACTATTTTTTGAGCCAACTTAGAGAGATTTTGAAGGAGATAAAAAAGGATAAGGATGAATCATTTACATTCCCTATGCAATCTAGATGCAACCAATAAAAAAAATGGAGAAGGCATGCAACCAATGAGAAAAATCCAAGGTATGAGTGAGAATTTGAGATTCAATATGGATTGTAGATCCATAACTAACCCTAAGTCTTCACATTCATTATAAGGAGGTCAAGAACCCATTGCATGTGTGGATGAGAATAGTATATGGGGAGATTATAGTGAAATTTTATTGTGAAGAGGAAAAGACTTAGAGGAAGAGAGCAGCAATTCCATATCCAGTTGATCAGAATAGTACAAGAGACGGGGAACACACATAGACATAAGATCAAGCAAGGATCAGAACAAAAAGAGTAGATTTAGTACCTGAACCCAAAAATTTGAGACTGCATTCAATCAAGTAAATTTTTCTAATACTCTCTCACAATTGTATTAGAGGTTGAAATCCTATGTTGATAGGTTAGCTTAACAACTAGGTAGGAGAACCTTTGGAGAAGGTTTTGAAAATCCTATGTATTAGGCAGGTTTAACAACCTATTGTAAATCCTTTAATAGGGTGACACTTCATGTAAGTGTTTTAAAATCCTCTAACTAGGTCACTATTGACATAGTGTAAAGCCTTTAACAAGGTAGGCCTTTCACAAGGCAGACCATCAGAAGTGGTTGAACATTGATTGCTGTAGTGATTTTTGTGGGTGTCATCCCCACCCTATTTTACCTTCTTATTCCTGGAGGGTTTTTGGGTTACCAAATCTTTGTGTTATGTGTTGATGCATGCTTTCATTTTCATGTTTGCTTATATGTTTACATGCATCACTTTCAGTTATGTGTTAATAAGGGTTTAAAGAATAACAATTGGCTATAATCAGCTTGGTTAGAACAATTGGTAAGAATAATAAGAAGAACAATATAATTTATTGAATTATAATCAGCTTTGTTCTTCTTTTCCACTTAGTGAATCCCAAATACCCACAAATGAGCCCATACTTCAAATCTCACCAATTTTAATTATTAGACTCATATGCATGTGTGTTTATATTAATCATTCACTAAGTAATATTAAACCATATGCTCTCCTCATTCCACAAATGTGTTGTTAGATTCTCAAAGATCTATATTTTCTTATCTTTGTACATATGCATATTGATCTTTGGAGGCCTATGGTTAAACTGTGTATTCCTCATATACTTGTTGACTTGGGACAAATAAATCATTAAGCACAATTCTAAGGAATTATATGCATTAATGGGAAAATAAAATATTTTGCAAATGGATGATTATTTGTTTCCAAATGAATCCAAGTATTAATATCTATTTTGATTCTTTGTACTGCCATTCTATTTCTTGATTCCTTGGATTGTCCTAATAACTCCATGATCTTGTACTATGAAATTAAGCTAAGGGAATATCCATTGAATTTTGAAATATTTGGTTATCCCATTCATTTGGTTTAATATTCTCATGCCCTTTTAGTATGAAGTTAAGTTAGGGGGAATCGCTTGACTTTTCTAATTCTTGATTGATTCCTCATAAATGTTCATTGATGCTTCAAATATACCTTATTGTGTGATTCATGGACCACATCACGGTATGTATTCCTATTTTGATTGAAATTGGTGTAATTCATAGTAATCATATTCATTTGTTTTTTTCAAGTGTTTATTTATATTACTAACCCTACCTATCATTTGTAAAAATGCAATATTCACTTAATGGTAGGGTTATTGATTGGATAAAATTGCTTTACTATACTTGATATGCTTGTTTTTGAGAATATGGTTATAGGTATCTTGATATGGTAGTATGATATTAGTACCAATACAAGTTGAGGACATTTTTCTACACAAGCATTGCATAACATACTATGTTGGCTTTGTTAACATTGTGTGGGCTTGCTAGCCATTTGGCACATCTCAATTTCACTTGTGATTCACTATTCGAGATCCCAAGAAGATCTTGGCATAAGGTGTTAACCATTGAGAGATGAGATTTATGTGGTGCTTGGTAAAGTAGAGGACAATATGCAACTTGGTCTATGAGATCCATGCATAATATGGTACTATTTTTTTGCACTACACATCTGGAAACTCTTTGAAGATATGTACAATAATATTGAACATATTGCCCACTAGCACACTCCTTCCCCAAGATTTGTCTCCTCTTCTCAGAAGTTTTATGGGCACAGTGGTGACTACTATTACTCTTCACTCTATACTCATGTCTTTGGTAATGAAGGTGTATTGCAAATTAATTTTTTTCTACAATGGATATCTCTCAAGCTTCAAAAGAATATAGTTTCATATCTTCATGTGATGTCATCCTATTTTATCATAGAGAAATGTGAGTATTTCCATCATTGTGAGTGATTCTCTCACCTTAGTGTGCTAGTGTGTTCCAAAGTTTTTTTTTTTGGAAAAAGTGGACAAACTACTAAATATATTAATTATAAATAAAATTGATTCAAAGAGCTCAAATAGGAAAGAATCAGTAAGAAAACCCAACATTGTTGCTCATACAAAAGATTATCGATATTTACAACTTTTTATATCAATAATTAACTGTTCATCTT
This sequence comes from Cupressus sempervirens, assembly GCA_028749045.1. NCBI lineage: Eukaryota > Viridiplantae > Streptophyta > Pinopsida > Cupressales > Cupressaceae > Cupressus > Cupressus sempervirens. The sequence continues at coordinate 450,177,619 of CM053790.1, forward strand.
ACAAATTGGAGAAAGTCTTTCCTCCCATATTTTCAAAATATGAACAAATATAGATACCATAATCATAATTCACTAGCTTTGATCATATTTAAAAATTACAAAAAGGTATTATAAAACCATTTTCAATCCTTTAAAACTTCATGTTCCACCCTAGTAGAGGTCACTCAATCATCTGTCAACCCTGACCCTCACATTGGAGATATTGAAGCCAAAACCTCCCCAAACCTACAAATTGAAAAAACAAAGATCATATGCAACCAAGGATAGAGACTTTCCCCTGTTTAACAATTTGGAATATGACCCATCTGCCACCTTCTTAGTCAATGTTAAAGCCACATGGTCATAAATTGCATGCTCTAGATGTAGACCTTGCCCAAGGCTTTGAGTAACTGTATGCTTCCATGGAAAAACCCCTGAAACCACCTCCTCATCACTTTTGATTGCATAATCAATATTAGATAAAGCTAACATGTCCAATATAGCATAGCATGTATGCTTCACTCACTCTTGGAGTTGGTAACCCATAGCCCTGGTCGTGGTTTGAAGAGTTGAATTCATTATGTGAGAATTCTGCATGGCAAACAACTTTTGCATAGCATTATACATGACCAAGAATTCATGTTTCCTTACTATTTGGGACTTTTGAAACAACCCACCAACCAATGTGTGCCCAGACCATAAATCATACTTTTGCAATGCCATCATCAACTTGTCATTCCAAAAATCTAGAATAACAACCTTTTTGGCCAAACCTTCTAAGAAGGGAACCAATTGTAATAAATACATGGCATTCAAGAAGAAGATAGACACCACATTAGAAGGAAACAAAAAATGGTGAGTAGAAGGGGATATATTTTCCTCCCCAATTACTTGTCAAATACACCTGTGACTCATACGGGAGTTAATGAAAAACATCAAGGCCAATACCTTGTCATCAATTTACAAAGGTAGAACACCTTTATCATTATTTAGGATTAACCAGACACTTTAGTTCTTAGGTAATAGAGAACTATGGTATTGGCTACAAGACTCACATTTAATGCAATACTCCGACAAAAATTTCATTGTTTAGAAGATGAAAATCAAGAAATGATCTACTTCTCCAAAAAAAATTCAGATTTAGTGTTGTGAAATATATGGTTCAAGGTTGATCTATGAAGTGTTTTTCTATTCCCAAGTTTGTGGAGATTATTCATAGACATCATTTCAAGTTCATTATGCAATCAAGTTTCAATAGTGCCTTCTGTGAGGTCATGGACAAAACTCAAGTTTTGGATGGCATTATTTTTCATCATTTATATAAACATTTCTTGTTCTTTTGTCACTCTATGTAGTTATTGAAAAAGAAAAAAAAATTGAAAAATGAAAAAAAAATTGAAAAAAAGAAAAAAAGAGAAAAAAAAACTAAAAGATCCAACAATGAAAATCTTCGAGCATTGCTTGCCAATTAATATCTAAAAACTAGTTTTTGGTGGATGCTAATTGCAACAAAAAAAATCTTAGTGTTGAAAATTATTTTTACAACACCATTAAGCGGTGAGTGATTGAAAAATGGCTTGCTAGTGGTCACTTATCATTATGAAAAAGTAGAAAAAAAATAGCAAAAAATGTAATAATTGATGTTCTTGGTTTTTTTGATAATCATTCATTTTAGGAACACCCATTGGCTACTATGGTTCTTTTATTCTTGGCACCTCCTATCACTCACTCCCTAAAGCTCTTATTCAACATGGTCATCAACACTTTGATCAACCATAAAATGTGCTACTTGTTCAATTAAGGTGTTTCTATGGAATGTGCTACCCATTGTTTGTTCTACAATGCTTTAGTTTGATGGTTGTGGCTCCTGCAATTGTAGTCTTTGTCCTAGTTTTTGGTTCCTTCCAATGGTATGCTCTCTTTGGTGATTTTAGTCTGATGGAGGTATTTTGCGATGTTGCAATTTTGGATGTTTTTCTTAGTTATTTTTTTTGGAGGAGGCAGTTTTTGAGTTGCTCAATGTTCTAGCTTTGGTCTCTCTGAACATACCTATTGGGAAAAAAATCAATTTTATTTTTCATTATTTTATCTCTTGACTTTCTTTACGTTTCTTATTATGTTAATCACTATGTAACACCCCTACCTATCCTCTCCCTATTTCCCATAAACAGTCAACCTTTAAGTTGGGGGGAGGAATGTCATCCTATTATACATCTTCCATCTATTGCCCTTAATAGTCCCATCATACTATCCATTATATCTATCATACACTATCCTTTATTGTGTCTCTTATTTCACCAATTTTAAATAAGCTTGTGCATTATGAGATGAAATTTTCATGAATCCTCCTATATGTAACCATTTGAACCATTATGTTAAAAATGAAAAGAACAAAAATGAAAAAAGAAAGAAAAGAAAAGAACATAGCTTGTCATGTAAAGTAATGAAATGGCTTTGTGTTCATATATGAGTTATCATTATTTAGGGTGGAGATAAAACCAAATTAATAAAACCAGAGTGCTTCTAGTCCACAAGAAAATCCTCTTGATCATACTAATTGCACGAGGATGTACAATATGCTAAGCTGGGGAGAATTATGCGAGCTATTTGCATCCCAAATTATGCCATTTTTAGCCATCATATAAGCCTTCCCATTCATTTCCATAACCTTTTTAATATTCCATTTTCTCCTTGTACATTGCATATGATATGATAGATGAGTGATATTTAATCTAGTTATTTGATAAAATATTATAATAAATAGATATAATTCTATTTATCTAACACATTGATTATGAGTTGACATGAAGGTGAGTTACGTGCCAAAGGATGGAAATAAAGTTGGCACAAAAATTAGCCTTTATTATTGCAGAGTATTTTGTATGTAACAAGTATCAAGAACTGAAGAAGATACATTGTTGTTGAGATTCATTTCCAAGAATCACATGGAAAGAAAGCCTGCCAACCAGATTCTCTCTATATTTATATTTTTCTACAATAAAACCATTTCAAATCCATGGCTCAACAAATATGGATGAAGGAAATAGTATTTTGTTGGAATGATAACAACAAATTGGCTATTCTTTGCGAGCCATATATTTTTTATATAACTTTGTTATGTTATAACTACTCTTTATATAGAGTGCATATCAAAGAAGTTACTAAATTTATAAAGCTACGTATATATAGGTAGCATAACATAGAACTAAAGTGACAAATTATAATAAATATATTCATTTTTCTATAGAAGGGACTGCTATTCAAAGATCTAGATTGTATCATTCTACAATAAATACAAATGACATTTTTGCATGATTGACATAATGTAAGCTTCATCTATTCCTTATCCACCATGCAAGTTAGGGAGTAAGGGGCTGCTCCTTAGAAAAATATGATGGTATTTTTATTTTGGTGTATTTGTATTATTTAAGAATTTGAATTTATTAATTTAGAGGTTTATATTTCTCTTTATTTCGTGATTTCCAAATTAGTCAATTTAGAGTTGATTTTAGTATTTCTATAACTATTTATGTTATTGTTATTTATTTCATTGATTGTTGTTTTTATTATTTAATGGATTGATGTTTATTTCTATTGTTGATCTTCATGTCACCAAGAAGTGATAGCAGAAAACTGATCAAACAACTATTGAAGATGAAGAATCAAAAAAGAGGGAGAAGTTGTGAGAAACTTATCACATACTGATGATATAATAATTAGATGTTGATCAAAATAGTAGAAGGAGAGCAATATATAGGGAGAAAGACAAAGAACATGGCTACAACAGCCAAGAGGAGAAGCATAAATGAAGCAATTAGAATAGTAGAGAAAGATGTGGAGTTACAATTTGCTTTTTGGCATTTGACTTACTGTTCTAACCTAGTAAGCTTGTGGTTGAATAGTTTAGTCTGATGGTTGATCAGTTTAGTTTGACATCAATGAAAAAATACTGATTGAAAACATTCTTTTAACAACAATCTCCCTTCTTAACAACAATCTTCAACAATGAGCTTTTCAATCAGATTTCTAATAATCTCCCTCTTTGGCATTGAAGGAAAACCAAACTGATCAACCATCAAACTAAACTATTCAACCACAAGCTTACTAGGTTAGAATAGTAAGTCAAATGTCAAAAAGAAAATTGTAACTCCACATCTTTCTCTACTATTCTAATTTCTTCATTTCTGCTTCTCTCTCTTGGCTACTGTAGCCTTGTTCTTTGTCTTTCTCCCTCTGTATTTCTCATCTTATATTGTTTTGATCAACATCTAATTATTATATCATCAGCATGTGATCAGTTCCTCACAACCTCTCCCTCTTTTCTAATTCTTCCTCTTCAATAGTTGTTTGATAAGTTTTTTGCTATTTCTCCCTCTTTGACAACAATGCCAAAGATATATTAGCATCTTAATATGCAAGTGTAATATTTTATAGGTTCATTCTATTTCTCCCTCTATCACCTTGCTTGTGACTAATTTGAAAACTTCAACACTTCTACTAATTTAGGCATAAATCCCAAAGTAAACATCCTTTGCATCAATGTGTAAAATCTTCAACAATCATCTCATTTGATGCAAGGCATTCTCTCTTTTGCTTCAAGTAGCTTTGGCTAGGGGTATCACCCCTAACTTACCTCTAAGATACTCAAAAAAACTTTAGGTAGTGCCTTTGTGAAGATATCAGAAATCTGTTCCTTTGAGCTAACATATTCCATCTTCACAAGATATTTGTGCAGTCTCTCATACCATGCTCTTGGTGCTTGCTTCAATCCATAAAGTGCTTTGTGCAGTTTGTAGACGATGTCCTTGTTCTTCTCATTAAAAAATCCCTCTAGTTATTCTATGTAGACTTCCTCTTCTACTATACCATAAAAAGCAGACTTCACATCCATTTGGTAGACTTTGAAACCTTTGTATGCAACATATGGAAGTAATGTTCTTACTCCTTCCATTCTTGCAATAGGGGCAAATGTTTCCCCATAATCTAGTCCTTCTTCTTGAGCATAGCCTTTGCAAACTAACCTAGCTTTGTTTCTTGTTATCTCACCATTCTCATCAAGTTTGTTTCTAAACACCCATTTGGTACCAATCACATTCTTATCAGCTGGTCTATAAACTAGAGACCATGTTTTGTTCTTCTCAATCTAATCTATCTCTTCTTCCATGGATTTATACTAGTCATCATCTTATAGTGCATCTTTCACTATTTTAGGTTGAACCTTTCTCAATAGACATGATTTATTCCTTACTCTATTCCTTATCATTGGTCTGACATCCTTGTCACCAATGATTTGATCTGTAGGGTGATGTCTTCTCACATACTTAGCTAATTTGGGTTTTGTCCTTTCCATATTTGATCCTTTAGCTTTAGAATCATTTTTTTCTTCTTCATTTGACACTTCATCATTCCTCTAATGTGCACTATTTTTAGAATTAAAATGTGCATTTTCTATATTTTGTAGCTCAACTTCTAAATGTAGCTCGACATTTATAGGCTGAGACTTGGTAGATACTGAAATTTGTTCCTGATTCCCAACTTGATTTGCAGCATTCTCTTCTATAGTCATTCCTTCATAGAAGTATACAAAGGATCTATAATCCTCTGATTGCTTGGACTTGTCAACCTGAAGTTTTGCATGCTCATCAAAATTTACATGTGCACTCTCCACAATCTTGTTAGTGTTAGTGTTTAAACACTTATATGCCTTGCTTCTAGTGGAGTATCCAAGGAATATTCCTTCATCACTTTTTGCATGAAACTTTCCATTTCTAGTATCTTTTAGAATATAACATTTATGACCAAATACTTTGAAATGTTTAACCTTAGGTGAGTGACCATACCATAATTCAAAAGGTGTTGCATTTGTACCTTTCTTGACTTGAACTCTATTCAGTGTGTAGATTGTAGTACTTACAGCTTCTCTCCAGTACTTTAGTGCAACATTTTCATCCATCATTAAGGTTCTAGCATATTTAGTCACTAACTTATTCCTCCTTTTAGAAATACCATTCTATGGTGGAGTTCTTGGTGCTGATGTTTTCCTTTTGATGCCTTTTTTATTGCAAAAAATTTCAAATTCTTTTGATGTGAACTCACCTCCTCTATTTGACCTTAGGAATTTTAGATTCTTTCCTATTTCCTTCTCAACTCTAGCCAAATATCACTTAAACATTTGAAATGCATCAGATTTTTTCTCTAAAAACATAGCAGTCATCATCCTAGAATAGTCATCTACAAATAGTATTATGTATCTATCTCCTAGGTAGCTTTACACTTCTATTAGACCACATAAGTTTGTATGGACTAACTCTAGTACTTCATTGGAAGTGTATGTTTTTCTTTTGAAACTAGAGTTAGTCATCTTCCCTAGTTGACATTGTTTGCACATTGTGTTTTCAGGTTTCTTCAATTTGGGCAACCCTTTGACCTTCTTTTTCTTGTTGATGCTAATTAGATTATCAAAGTTAACATGAAAAATCCTTTTATGCCACAACCACACACCATCAATTCTAACAACAAGACATGTTGCATCTTCCATATCTAGGTAAAATAGATTACTCCTAGTTTGTTTACCTTTTCCTATTAGATTTTCATCAGTGTCATAGATCTTAGTAGTTTTGTTTCCAAATTCAACTTTGTAGCCTACATTGCCTAACTGTGATACACTCAACAAGTTGTAGTTCAATCCTTCAACAGAGTATTCATTATCACATGAAATTTTCTCTGTGAGCTTAATATAACCTTTTCCTTTGATTTGACATGGGGCATCATTACCAAATCTAACACTATTTCCATCATATTGAGTATAGGTAATGAACTTACTTTTATCTCCTATCATGTGACGTGAGCATCCACTGTCTATGATCCACTTGTCATTCTTGCTCACACAGGTAACCAATGTTGTTACTTCATCTTCATCTTTATTTGATTCATCCTTCATGGCTACATAGACTCCTTCATAATCATTCTCATCAAAATCTTCTTCAGCAATGTAGCATCTTTTGCCTTTCTCCTTGTAGTCTTTGCTATCATCTTCCCTCTTGTTCTTGTAATTATTTCCTTCTTTGTAGTTCTTTTTCTGTGTACATATAGCAGCAATATGACCTACTTCAACTCAATTGAAACATATGATAGGGAGCTTACCATTGAATTTACCTTTACCTGTATGGAATCTCCTAGACAGTAGTGCTTCTAACTGTTCTACATCTTCCTCGTCTACACTGCTATCACTGGATGCATATTTTCTTTTTATTCTCTTCTTGTTTGATGTCTCCTCCTCAATGACTTTTATTGTCATCTTGGCCTTGAAAGAAGATTCAAGGTTCTCAAGTTTGTAGTTGTCAAAATTGGACAATTCAAATGCAGTGGGTCTTCCCACTATTCCTTAAAAGGTTAGTGTGTTCCCTTGTACACACCTCAACTCTTGAATGGATGAAACTCTAATAGCATAGATAGGAAGTAGAGTTCTTAAGTATTTCCTAATTATAATTTCTTCTTCCAATTGACCACCTAGGCTTCTTATTGTACTTACCATTTCTTTCATTCTTGTAGCATATTTAGCAGCATTTTCACCTTCCACCATTTTCATGTCATCAAACTTTCCTCTTAGGCTTTCTCTCTTTGCTCTTTGGACATTCTAATCTTCTCCATAGATATCTAATAACACTTTCCACATTTTGAATGTAGTGTTACAATATTTGATGTCATCATATTCCTCATAATTGAGTGTAGAAGCAATCTCCAACATTGCTTGATTGTGCTCCTTTTTATTCAAATCATTTGTTGTAAGGGGTCCTATAGGATTTACATGTTCTATTTCAATTGAGGTTTGTGCATAGTCACCTATTGATCCAAGCTGCAATTTCATCAGACTCTTCCATGTAGCAAAGTTGTCTTTGTTGAGCTTGGGAACTTCTCTTTTAGACATCTTGATCTTCCTACTTCTAGTACCTTGAAACTAAATCAATAGATGACTCTGATATCAATTGTTATAAATTCTTTAGAATAACTAATAGGGTTGGGGGGTGAATCAGTTATTCAAGGTCCAAATGTCCTATTCAAACTTTTCACTAAGTATAGTGATCCCATTCAATCATTTATTCATCCAAGCTTTAACTTTTCTAATTAGAAAATTACTATAAATAAACATGTAAGCATAACACATAAGAAATCAACACATAACATAGTGATTTACATGGAAACCCAACTTGGGAAAAAAACCAATAACATGCTACTCAATTTTCACTCTTCTAAAGTGATACCCTATGAGAGGCCTGCCCTATTAAAGGATTACAACACACTATCAAATGTGACCTTGTTAGAGGATTTAACCACCCTGTTAGGAGTGGGCCGATTTAGAGGACTTTAAAACATTCACTTGGAATGTCACCTTGTTAAAGGATTTACAAATGGATGTTAGGACAACCTAAGTTCATAGGATTTTTTTAGATCTAATACAATTGCTAGAGAGTATTAGAAAATCTTGACTTGACTATAACATACATCTTATCTTGTAGATCTCAGATCACTTCTTAGCTCATACCCTTGCCTAGTCTTCAATCTTTACAACTCTGATAGCTTGCCCTCTTTTCAAGCTTAGTCTCTTTGAGTCCATGATCAATGTAATAGTGCAATAATCTCTTCATTACCACTTATAGAAGTAGAACCTCTATGCTCTTCCTTCTCTAGATGTCTTCTCCTTGACACCCTTCCAATCACTTTGTAGATTTGGCTCTTCTGCAACAATAGTATCAGCAGCATTTACTTCTTGGTTTATGACTCCTTAAATGGAATTTTTGGAGTTCTTTTCTCACTCGATTCTTCCATTCTTTAATTTTGATTCGTATGGATTAGGTAGGATTCATTGCATCCAACCCATATTTTGTTTCCTCTAAAATCTTCTTGAATAATCCTCTTGAATTTGCCAAAAAAAATGGTTTACATAGAATTCTATGCCACCAGTTCTCATCATCCATACCTTCTAACTCATTCACAAATTTCTTGAAACAACCACTTTGTTGGCTTAGATTTGGCAAATCTTCATCATTTGAAATATTTAGCAGCTCAACACTATTGAAATATTGGTGCTTGGCACATACTATGTTACTCGGCATCAACTGTGTTTTTCTTGATGCTCGACACCTAAAGATCACTCAGCACACACTAGAATTTTTTGTTACTTAGCTCTAACTAAGAATTTTCTCAGCTTCAACTAACTTTCTTGGCACCTACTAATGATCTTAGTTTAAGCTTTGCAATTAACCTTGTTACAACTTCTTCCTCCAATGTTTCTATGTGTGACCAACCTCTATATCTTTGAGTATGTTATCAATACATCATTTAACCATTGTCTTGATTGATCCTTGCACTTCATTACAACATCATAACTCAACCTTTCCCTTAAGTGCTCTTGTTACATCTTGTTGATCAAATCCTCTTCATCAATCAACTAAGTGATAGTACTTGGATCTTATAAGTAAATGTCATTCCTACAAATAGCAGATTTGACATCAATGACAAAATAATGATTGAAAACATTCTTTTAACAACAATCTTCCTTGATTGCAACAATTTCCCTTTTTAACAACAATCTTCAACAATGAGCTTTTCAATCAGATTTCTAACACCTATCATTGGGATTTATTTGGTTTTCCCTAGGTTTGATTTTATCTGTTGTAGTTGTAAGGAAACTTGCAACAAATATAACTGTTTCCACATAACCCATAATAGATTTGAAATAAATATGCACTTAAAATCTCCATGCAAGATAATAGACAATATACTCACAAAAATGTTGCACGAGATATACCTTGGAAAACCATCATTGAGGGAAAAACCTAGCCTCCAAAAGCATCCATCACCACATATTATTCAGTAAAAAATACCATTACATTACAACTATGGAAGCCTTCAAAGCCATATCCACAACCAAGCAATCTATGTGAACAAGCATGAATCCACACATCCCATGCCATGCTTCTAACCTTCACACTATCAAGCCTTGTCCCACTTAAATCTTGCCCTTTTTTTCTTCTATCTTCTCACTCTCTCACACCAAAAACTATCCTTGTGGCTGATTATATAGTAGAAAGTCCCACAAAATCACCAAGTGGTATTACATAAACCATGTGCTACCTAACCCACTGACTCAAAATTTAATATTGGACACTTAATTCTTTTCTCCAATATTAAATAATTACATCAAATATTATCACAACATCAAGTATATCCCATGAGAATCTTTACATGTTGCATGTTTGTCTAGGTGCAATATTACATAATAAAATAAAATAAAATAATATAACAATATTATGCAATGTGTGCAACACCCATTATCTCAACAATCTCCCACTTATTGTATACATTGCATAGGGTCAATCCATAGCCACATAAATGAACAAGGGAACGATCCCTCCTAGCACATCAACCATCATGGATCAATGTACACCAAGTGATCCATATTGGTACCTACAACAAATTCAAAGTATCCGACTTCTTAAACATGAATGAAGCCACCTCCTACTATGCCACTACCACTGGACATACATAGAAGCCATCCAAAGAGAAATCTACACAACATGTTGTATTAGAAGATCATAAAATCCTATATTAATTGAAAATGACAAGCACAAAAAAAATTGATCCAAAGGTAATCATATATATCCATAGTTGTCAAAATATCCATAGCTGAAATAGCACCCACAATATGTGCCAAACTCATTCAACTATCTATACCTCCAAAAATATACTAAGTGAATCTCACATCATCAACATATCCAATTTGTAACTTGTAATCACAAGCTTCAAGAGCAATACTTGCGACATCTATACCAAGAATCTCCCATTGCAAAAGATAATGTCGAATCTATAACCAATCCACTCACAACATCTCAAAGAAGTGAATCCATGTAGTATCAAGGACATCCGCAATACATAAACTGATATCTGACAAGAAAAAATCTCATGACACATCTCCAACATTCTCCAAAGCTCTTCACAACCAAAAAATGAAACATATAAAAGAATAACCATGTCATCTCTCACATGACATACATGAGCACAAACCAATGATCACAATCTCTAACCAATCTCAAATCCAATGTAAGTGAAACTGAACATCTAGGAAGATAACCAAGATCAAAGAGACACCATGCAAATAATAACTTGTACCATGCCCTTCTACACACACCTCTAAATGTAAACTGTGCAAGTATGATCTCCTCCATAAAAACCCAAAAGGAAGCCTCAACAACACCCAAACCATACCATATAGCTAATCATGGATGTAAACCTCTCATAAGAAGATCAAACTCTAAACCATTCCTAAACCAAGGAATATGCCCTATAAAACCATCTCCTAAAATCAACCAGCATAACAACACATGAAAATGGAGATAACCAATGCTAAACCATCTCTCATATGAACCCTCTGGAACTAATTCATGTACCATAGTTCAAGATCCATATCCATGAAAGACAATCATAAATATAATGCACCTGAGAGAAATAATGGGCTATACCTCTCAAGTAGCAAAGTTGTCAAGTAGACCAAGAGTGGGGAATGAGAATGCTCATCAAGATATCCAAGTCTCCAACCAAGATTCATCTAAGAAAAATCTCCTCTTGAAAGTCCATATCAGGTGAATACCCCTTGAACTTCCTACTAAACCAAACAACTACCCAAACAAATTCTTCTCTAGTCCAAGAGAAATCAGCATCACCACCATCTCTAAGTATCCATGAGCACCTGTAACCAATCAATCGATGCTAACTTCAAATGCAACATAGAAATATCATGAAGTATCCGACTTATGATCAATGTACTAAATACTAAGAAACTAAACCAAGATCATTGTCAAAGTTCCAACCATGGCCTCAGGAACATAAACATGACAACATGATCTTACCATCTCAACCAAAGAGATGATATAACACATATCAAGAGTACACATTGACATAAAAATGAAACCATTCTCACACCAAGGATAACATGTCAAATGAAAGCATAAACTACAGCTTTACCAAGAACTATCCGAGTCTTCAAATGCAACCATCTCCACACACCATGAAGAAACCCATCTCCACACACTATGAAGAACCATCTCCACACACCATGAAGATAAGAAAGAACCCCACGAGTCCTCAAGATCTAACCATCTTCACACTCTATAAAGATAACAAGTGCACCATGCAAATGTCAAAGATGCTTTTGTAGCAACAGGATCTAAGACAAATCTCCAACATCTGCAAACACTCAATAAATATATCAATGCCAAAAAAATCCCACTCAACTGTGGTATCAAGTAACCCATGGCATCAAAGAATCCATCTCCTACATGAATATCCTCTAGGTCTACACTCACAACCAAAGTGTCAGCGCCAAGTGAAATCAAGATCTCCAAACCCAAGAAGATACAAACCAAACTAGGAACTAATCCTGCACTATCACCCTATCACTATCAAAAGGTCTTACTAAATTATGTATCTGAGATATCCATGACATCATGATGAAAAACTATCCTCTAACCATGAGAATCAACTAAAGCATCAAACTATCAAAGAACTCAAAGTGCACATCATGAGCTCCTCAAAAGAAACCCAATAACCATGATCCTCAACCAAAAAAAATATCAACATAACCAAATCAAGAACCAAACTAATGAACACCAAGGATGTACCTATATATCCAATCATTTCATGCAAAAATCCAAGACACCACAACTAACTCACAATATGTCCAACTTGTCAGCATAAAAAAGTCAACCACAATCCTCTACCATGACTATTCCTAGTAACAACATCTCATCCCTTCTACATGAAGAGAAAATTAGAAAATCATGTGACTTAGGGCATATACAACCCAAATTCAAGACACTAATCTAAATATGCATCAATAATGAAAGATCAATGGGCAAAGACAACCATAACCAAGCCATAAATGCAACTTGTAAGTATAGACTGCTTACAACATTGCACAACTTCTAAACCCAACACGTCATCATACATATCCAAACCAAACATTCATAATCATATCATCATGAGACTAAGCTGAAATATGAATTGAGTCTATAATGATATCAAATTTTAAATCTCTAAAATATACAATGTCATAAACTCACAATGCTACCATAGTCAATATATACCATAAATTATTTAGATTAATATATCACTAAATAAACCATGCCAAACTTGCACCAAATCTAAACCAATGTGTAGAGCTCTCCAAGAGCTTCTCATCAACTACTCAAAGTCCAAAATTTGACTTTGTAATGCCCAATTTATGCTCTAATTTGTGCTCAAAATAAATAACATCTAAATTTTAGGCTCTTAAAACTTGACAAAATGTCAAAATCACAAAATCAAACTTGCACCAAGTTGTAGTTCTCTAAATTATCTTTTCAAAACCTATAAGAAGTCCAAAATTTGATATCCTAATAGAAAGTTATGGTTGTTTTACTAAGATAGTCTTTTTACCATTTTTGCTGCATTTTTTTTGTGACAACAATTTTGATGAGATTAAATTTGATGGCCATCACGAGCTCATAGACAACCCAAATTCAAGCCACCAATCTGAATATGCATCAATAATAAAATTTCAATGGGAAAAGACAATCCATAATGAAACCATAAATGTAACTTGTAAGTAGAGACCACTTACAACACTGCACAACTTGTAGACCCAACAAGTTATCATACATATCCAAACCAAACACTATTAATCATATCATCATGAGACCAAGCTAAAATGTGAACTAAGTATATAATGACATCAAATCTTAAATCTCTAAAATATACAATGTCATAAACTCACAATGCTACCATAGTTAATATATACCATAAATTATTCAGATTAATATATCACCAAATAAACTATGCCAAACCGGCACCAAATCTAAACCAATTTGTAGAGCTCTCCAAAAGCTTTCTATTGACTACTCAAAGTCCAAAATTTGACTTTGTATGCCCAAGTTATGCCCTAATTTGTGCTCAAAATAAACAACATTTAAATTTTAGGCTCTTAAAACTTAACAAAATATCAAAATCACAAAATCAAACTTACACCAAGTTGTAGTGCTCTAAATTAGCTTTCCAACACTTATAAGAAATTCAAAATTTGATAGCCTAATATAAAGTTATGACCATTTTACTAAGATAGTCTTTTTACGATTTTCACTATGATTTTTTTTTGTGACGAAAATTATGATAGGATTAAATTTGATGGCCATCATGAGCTAAAACTAAAAAAATCTTTCATTTCTTCTAAACATGGCCAAACCAAGGCATATTATATATCAAAATTTATGAAAATGTTGATCGGATCCAATGGTGAGGTCTATTTTTACCTAGGAGGTCATTTCTGCAAGCTCCCCTCAAAACTCTCATTTAAATGAAACATCCAAAAAATTCTTTTGTCCAACAATTTCATATGCCCAAAATATACCAATATCCCATCATAATATCAAATCCAAAACCCTTAGATCTACAACAAATAACTCATATATCTTTCCATTTCTTTTATCCTCTCATGCATTCCCATGGATTCAATTGAGGGTTACAATAATAAAATCTAGCTCTGATACCACTTGTAAGGAAACTTGCAACAAAGAATATAACCATTTCCACATAACCCATAATAGATTTGAAATAATATAAAAATTGAAATCCACATGCAAGAGAAATAGACAACATACTCACAAAAATGTGACACAAGATATACCCTGGGAAACCCTCATTGAGGGAAAAAACCAACCTCCAAAAGTATCCATCACCATGTATTATTCAACAAATACCATGGCAATATAACCATGGAAGCTTTCAAGGTCATAGCCACAACCAAGAAATCTATGTGAACAAACATGAATCCACACATCCCATGCCATGCTTTCAACCTTCACAAATGCTACCTTGGCTAATCTGTCAAGCCTTGTCCTACTTGACTTGTGCCCTTTTTCCCTTCTATCTTCTCACTCTCTCAGACCAACAACTACCCTTGTGGATGCTTATAGAGTAGCAAGTCTTACAAAACCACCAAGTGGTATTAAGTAAACCATGTGCTACCTAACCCATTGACCACACATTTAATATTGGACACTTAATTCTTTTCCCCAATATTAAATAAGAACATCAAATATTATCACAATGTTACAATACAACTCATCAAGTATACCCCATGGGAATCTTTACATGTTGCACCTCCATCTAGGTGCAACATTACATAACATAATAAAATAAAATAAAATAATATAACAATATTATGCAATGTGTGCAATACCCATTATCTCAATAGTAGTTGCATTCATAATCTCTCATCTTGTAACTAGCATCCCTTGATGGCATATTGCTTGGACACCTTCTAGAAGATTATGCCTTGGAGTAACACATATAGACCAAGCTAAATTTCATCATAAATTGTTAATTATTTCTTAATTATTTTCCTTAATATTGGCCTATCACATTGCTCCTTTACTTTCTCTAAAACATGAATTTGAATTTCTAGCTCAACAACTAGATCAATTAGGCTTTCAATATTTGAGAAATGTCTATCTTTCTTCATGATATTCTACACTATAGACACTTCCCTCTAAATAATCTCCAAATGTGGTAGCAACATGAATTGAATTTATATCAGTTTGTTCCTCATGCCACTATCTCGATCTATGAGCTTGGCTAGCTTCTACTAACCAAATGTTAACTTATTGTGTGAGGGTGATCTTGGACTTGCATTCTTTCCTAATGAAATAGTACAAGACCTCATGTTAGCATGAATTGCATCAATAGGTTATTGATTCTCCAATGTAAAGAACTCAACATCATAAAGCTTCATATAAAAGAACTAATTATTTTTAAAAATTTTCTAACTATGTGACTAAATTAGAAAGCTCTACTTATTTGTTTACAACTTCTCTAGAGACTTTCTCCAAAAATTTGTGCTCAACTTTTCTCTTAGACCATTGCATCAATTTGTCATTTGTCTCAATATCTTTTGATTGAAATCCATCAATTATATACAATATTTGATCCAAAATTTGATGTCGATTATTCAAGTCAATGATTCCAAATGTATAAAAAATGTCTTTAACATTGCATAGTACCTATTTATTTTTGTGCTCACTTTGTAGCTTCTCTTGCTTTGCATTGTGGCTCAACAAAGGTTGAAATTCTTGAATTTTCCCCAATGTCAAGTTGTTTAAGTCATGCATGGGTAAAGTGATTACCCCATCTAGACTTATTGACTCATCTACCATCTCTTCTAATTGAGTCAAAATCTAAGATTGTGGGGTTGTATCACTAGGTAGTGATATTTGTAATTTTTTACCCTTCTTAATCGATTTGGATACTTGTTGATGCTCCTCTTAAGTAGGTTTCACTTGTTGTTCAGGTGTTCCAATCAATGGTTTTGATGCTTTTGCACTTGGAAAATGTATAAGAGCCCATGTATCTTCTTTTTCATTTGGTTTTCATATCATTTTCTGCAGACTTTTCTCCCTTGGTTCTACTATTTTACCTCTGTATGAAATATAGGCTTACAAGTAAATTGCTATAATACAATTATAGCCTTTCTTTGTTGCTTGACAATTACATCATCAGTAATTGATGTAACATCAAAATTATTAGTATTTGCATTATCAATCCTCAGATACTCTATGATTTGTAACAAAAATGGATTGGTGCTAGGTAGAGATGTATTAGTTTCAACATTTTTCATGTCTTCTTCTGTTAAAACATTCTAATAACATGGTGATGAAACATAAATATCCTCAATGGTGACAATATCTTGTTCTTCACATCCTTCTACTAGTTGCTTGATTTCCTTAGCAAGTATTAAAACTTTTGTTGCATCATCCTCTTCTTCTCTAGCTTCTCCATCTCTTTCCTCTTCCTTCTCATCTCCTTTATTAATTGATGGATTGAGAAATTCAAATCCTTGTTTCCATATATTGATACTCTCTTGCTCAACCTCATGCACTTTATTCATCAAAATTTTGTATGCCCTTTCTTTTGGCATGAATTTCTTCACAATTTTTTTAGGGCAATAGACATATGTGTCCTCTCTCAATCTAAAATTGTTTGCATTTGTAATACCCCAAAATTGGAACATTGCCATATTAACCAACTTTGGTTTATTCAATTATTCCTAAGTCCTATTTTACTAGGCAATTCTGAGACTAATAATCACTACTTGACCTAGGTGTCAAATGCAAAAAATCCTAGTCTACAATAATCATATTATTTATTTAATTCCTAAATATCAACTCAAATTAGCTACATAGACCTATTGGTTTAATTTAATTTAATTATAAGTGTTCTACTTTAATTAAATTAAAATTACCTCTTTAGCTAATATACAAAGAAATTAAATACATTTAATTTAATAAGATATCTCCTCTTTTTAATTATTGAATTTAATTATTTAATTAGTTAAATTTATCCATTTATGAGGTCATATTCTATTTTATTAAATTAAATATTCTAAAAAAGGTGACTGGTTAACTCCTTTTATCACTTGAAAAGGAATCAGTTAGCTCCTTTTATCACTCAAAAAGGAATCAATTAACTCCTTTTATCACTCAAAAAGGAACTAGTTAACTCCTTTTATCACTCAAAAAGGAACCAGTTAACTCATTTTATCACTCAAAAAGGAACCAGTTAACTCCTTTTATCACTCAAAAAGGAACCAATTAACTCCTTTTATCACTCAAAGGCAACTAGTCAAATCCCTTTTCATGAGGAAATTTTCTTTATGACTGGCTCTCCTCTAAAATCTTGACCATCCATTTTGATTAATCTCAACCATCGATCACCTCTTGGATCCTATAAAAGAAGGTCTCCATTCCTCATTATAGAGTATGAATTTTGGAATTTATATCAAACTTATGCTAAAATTCTTACTCACTTTGTTCACATTTGCATAGCTTTATTTCTTTCATTGTAGTATCATTTATATTTTAAATATGCATTCATTTAGCATACTATGCTTCTTCATTTCTTAGATTAATAATTGCATCTCACATCTAGATTAATTGCACTTTCATTTAGTTGCACAAATCCTTTTCTCTAGAGGTTTGGTTGCCCATTTCTAATTCTAAGAGAAAAGACATAATCCTTCTAGTTAGAAGGCAATAGGTCGCTCTGTTAGACTTTTTGAATAAACAATACAATGTTTATTTTGGGATGATCTCATAGGTAATGACCATGTTGAAGTGTATGTGAGGATCAGAGGTCCCCAATTTCACATATACATTTTTGGCGCCCACCGTGGGCTCGAAAAATCAATTTTTCTAGCCTCATTTTCTATATTTTTTTGTATTTTTTTATTGTTCTGTCCATATAGGTTTCTTGATTTTCACATGAGAAATCTAATTTTTGCACGAAGACCTCAAGATTTTGCATCTTCCTCTACACTTTCTTGTGCAATAAAGTGCATAATCACATGGATTCTCATGCGGTGCACATCATTTCTTTGAGCTGGTCTATGAACGATTTAACATAGAATTTTGTGACAACAATGCGAAATACAGGTTTTTAGATTCTAGTTTATTATGATGTTTGTTTGACTAACAGTTTTCTTTGAAGCATTTTCTTTCATATTTCTACTTTTTTCCCATTTTAATTTTTTATTTCTATTTTTTTGTAGCTTAACAGTGGTTTGCAAGAAATTTTTCAAATTTTGACTTTTGACATTTTCATAGGTTTTGACATTTTTAAAGTTGTTTTATGGGTATAAAAAAGAACAAAAAAAGTTAAATTTTGTTTTCCCATAGTTAAGATTTTTTTTGACTAATGGTGTTTTATTAAGCATTTTTCACTTGGATTTTTGGTTTTCAATAGCTTAATAGTGGTTTGCAGGATGCTTGACGAAGACACCTTTTATCCAAATACTTCAAACATATACTAACTATGTGAATGCACAATGCTTGTCAATGATATGCATGACAAAGATTTGTTTCAAACTCACATAAACATTGTGTCTTCTTTTATTGCTTTTCACACATAGTATAAATAGGGCTTGTGAACTTCATAGGGTGCAAGATAGGAGAATATGGGAGTATGCTCTTTACCACTTGGAGATCATGACCAAGGGTGAATCAACAACCTAGAAGCCTCTCAAAGATGGCATCAGGGAGGCAAGCAAGTTAGTGGTTCTCCCAAATGAAGCCTTTAATGAAGAGATGATGATTTCCTTTTAGGGGATCAAAGTCTTGGAATAGGCCAAGGTGGGATTGATTAAGCTAACTTGGTGATTAACATTTCTTGCATGTTTGAGTGAGGAAATGAGGTAGAGGAGTATGCTCTTTCCCCTTGAGAGAAATCAAAAACTTTGACCCTTAGATCCGCACCACCAATCTGAGTCAATCCTTTAGAGGGCCTACCAGAGTGATCCAACCTCTAGGGATAACCCAAGTGAGCACACTCCTTTCACTGGAGATTCCACCTCACTCTAATAAAGAAGCTTTGTTGAGAAAAAGATTCCAAAGACATATTAATTTCCTCTTCTTCATTCTTATATCACATATCAAGAAGAGGCTTTGTAAACTACATTGGTCGACCTTGGCCCCAGTCTTGCTAGTCAAGAGTGTGCACTTATAGATGCTGGTGTGGGCTATTGGCCTCAACTTCACTTGTGAAGCCACCAGGGATTAGTATGAATGAAAGCCAAGTAAAAACCTCTTAGTTAGTTGCTACTCGGTTCACCTCCAAAAGGAGGCATAATCTTTGTGCAAGGAGGGGGAAGAATCTCTCTTGTAGAACTCACCATAGGCATGCAACTGGGCATTGGAAGGTGGTATACATGCTTGACCCCTACCACAAGGGTGTTCATTTAGCATATATGTTATTGAGCACTTTGTATACACCAAAAAAATGGGCACCCTCTTGGGAGTGACATGATTGTGTGAGGTGCACGCATGCACATAAGTTATAGGGCAAAGGTTTTGCCTTCTCTACTAATTTTCTATTTTAGGAATAAAAGCATGTTTGTTATTGAGTCTTTAAACATTTTCCAAACCTATCAAACAACCTAAATGTCAAGACTCCCCCACCCCTCCAAGTTTCTTTTTCCTCGGTTGGGTTATTTAAAACTATTTCTTGCTTCCTATGTTTATTTGAAAACCTATTGTCTTGTTCAAAAAAACCAACAATCTATCCAAAATAGTTTGAAACTTGCAAAAATTGCTTCAAAATTCAATATCTTGTCTGTTAGAGCTACTTGCACTCTAAATATGGTCTATTATTTGCAATATTTTATCTCTTTTCTATCTACAAACAATGCCAAACAATGGCTTCTTTCTTAGCTAATGACTTGTAACCTACACATAAACTAGTCTCGTGTCTTTTTTACTTTATCTTTGGTCTCTGGTGCTTGTCATACTCCGTGTCATGATAGTCATAATCTTTGGCTATTCTAGCCATTACTCAAATGACTCATACCTTAGTATATAGTATTGTTATCTTGCTTTGTTTTTGAGACTATGTTCTAGTGTGGTCCTTGTTTAAGATTTCTCTTTTTGTCCTTGTCTATGACTGTGGCAACAAGAAGTGGAAACATGTTTTATCCCCAAAGACCCAAACAAGGTAGATCTAGGGGTAATAATCGTGATAAAGGTCACTCTTCAGTCCATACATGGTCTATCTCTAGTTCATCTAGTGAAGAATCTTCACAATCCCCCTCATCTATTAGATCACCTTAGGTCCATAGAACATTCTCTATAAACTTGCAACAAACTAGGAATCCCTTATATCAAGAGGATCTTGAAACTAGAAAAGGTCCCACATCTCCATATAATACATCTAAATTCTTTTTCAAGGGACCTTTCTAGTCAAAACATATGGAAACTAAACACCTTCCTACAATGGCTAATTATGAACCTGAACACGGTGAACACAACAAAAACCAAGATCAACCTAGGAATGACAAAGAAAAAGACCATTACACTAATGAGGAGGAGGAAGAGGTGGAAATATTTCTTGAACACATAGCAAAGTGTCGTAAAGACAAAAACTTTCAAAAGGTCATGGAACTCCTGCTCTACAAAGAGAAAGAAAAATACTTTCTCAAACTTTCCAAAGAGGGAGCTAAGCTACACCATCATTTCAATGTGGAAACTATCATCATGCCTAAAGAGGAAACTAAGACTTGAAAACTCCAAAAACAATTGAAAATCATGCAAGACCAACTAGCTCAGATGATGCATGATAAAGACAAACCCACGAAAACATACACCTTAGATGCTCCTTGTCCATTTCCATTTGACAAGGGTATATACATGCCTCCTTTTCCAAGAGGAGTAGAGTTACCTAAGTATGATAAATAATTTCAAACTACTAATCTCCAAGATCATTTGTAGGAATTCAGTGGTGCTTTGTTTATGGAATTTATGCATAATCAGATATATCTCATGCATTTATTCCCAAGAAGTCTAGGTGGTCAGGCTATGGAGTTGCTTTCACACTTACCTCCTAGTATCAAAACATTTGATGAAATTACCAACTTGTTTATCTAGAAATATTCTCATAACATTCAACACCCTTAAATAGAGAGTTGGGGAGCCTTTCCTCACATTCCTTTAGAGATGGAGAATACTTTGCACCAAATACTCATGTGAAATCCCAGACATAGAGAAACTTGACATCTTTATGGATAACCTCCTACCTGATTTTGGGTATAGAGTCCAACTTCAAGGTCCACACACCTTCGAAGACATGGTCACATAAGCTATTTGCATAGAGGAATTCATGTTCCAGAAGGGAAAACTTACCCTTTAGAAGGACACAAAACTGTTAGGAATAAGGTGTCTCAACCTTGTATAATTCCTATTCTTATTATTTATTTTGTAAAATGTATTTCTTGCAAATAATGTTGATGTGTCGACATCTTGAATTGTGTGTAAGGAGATCATGACTAAAATGGTTATGATGGATTCCGATGACACGTAAGAGCTATGTTAGGAAGATACAATGATAGGTGAAGACATGTGGCAACTAAGATATTTGAGTACTGTACACTCTACCCCAATAGTGGGGTTCCTATTTTCTCGGAGAATGGTAAAACCCTAATATAGTATACCTTTGGGAGTAGCCCTAAAAGTGAAGCACATGTTATAGGCATTTTTTAGTGTTATGAAGGATGTGATGCGAAAAAGGTGTATTATTGGTACTGTGGGTAGCTACTGGAGTCTTCTGTTGTCGATGTTGAGCTTGCACTGCAAGTGTATTGTAATCTTGTGTTGAAGATAATACATTGTGCAAGTTTTGAAGGGGTGGGGTTTTTTTATTGAAAGGTTTTTCCCCATCAGAAAATCCTTGTGTTATGTGTTCCTTTTCTCTATCTATTTTTTGTATGCATGGTTGGCTGCAATATTGTTGTTTACATGATATTGAATCTATAAGTGTAGAATATTTTAATAGAATTTGTAACATACTTTCCTTATGAGATTAGCATAGGAAGATATTTTTGCACCTGAGTTTCCTTACAAGTGGTATCAGAGCTTGATCAACTTTTGATCCTAGTTGTTGGGTAGGGTTTTTTGAGCTGATCTCAAGTTGAGTGGGAGTCTTGTGTAGAGCATCCTGAATCTTATTTGAAAATTGAGATGGCGAGTTCATCATATGGAAGAATGGAGGTGGAGAAATTTAATGGCACTAATTTTGAGTTGTGGAAACTCAAGATGGAAGACATGTTGGAAGATCATGACCTATGGGAAGTGACTACAAGCCCTACAAGACTAGAAACTATAGCTAAAATAGATTGGGATATCAAATATTGTAAAGCTAAGGGTCTCATAAGACTCTATTTAACCGATGCAGTCCTTCTGAATGTTCTAGATGAGAAAATTGCATATAGTTTGTGGGAGAGACTTGGGGCCATATATCAGGCCAAATCTTTGGTGAACAAGTTGTTCCTGAGAAAGAAGTTGTATTCTCTATGAATGGAGGAAGGTGGATCCTTAACAAATCATTTAAATGCATTTAATCTGCTAGCTACATAGTTGGCATCAGCTGGTGTCAAGTTAGAGGAGGAGGATCATTGCTACACACTTCTGCATTCTTTATCGGATTCATGGGACCATCTTGTGATGGCTCTCAGAAGCACATTAGTCACTTTCAAAATGGATGATGTGGTGTCTTCACTGCTATCAGAGGAGATGCAAAGAAAGGCTTCTATTTCAAAAAAAGAAGCCCTTGCTATTCATGGGAGATCCACGAAAAGAGGAAAGAAAAATGACAATAAGTCTGACAATAAGGGTAGATCCAAATCCTGTGGGAAGTCAAATACTTCCAATAAGTCCAAGGCAAAATGTTGGAACTATAATAAGATTGGGCACTTCTATAAAGACTGTAAAGAGCCTAAGAAGAAGAAGAAATCCTTAGATTCTGGTTCTGAAAAATCTCAAGAAGATGGCAATGCATTCATCGTAGCTTTGGCAGCCCATGCATCTGATGATGTGTGGTTGGTTGACTCAGGTGTATCTTTTCACATGACCTCTCATTGAAACTGTTTCTCAAAATATGAAGAGTTCGATGGTGGAGAGGTGTACTTGGGTGATGATTCTCACCTAAAGATAGGTTGACATGGAAGGGTCACTATCAAATTTCATGATGGATGAGTAAAGGGAATCAATGGAGTTATGCACATTCTAGGTTTGGCATGAAACCTATTATCTGTAAGTATGCTGAATGATGTAGGTGTGCAAGTTGTTTTTTGTAAAGATGGATGTAAGATGATGAGAGGAGCTATGGTGCTTGCTAAAGGTACTAGGAGAGGTACTTTGTTTTAGCTTGATGCACACATTTCTTAGTGTAATAGTTCTTCTGTTTCAAAGAAGAGAGCAACTATCACTTCATCCCCACCATCTGAACAAGCAGTAAAGAAGACTATGGTTAGTGGTTCTGATGGTAGTGCAACAAGTGTACCTAAGGGTGCAAGCAGTTTGGAAGGAAAGCTTCCTACAAAAAAGACAATGTTGTGGCATTTGAGATTTGGTCACATTGGTGAGAAGGGTCTCAAAACCCTGAAAAATAAAAAACTCATTGAGGGGTTAAATGATTGCAATCTCAAGTTCGACTTCTGTGAACATTGTGTCTACGGTAAACAAAATCATGTTCAATTTTACTCTAGTTCTCACAAATCTTCTGATGTTTTCGATCTTATTCATTCGGATGTATTTGGTCCTGTAAAAGTTCTTTCAATCTCCAAGTGTGTATTTTTTGTATCTTTTATAGATGATTACAGTAGAAGGACATGGATATATTTCCTTAAAAGTAAGACACAAGTATTTAGTTGATTCAAGGAATTTAAAGCCCTTGTAGAGAATCAGACTAGTAAGAAGATTAAGTGTGTGAGAACTGACAATGGTGGTGAGTTTTGCTCAGTAGAGTTTGAATAGTTCTGTAAAGAACAAGGTATCAAGAGGCATAAGACAACTCCGTATACCCCATAGCAAAATAGAGTTGTAGAGAGAGTGAACAGGACATTGATGGAGAAGGCTAGGAGTATGCTTAGTGGAGCTAGTTTATAACAAAAGTTTTGGACTGAAGCTGTGGCCACTACTTGCTATCTGGTTAACAGATCTCCTACATTGGCCCTTGTTGGTAAGACACCTATGGAGGTGTGGTCTGGTAAGAAGCCTTCAATTAGACATCTTCATGTTTTTGGTTGTGAAGCTTATGCACATGTTCCAATGGAGAAAAGATCTAAGTTGGAAAACAAAGCTATTAAATGTATTTTCATCAGGTACAGTGCTGGTGTGAAAGGATACAAGCTTTGGGATCCTGTGATTAGTAAGGTGTTGTATAGTAGAAATGTTATTTTTAGAGAGCTAACATCTTCTCCTATTGTGCTACAACCAAATGAAAAAGAAAAGGAAAAAGATGTTGTTCAGTTGCCTCCTACCCCTGAGAAGATTGAATAGAGAGACCATGTTGGGTCTAATGATGAGGAGAGCTCTAGTAGCTTTGATAGTTCAGAAGAAGAGGAAGAACAACCTCAACCTCAGCCTTTGAGGAGATCCATGAGAGAAAGAAAGAAACCAGAAAGGTTTGGTTATTCTATGTTAGATTCTAGTTGTGCTTTTGCTTTGATTACTAACACTAATGAGCCTAGATCTATGAAAGAGGCTTTGGGCATGGAAGATGTAGGTTCCTGGATTGAGGCTATGGATGATGAGATGGCTTCATTAGAGAAAAAAAAAATTTGGGACCTTGTACCTTTGCCTAAAGGGAGAAAATCAGTTGGCTGTAAGTGGGTCTTCAAGAAGAAATTCTGTGCAGATGGAAGTGTTGAAAGGTACAAAGCTAGATTGGTTGCAAAGGGGTATTCATAGGTAGAGGGAATAGATTATGGTGAAATATTCTCTCCTGTTGCAAAGTTGACATCCATTAGATTTCTGTTATCTCTTGCTACATCATATGATTTAGAGATAGAACAAAAGGATGTGAAGACAGCTTTCCTTCATGGTGATTTGGAGGAAGAGATTTATATGTCACAGCCTGAGCACTACATTGTTAAAGGTAAATAATCCTTTGTTTGCAGATTAAAGAAATCTCTATATGGTTTGAAGCAATCTCCTAGGATGTGGTACCTTAAGTTTGATGCCTTTATGTTGTCAATTAGATTTTTAAGATCGAAATCAGATCATTGTGTTTATTTCAGAGTTGAAAATGATCACCTTCTTATTGTTGCATTATATGTTGATGATATGTTGCTGTTTGGGAAGGGTAAGGGTATGATTTCTGATTTTAAATCTTAGTTGTCAGCATAGTTTGAGATGAAAGATCTGTGGGCAGCTAGGTACATCTTGGGTATGGAAATTAGTAGAGATAGGTCTAATAGAAAACTTTGGTTGAGTCAGAGTAAGTATGTGAAGTCTGTGTTGGATAGGTTCAACATGGCAGATTGTAGACCACTATGTGTTCCTATTCCTGTGGGAACAAAGTTATCTGTAGATGATTGTCCAAAATCTCCTAGTGAGGTGGAGGACATGAGTAGAGTACCTTATGCTAGTGCAGTTGGTAGTCTTATCTATGCTATGGTCTATACTAGACTAGACATTACCCAAGCAGTGGGAGTCCTAAGTTGATTTATGGCTAATCCTGGATGGATACATTGGGATGCAGTTAAGCGAGTATTCAGATATTTGAGGGGTACATCTGATTACTCCATATGTTATCATGGTAACTCTTCTGGATCTCTGCATTCAGTTTGTATTCATGCGTTTGTGGATTCAGATTGGGCAGGAGATCCACCAGTGGTTATGTGTTCACTATGTTTGGTGGTGCCATCAGTTGGATGAGCAAGCGACAACCTGTGGTTGCTTTGTCCACTACAGAAGCTGAGTACATGGGTGCTACTCATGCTTGTAAGGAAGCCATTTGGCTTAAGAGATTATGTTCTAATGTTGGTGTTGATGGAGAATAGATTACTAATTGGTGTGACAGTCAGAGTGCTATTTGCCTTGCAAAGAATCTAATTTTCCATGCCAGAACGAAGCACATTGATGTGCAGTATCACTTTGTGAGAGATATGGTGGAAGATGGAAAGGTAAATTTGGAAAAGGCAGATATTGTGAAGAATGTTGCAGATGCATTAACGAAACCAGTGGGCACTGTGAAATTTAGATGGTGTTCGAAGTCTATGGGCCTTTTGGCCTATAGCGGTTAGTTCATGTTATGTTCCTGTTGCTCTTACAAGGTGCTTGACAAGTGGGAGAATGTTAGGAATAAGGTGTCTCAACCTTGTATAATTCCTATTCTTATTATTTGTTTTGTAAAATGTATTTCTTGCAAATAATGTTGATGTGTCGACATCTTGAATTGTGTGTAAGGAGATCATGACTAAAACGGTTATGACGGATTCCTATGACACATAAGAGCTATGTTAGGAAGATTCAATGACAGGTGAAGACATGTGGCAACTAAGATATTTGAGTACTGTAAACTCTACCCCAATGGTTCCTATTTTCTCAGAGAATGGTAAAACCCTAATATGGTTTACCTTTGGGAGTAGCCCTAAAAGTGAAGCACATGTTATAAGCATTTTTTAGGGTTACGAAGGATGTGATGCAGAAAAGGTGTATTATTGGTACTGTGGGTAGCTACTGGAGTCTTCTGTTGTTGATGTTGAGCTTGCATTGCAAGTGTATTGTAATCTTGTGTTGAAGATAATACATTGTGTAGGTTCTAAAGGGGTGGGGTTGTTTTACCAAAAGGTTTTTCCCCATCGAAAAATCCTTGTGTTGTGTGTTCCTTTTCTCTATCTATTTTCTGTATGCATGGTTGGTTGCAATATTGTTGTTTACATGATATTGAATCTGTAAGTATAGAAGATTTTAATAGGATTTGCAACATACTTTCCTTATGAGATTAGCGTAGGAAGTTGTTTTCACACCTGAGTTTCCTTACAAAAATAAGGATCCACCTCTAACAAGGAAAAAAACAAATATGTCAGTAAGAATTGAGAAATTGTACATGATGCAGTTGTTGACAACATCACACCTAAACTTGCTATGGTAGCCTCTAATCTTATAGATGGTCTCAACGCAACCAAGAATATTGATAAACCTCCTCCTAACAACAAGATATCTAGGAATAGATTGAGAAAATCATTGGCTATACACCCTAAACAAGAGTACACACCTCTGGATGTGGTTTACAAGACCTTGCTACAAAATAAACTAATTTCACCATTGGAAAACTCTTGCCCCTATGATTTGCAACCATGACCACCATGGTAGAACAAAACCACATTCTGTTAGTACCACCAAAATAAGGGGCACAAAACTAGCAATACGTAAACCTACATCAAAAAGTCCAAGACATGATTGATGATGGTGACATTGTGGTAGATAGACATAACAAGAACTCGGATCACAAGGCTTTCAAGGAGCCCTTCCCATCTTATGAAAAAGGAGAGAGTTCAAAACCAAAATCTAACAACAAAATCAACTATACGTACTCTAATGACAACAATGTGGTCAACATGGTTGAACCTATGGATTTTGAGTATTGTAACATTATTACTATCAAGGGCAAGCAAGAGAACAATAAACCCAAGACACCATTTATATTGAGGGGCCCTACTTCCCACACAACTGAAAATACATCTTCACAATACTATGCCAATGTTGTTACACATTCTTGTGCCAAATTAGTACTCAAAGGCCTTGTGCCTACTACTCATGATCTTGAACAACACAAAGATAAAACCCTTGCTAGTCCATCTGGTAGAGGTGCAAAACTTGCAACACATTTAATAGCCACTAGCTACAATGTTCTTGATCAATTAAAATGAACTAATGCTCAAATCATAATATTTGAGTTGCTTAAAATCTCGCCTACCCATAGGCAGATTGATGTTCCTTAAGATCTTGATCTTGAGTGATTTAAATCTATGGTGGGTCATTTGACCTCCCCTTACTATATGTCCTCTAAGGAGGAGTATAATTCATTGAGTCACTCACATAATCAACCTCTAAACATTGAGGTCATGATACATCAGACATGTGTCTATTGGGTACTCATTGATAATGGTACTGGGCTAAATATTGTCTCTGCTACTCTGCTTAGAGAATTAGATTATTCTGTCTATTGATCCTCGTCACAAGATCACTATCAAAGCATATGATGAAGTTGAGTGAAAGTCTTTAGGTCTTGTGGTGTTTTCCCTCCATGTTGGTCCTTTAGAAAGGGATGTCACTTGTCAGGTCCTCAACATTTCCTTGGCTTACAATATTCTGCTAGGAAGGCCATGGATACATGAGATGCATGTTGTTCCATCCACATGTCATCAATGAGTAAATTTCCCATTTCATGACTTTGAAGTCACTATCCCTACAAGTACTAGCTATACCTATAGTATGTTGAAAGTTGCTGAGAATTTTATACCCACTAACAGGGAACCTACTAATTATCATGATAATAAGCTAAATAAAATTGAGCAGTCATTCAAGCTAAAAGAAACTAGCATGGATGAATACCACATCAAACTAGTGTTGTCATTAACATCTTTTCTTGAGCCTCCCAATCATTATGGAAAACCATTTGAGGAAAATAAGCCATTTGTGTTGACACCTCAAACCAAGTATAATGGTACTTTTTTCAGGGCTATAGTCCCCTTAGAGGATGAAAGTGAAAACAGAGCCATTACTACATGGCTTTACAAAGAGGAGACTCTAGTTGACCTCATAGAACAAGCTCATGAGACCACCCTTGATAATATGGCCCTGGTCTTAGACTCATGAAGTGCTTTGGCTATAAGGGAACTAGTCCTATTGGATGTAATAACAATGGTCTAGTTGATCTTGTCAAAGTAATAGCTCAAAGAAATAGAGATACATCTAGTTTAGGCTTTAAGAAGGTTCCCTTCTATTTAGGGATTAACAAATTCATACCAGAGCTTGAGAGTTCATCTAGAAATGAGGCACAAGTTGTGGCAGATGCTCAAGAAGATAATTTTGATAATGAGGATCCTTATCCTTATCCTATTCCTCATGATCTTTCTAAATTCTTTGCTGAGCCAGATGACTTTGTGCCACATGTCAACACCATGGATAGTACTAGTGATTCTTTGGAGGATAATATTGATCTACACCATGCCCATTCAAAATAGGGCAAGTCTAGTTAGGCATTATGTGTTGAGTATCTATGTTAAAATCTAGATGAGGAAGGCACGTATTTCCCTATCATTGTTGGGGAATTCTATAGCCTATCTCCATGCAACACTAATTCTAAGGAATATGAGTTTGACTGCCTCTCATAAGAAACTACAGATAAAGATATTGACCAAGTTCATGTCTATGAAAACAAACTTGAAGTAGGTGAAGCATCTAAGATTAGGTTAGATAGGTTCGATCCAACTAGTGTCCTCGAGTCTTTGGTTGATGACATTAGTGCTTGAAGGCATTCGAACACACTTGTGGATAAAGCTACTCTAGGGCTCAAATTTCTAGTCCAAGCATTTAATAATTATACTATGAACTCAATCAAACCCTCTGCTACTCTTTTACTCACATATCCTAAGGTTATAGACTAGAATTGTAATACATCTAGTGAAGTCCCCACATTCCAAAATGACTATGCTCTTGCTGGCTACTTAAACAGTGTCGAACTATTAACATCTTTCACCAATAAACAAAGCATCAAAATGACTAGAGTTGACATCAAATATCTCAATCATACAATTAGAAAGAAGGAAAATAGAAGGTTTGATGGTGAAAACCACATTGTGGCAGTGTCAAAACCTAAAAAAGTAAAAATAAAAGATGTATCCATGGGTGAAAACCTCTCTGACACACCTACAGATGAGATATTTGATGCACTTCCTAGTTATTTTTAGGAGAGATCATCAATGCTGATAGAGCCAATATAGCTGATCAACTTGGGCACATAACAAAATCCTGACATGATACATCTAGCATGGCCACTATCTCCAAAAGAAAAAGAGGAATTCATTGCATTCTTTTGAGAGAAGAAGATAAAATTTGCATGGACATATTCTAACATACCAAGACTAGATCTTGATCTCATTATGCATCATTTGTCCATTGCACTAGGCATTAAACTAGTTAAACAAAAACTTCAAAAAATACATCCTCATGTTGTATTGCTCATCAAAGCTAAATTGGAGAAGCTTCTGAGAGCTAGTTTCATCCGTGCTATTGATTATGCTGAATGGATATCCAACATTGTTCCAGTCTCCAAGCATGAAAAATCTATTAGAGTTTGTACTGACTTATATGATCTCAATTTAGCATTTCCTAAGGATGATTTTCCACTTCCCAACATTGATATGATAGTGGACATGACAAAAAGATATGAGATGTACTCACTTATGGATGGGTTTTCTGGTTATAATCAGATCAAAATTGTGCCAAAAGATCAAGAAAAGACTACTTTTACATGTGCATGGGGAACCTTCTATTGGAATATAATGCCATTTGGCTTGAAAAATGTCGGTGCTACCTATCAGAGAGTAGTCACTATAATTTTCCATGATATGATGCATAAGACCATGGAGGACTACGTAGATGATACCTTGGTCAAGAGCACAAAATACAATACTCATCTACATGATTTGGGACCTATCCTAGATTGCATAGAAAAGTTTAGTCTCAGGCTCAATCCTAAGAAATATGCATTTGGCATCACATCAGAAAAACTACTGGGATACATTATGTCTATGAAAGGAATCAAGGTGGATCCAAAGAAAGTTCAAGAAATTATGGATATGCCTCCACCTTGTAACATCAGTCAAATTAGAGGTCTACAAGGAAGACTACAATCTATTCATAGGTTCATCTCACAACTGGCGCATAGATTACAACCTATTACAAAGAACCTACACAAGGGAGTGAAATATAAATGGAGTTTGGATTGTGAACAAAGCTTGACACAGATAAAATAATATCTTGCTAATCCACCAATATTGATGCCTCCTATCTATGGGAAGCCTTTAATTTTGTACATCTTAGAAATTGAAACATCTGTGGGAATCTTATTAGCTCAAGAGGACAATAATAACAAGGAAAGAGTTATCTATGATCTGATTCACATGCTGATTTCTTATGAAATGAATTATACTATCATTGAGAAAGCTTGCATTGCAGTTGTCTTTGCTTCTAAAAAATTAAGACACTACATGCTTGCTCATACTACACGACTTGTTGCTAAAATTGATCCACTAAAGTACTTACTTAGTAAAGCAGCTCTAATAGGATGATTGGCTAAGTGTGTCATGATACTAAGTGAGTTTGACATTCAATATGTTGAATGGAAGGCTATCAAAGGAGAAGCAATTGCTGATCAGTTAACATAAGCACCAATGGAGAGTACTCTTCCACTCAACATTGACTTTCCTGATGAATCAATTCTAACAATTACACATCAAACTTAGATGATGTTCTTTGATGGTTCATTCAAACAACAAGGATTAGGTAATAGACTCTTGTTCATCACACCACAAAGGTACTCACTACCTAAGGCATACAAGATTTTGTTTCCATGTACAAATAATATCATAGAGTATGAAGCTCTCATTAATGGCATGAAGATTGTAGTTGAATGGAGAGTGGATCAATTAAACATCTTTGGTGATTCAAAGCTTATAATCAACTAGGTCAATGATGTATATTAGAGAAATTGATTCCTTATAAATGCATGGTGGATGATTTGAAGAAATACTTTTCTCACATCACTTTCAATAGATTCCTAGGGTAGACAACAAAGTGGCTGATGCCATGGCTACTCTTGCTTCCTTGTTACAAATGCCATAAAATGATCTCCGACATGAGTTCCTGGTGGAAACATTACTCTACCCTACCTATGAATCTCCTGAATCTAGAATGATCTATTCTATTTTAGGACATGACTCATCTCACTACCACCACATATGCTCTTACATAAGTGACCAAACCATTCAGAATAATCTAACTCAGAATGAAAAATGTCACCTTATCCGTAATGTTTCATGGTATGTTATTATTGCTAATGACTTATTTAGGAGAGGTCTCGATAGAACACTCCTTAGGTGTCTAGAACTTGATGAGTCCAAATGCACATTAGTAGATGTACACAAGGGAATTTGCAAATCTTACTCAAATGGCTTGACACTAGCTCATAAAATTATTAGAGCTGGTCACTATTGGCCAAATATGGAGCAAGAGTGATGCAGGAGCATCCAAAGGTATAAGGGCAATCCTGTGTCACCCAAAAAAATATAATTAGACTTAGTTTTTATTTCATGTGTTTTCATTTTTGGATATCCATTTGGGTCAAATAAAGGTTCCAACTCTCACAGTTCCACTATTAGTGTTTTGGGTTAGAGTTTTTAATCACCTTGGGATACATGTAAATGTCAAAAAAATAGGAGTATGTAATTGAGCCATAATTTTGGTGAAATAGAAGGTGTAAACTAGTTTGATTATTGTAATTATAATTTACAGCATTCCAGAAAAAGAATCAGGTCAAAAGGCCCCATGGTTTGAAAGTTATTGCAGTTTTTTGGTTTTTGGAGACCTCCTAAGAATGCTTGAAAGCTAGGTTAGGGGCATTAAATGACCTCAAACAGGGACAAAAAATGGGGGACAAGTGAAGCTGGTCCATAGGTCTATAGAGCACTTTGAGAGCTTTTCAAAAATGTAAATGGTTTGTCAATCGGAGCTACAGTTCAAAGGTTATGCCTCCCGAAAGTTTGGTTACCATTTCTAGATTCTTCTAAATTTGTACTGACTTCTAATGCGACTTCTAGAACCTTCTATTTGGTCAATGGATGCCAACTAGCACTTTCTAGAATTTATTCCTAATGCTTAACCCTCTGGGGTCTATTTAAGAACATTTCTAGCATTGTAAAAGGCAGTTCGGAGTGGAGTTTGAGATAAGGTACTGGGAGAAGAATTTATGTATAAACTTATGCTACGGTAAGCCCTTAGGGCTATTTTGAAGTCTATTTTCTCTGTACTAAATGTATTAGCATATTTACAAAGTAATACAATTTTCCCTTTCCTATTGTGTCCATTCTATGCTTGGGTTGTGTCCCCATCAAGTGGTATCAGAGCTAGTTTTCCTGAGTGTGTAGACAGAGCACCGACTTTGAGGAAGTTTGCACTAGGACTGTGTGGTTGTGGGTTTGAGTTAAGAAGATGCCTCCATGAAGAGAGCATGGTGGAAGGGTCGAAGCTATTAATCTTGAGGAGGTTAGAGCCCTCCAAAGGAAGGTACAAGTGTTGTAGGAGGAGCTCCATAGAGGAACAAATGTTACTGCATGTGACGAAAGTGAGGACGACAATGAAGAAGAAAAAATTGGACCAGAAGGGGAAGTTGATGGGGAAGTTTTGAATTAGGTAGAGGAAAGGCTTTTTAGGGCCATTACTAAGTTTGGGCAAAGACCTACAATTGATGTGGGTATATTTTCAAGAAATTTGAAACCAAATGAGTTGATCGACTAGATCAATGAACTGGAAGAATACTTTGAGTATGAGGATATCAGGGACCCAGCTAGGGTTAAGTTTTCAAAGGCTAAACTGAAAGGGCATGCCAAAATCTAGTGGCAATAGGTTCAATTGGAAAGAAGCAGAAGAGGAAAGGATAAGATCACAACGTGGGATCACATGGTGGACAAACTAAAGAAGCAGTTCATTCTTGTTGACTATGACCTTGATTTGTTTAAGAAGATGCATGGGTTAAAGAAAATAAGGAGAAGGTTGCTCTTTATATTAGTGGGTTGCAACTTGGCATCTAGGAGGAATTAAGTTTGATAAGAATGACTAGCATTGAAGAGGCATACCAGTTTGTCCTACAAGTTGAAGAGAAGCTAAATAAGAGGTTTGAAGGGAGACAAAGAGGGCATGGTCAAGGAGGAAGGGGTAGTGGTAGGTCATCTCGAGGTTGAAATGAAACCCAAAAGAAAAATGAAGATGTGAGTACTAGCAAGAATCAGAGGAATGAGGGTTTCAACTGCTCCCGTGATCAAGACTTTGGAAATCAGAGAGGAAGAGGTAGGACATGGACAAGGAAGAGGAGGCTTCTGTGGTACCTATTTTCATTGCAATGAAGAAGGTCATCATGCCTCTGATTTCCCTCAATGATAAGGAAGGACAGATAGGAGAGCTGAGGGTCAAGCTAGGGTTGTTCATGTGGATGAAGATGCACAATCATCACATTCAGAGGATGCAGAAAGAGGAGAGACTTTAGTAAATGAAAGGGTCCTATTAAGTGGTGAGATTGAACTAGGACAAAGGAGGATTTTATTCTGTACCAAGTTCAAGTGTGAGAATAAATGTTGTGATGTGATCATTGATGGTGGTAGCACTGATAACTTGGTATCAGAGGAGATGATCTCTAAGCTAAAACTCAACAGGGAGAAACACCCCTAGCCTTATCAGATTGCTTGGGTGAAGGATGATCATAAGGTCCTGGTAAGTGAACAATGTTTAGTGAAATTAAAAATTGGGAGTTACCATGATGAAGTTATTTGTGATGTTATTCCAATGGATGTTTGCCATCTATTGTTGGGTAGACCATGGCAGTTTGATAGGCATGCAGTACATGATGGTCATGCAAACACATACTCTCTAAAAAAGGATGGAGTTTGCCACAAACTGAAGCCCATGAAAAAGGAAGGTGAAAAGGTACGTAATAGTGCTAGGATTTGTCTTGTTGATGAAAGGAAGTTTTTAGATGGCATGAAACATCAGTGTATGTGCTATGCTTTGATTCCTAGGAAAGATAAAGAAGATAGTAGTGAAATACCAATTGAAGTTTCAAATTTACTAGGTGAGTTTGGAGATGTCATCTTTGATAATGTTCTAGAAGGATTGCCACTGGTAAGGCAAATAAGTCATTAGATAGATTTAGTCTCAGGAGCTAGTTTTCCTAACAAGGCTGCTCACATGATGACTCCTATTCAAACTGAGGAGCTAAATAGACAGGTTCAGGAGCTATTGAAGAAGGGCTTGATTTGGGAGAGCTTGAGTCCATGTGCAGTACCTATAGTACTGGCACCAAAGAAGGATGGAGAGTGGAGGATGTATACAGACTCTCGAGCTATAAATAGGATAACCATCAAGTATCGATTTCCTTTGCCAAGAATGGATGATCTTATGGACTACTTGAGTGGAGCTTAGTACTTCACAAAGATAGATCTTAAGAGTGGCTATCATTAGATACAAATATGAGAAGGAGATGGGTGGAAGAAAGCCTTCAAGACCAAGGAGGGTCTTTATGAGTGGTTAGTCATGTCCTTTGGATTGAAAAATTCCCCAAGGACCTTCATGCGGCTTATGAATGAGGTACTTAAGAAGTTCTTGGAAAATTTTTTTATTGTCTATTTGGATGATATTTTAATTTTCAGCAAGACTTTGGAAGAAAATTTATTGTATATTTGTAGTGTCCTTGAAGGATTAAGGGAAGAGAAACTATTAATTAATTTGAAGAAGTGTATCTTTTCAAAAAGGGAGTTAGTTTACTTGGGGTTTGTTATATCACCTGAAGGTCTCAAAATGGATCCAGAGAAGGTAAAAGCCATCTTGGAATGGCCTACTCCAAGGTCTGCTACTGAGGTAAGATCATTTCATGGTCTAGTTAGTTTTTACAAGAAGTTCATTAAGAATTTTAGTGGCATAAGTGCACCCTTGACTGACACAATAAGAGGGGATAGAAAAGAGTTCAAATGGACTGCGACAGCTGTGAGAAATTTTGAATTGCTAAAGAAGAAGGTGACATAAAAACCTATGTTGGCACTTCCAAATTTTAGAAAGGTGTTCTAGGTGGATTGTGATGCTAGTGGCAGTGCTATTGGGGCTGTATTAAGCCAAGAAGGTAAGCCAATTGCATATTTTAGTGAAAAATTGAATGATGCGAAAAAGAAGTATTCTATTTATGATCAAGAGTTCTATGCAATAGTTTAGGCCTTAAAGAAATGGAGGCATTATTTATTGCCAAAGGAATTTGTTTTTTTATACTAATCACCAAGCATTACAGTACCTAAATAGCCAAGGTAAATTGAATCAGAGGCATATGAAGTGGTTAGAGTTCTTGCAGAGCTATACATTTGTATTGAAGCACAGAAGTGGAAAATCTAACAGGGTTTCAGATGCACTAAGTAGGAGATAGTTGTTGCTTACAGTAATGCAGGTTGAAGTAGTTGGATTTGATGAACTCAAGAATCTGTACCCTAAGGATCCTAATTTTGCTGAAGCATGGAAAGCTTGTAAAGAGCCTATTGCTGTAGATAGAACTAAGTGGTTGGACTATCTGATTTAGGATGGTATGTTATTTAAGGGCAGTCAATTATGCATTCCAAGGAGTTCCATGAGGGAAAATTTGATTAGTGAGAAACAC
Source organism: Cupressus sempervirens (assembly GCA_028749045.1). Taxonomy (NCBI): domain Eukaryota; kingdom Viridiplantae; phylum Streptophyta; class Pinopsida; order Cupressales; family Cupressaceae; genus Cupressus; species Cupressus sempervirens. The sequence continues at coordinate 450,214,426 of CM053790.1, forward strand.
AGTGGAGGGATAGTAGGACATTTTAGTCAAGATAAGACCATTTCCATTCTTAGAGAACATTATTTTTGGCCTCAGATTTCACAGGATGTGAAGAAGTTTGTATAGAGTTGTCAGATTTGTCAAGTGGCTAAGGGATTTAGTCACAATACTGGACTATATCAGCCATTGCCTGTTCCATCAAAGCCATGGGAGGACATAAGTATGGATTTTGTTCTTGGATTACCAAGAAAACAAAGGGGTAATGACTCAGTATTTGTGGTGGTTGATAGGTTCTCCAAAATGGCACATTTCATTCCATTCCACAAAACTCATGATGCTGTCCATATTGCAAATTTGTTTTTCAGAGAGGTGGTAAGACTACATAGTCTCCCAAGGAGTATAGTTTCTGACAGAGATACTAAATTTGTGGGGTATTTCTGGAGAACATTGTGAAAAAAATTGAGAATAGACTTGAAATTCAGTTCCACACATCACTCGCAGACTGACGGCCAAATAGATGTGGTAAACAAAAGTCTAGGGAATTTGCTGAGATGTTTAGTTGGGGATAAGCCCAAGGGGTAGGATTTGATTCTACCACAAGCAGAGTTTGCTTACAATAACTCTAGAAATAGGAGTACTCGTAGATCAAAATTCCAAATTGTATATGGAAGTAGCCCAAGGACTGCACCAGAATTGAGGAAGATAGAGCAAGGGGAGAGGACAAGTGCTGAAGCTGAAGAATTTGCTGAACATATCAAGCATCTACATGGGGGGTTTCAGGCACACATTACTAAGATGAATCAAGAGTATAAAGCTAGGGTTGATCAAAGGAGAAGACATAAGGAATTCCAAGTAGGGGATCTAGTCATGGTACACTTACGAAAAGAAAGATTTCTAGCTGGTACTTACAACAAGTTGAAAATGAAGAAATTTGGCCCCTTCAAAATTTTGAAGAAACATGACTCAGGAAATGCATATGAGGTGGAGTTGTCAGATGGCATTCACATTTTTACTATTTTCAACATTTTAGACTTAACAGAGTATCATGATGATGGTGCAGATGAGGAGCCGATGTTAGAGCCATATCCCATTCCTGCTTCTAAGAAGGAGGAGATAGAAGAAATTCTAGATCATCGTGTGGGTAGGAGTACCAAAAATAGACAGTATGAAGAGTATTTGGTCAAGTGGAAAGGACGATCGATAGAGGACTCAACTTGGATTTTAGTAGCTGAGGTTTCCCATTTGGGATTTCCTCTACCATTCATAAAGTGAGAGGGTCACTTCTCAATCTACCCTAGGTGTCTGATGCAGGAGCATCCAGAGATATAAGGGCAATTCTTGTGTCACCCAAAAAAATGTACTTAGACTTAGTTTCTGTTTCATGTGTTTTCATTTTTGGGTACCCATTTGGGTCAAATAAAGGTTCCAACTCTCACAGTTCCATTATTAGTGTTCTGGGTTAGAGTTTTTAATCACCTTGGGATACGTGTAAATGTCAAAAAATAGGAGTATGTAATTGAGCCATCATTTTGGTGAACTAGAAGGTGTAAATTGGCTAGATGATTGTAATTAGAACTTAGAGCATTCCAGAAAAAGAATGAGGTCAAAAGGCCCCACGGTTTGAAAGTTATTGCAGTTTTTCAATTTTTGGAGACCTCCTAAGAATGCTTCAAAGTCAGGTTAGGCGCATTAAATGACCTCAAAAAGGGCCAAAAAATAGGAGATGATAAAATCTAGTCCATAGGGCTATAGAGCACTTCGAGAGCTTTTCGAAAATGTAAACAGTTTGTCGATCAAAGCTATGGTTCAAAAGTTATGCCTCTCAAAAGGTCGGTTACCATTTCTGGATTCTTCTAAATTTGTGCCGACTTCTAATGCAACTTCTAGAGCCTTCTTTTTGGTCGGTGGATGCCAACTAGCACTTTCTAGAATGTATTCCTAATCCTTAACCCTTTGGGGTCTATTTAAGAACATTTTTGGCATTGTAAAAGGCAGTTCGAAGTGGAGTTTGAGAGAAGGTCCTGGGAGAAGAATTTATCTCCAAACTTATGCTATTGTAAGCCCTTAGGGCATGTTTTGAAGTCTATTTTCTCTGTACTAAATGTATTAGCATATTTACACAGTAATACAATTTTTCCTTTCTTGTTGTGTCCATTCTGTGCTTGGGTTGTGTCCCCATCAAAGAGGCAATCAAATATGCTAAGTCCTATAAGCAATGTTAGATCCATGTGAATCTAATTCATGCTCTACCTAGAGATCTAATTCCATTTGTTACACTATGGCCATTTCAACAATGGGCCTTTGATATCGTGGGTTAGATTCACCCATCTTCTTTAAATGGACATAAGTTCATCATTACCACTACAAATTACTTCACTAAGTGGGTAGAGGCAACCCCTCTTTCCATAGAAAATGGAAAAAAGTGTAGCTTTGTTCATTATAAATTACATCATATACAGGTATGGTGTACCTTCCTTCATTATTATTGACAATGGAGGACAGTTTAAAAACAAAGATCTTAAGGAGTTATGTAAAAGGTTTAGAATTACGCAACAATAATCTTCTATTTATTACCCTTGAGGTAATGGTCAAGAAGAAGCATCGAACAAGGTGATCCTTAAGATTTTTCATTGCATATTTAGTAAATCTAAAAGGACTAACACCTTTAGATTAATCTAACTTTATGGGCTTACAGAACAAGTATCAAAACTCCAACAGGTACATTTCCCTTTGCTTTAGTATATGGAGAAGATGTTGTGCTTCCCATTAAGGTTGAGATTCCTACTTTAAGAATCTCCATGAAAGGCCTCATCACTGATGAAGACTATAGAATATCTTAGCTTCAAGAGTTGGAACTATTAGATAAACATTGACAAGTAGCATGTAATCATCTCCAAGCTTATGAACAACGTATGTCTAGAAGTTACAATAAGAATGTTAAGCCACGTGACTTCCAACTAGGTGATCTCATTCTGAGAGAAAACCCTAAGAATTAGAAACAAAGAGTACAAAAAGGAAAGTTCAAACCTAAATTTCTTGGTCCATACATAGTCATTGTGGTGTTTGGATCTAGTGCTTACCAACTTTCTACAACCAAGGGAGAGGTGCTCAAAGAGCCCATCAACACTCTCCACTTGAAGTAGTTCTATAGCTGATCTAGTCACATAAGCTTTCTATATATATTTAAATGTCCTAAAAAAATATTATCTTTGTGAAAACCTAGCAATAGGCACCTTGGTAATACTAAAAATATTTGAAAAATTCAAAAATACAAATAAAAATCAAAAAGAGAAAAATACAAAAAATCAAAAAAAAAAAAAAAGTGTCATTGGTGAAAACCTAGAAACATGCATCATGGTAACAAAAAATTAGAACCTCTACCAAGAAGGTGAAAACTTGGTAAACATGCACATCTTGTTCAACTACCATATCTCACAATGCTTCCTATACAGTCACTTTCTTGATTTAGTTTCTTGCTTTTTTGCTCATGTATCCATGGATTGAATCTTATCACAACTTGGGGGCACCACCCTTTAGTGTTATAGAATCCATTTCATGATAGTCACTAGTTGTTCTAACTGCATCTACCTTTTGTTGCTAGTGTCACTCTTTTTTGAGATTCTTCTTATAGAATCCCTTTCACAATAGTGACTAGTTGTTCTAACTATGTCTACCTACTATCGCTAGTGTTACTCTTTTTCAAGATTCTCCTCATAGAATCCCTTTCATGATAGTCACCAATTGTTGTAACTGCATCTACCCATTATCACTAGTGTCACTCTTTTTTGAGATTCTCCTTATAGAATCCCTTTTGTGACAATCCCCAATTGTTCTAACTATGTCTACCTACTATTGTTAGTGTCACTATTTTTCAAGATTCTCCTCATAGAATCTCTTTTGTGATAGTCACCAGTTGTTCTAACTATTTTTTCCTACTATCACTCATGTCATGGCTGAGATTCCCCACATGGAAGATCTCTCTTGCATCTGTCATCAGTCATTCTGACTATGTCTATCTATTGACGTTTAGTTCTCCTCACATTCTTCTTACTGAAGATTCCTCTTTCACTTCAGTCACTAGTTGTTCTAATTGTGTCTATCTACTATTGTCAACCTACTGAAGAGATTTCTTTCAAACATGTTATAAAATTGACACTTGACATCAATCCTACAACACAAAAAATGAACTCAAAATTTTGAATCTATTTGAGATATGTGAAGCTTTTCTTTTTTTGTTTTGCTTTTTCTTTATCATGTCTCTTTGAGTGGCTTAATGATGTCATTTTCAACTAGAGAATCAAAGAGTGGGGGTATGATCTTTTCTTTGATTTTTGCTTGTGGTTTAATTCCAATGATATGAGGCATACATATAAATGGGGTGTCCACTATAAGAACCTCCATCTTGTATTGGATGGCTGTGTGTACCTTGACTCTTTTTATATGGATAAATCAATGAGGTTGGTTCTTCTCCTTGCTTGTTAGAGTGAACTCTTTATGCTACAATAAATACTAACACTCGTACTGCTAAGTGAATGTCTGGGTCATTATGAGTATATATGGCAACTTTTGTCTCAGGTTAAGGATACAAGGGTTGTTGTAGACAGAATATTTACTAATTACTTAGCATAAGAGGGATCGCTTGTGTTTCTAGTGTGTCTACATGCAAGAAACATTCTAGTCATCCTAGCATTTTTGCTATGATGCTTATGTTCACTTGCTATATTAAAAAGGAAAAATGTTCTGGTCAGTCTGGCTTCTTGTGCCTCAAATGCTTACATTTAATCTCAACAAAACTAGAACATATGTCCTATTCATATTTCCATGATTGCAACATTAGTGGGAATTGTATGACATATGGGGTTTCACTATATGCTTAGTGATGAATATTTTTGAAGCTTGGTAACCAAACCTAGGGTTGCATCTAGTTTAAGGTTGCATCTAGCATAGGGTTGCATTGCATGTTCTACTTGCATAAGTTCAATCATTGATTTACTTGCATCCTTTGTGATGTTGGGTTGACAGCTTCTTCAAAGTATTATGTTTCTTCATGACTGCACAAATGATTGGTTAATCACCCTCTTGGCTACTTTGACTACTTTGAATCCATTTTTGAGATTGAATTTGAAACCTAACACACTTAAATAGCTCAAAATTACATTTTTTAATTTTGGGACTAGTGTGATCGAACGCTTGTGTAGTCAAATTTTTTTGATACTTTGTGAATCTTGAAATCTTTTCAAATCACACTTTCTTCAAAGTTTTGAAGATTTTTGGAAAAAGTCAAATCTAGTCAAACTTTGGTCAAAATTGGTCTTTTTAGACCTTGAAATCACTTCAAATTAACTTCTATATTTCTTCTGATCATTCTGATCTCTTCTAAATTCTTTTGATCATTTCGATCTCTTTTAAATCCTTCTGATCATTCTAATTTCTTCTATATTTCTTCAAATTGTTTTGATCTCTTCTAAATTCATCTAATTGTTCTAATCTCTTATATATTTCTTCTAATCATTCTAATCTCTTTTATGTTCTTTTGGACCTCATATTTCTTCAGTATCTTTTAACATACTACACTACATCACTTTTTAGTGTGTCATCTTTTGATTTCACTTCTGAGGGGGTAGGATGATTACATCATTGAATCTAAATTTCAACTCAATATAAATCTTATGTCCTCATCACTCAGGGCATCTCATGACTAGTGGCATCTTGTTCCCCTCTATCTAGCATCATTTTTCATCTATCTCATTTTTTATTAACTGATCACATCTTATCATAGTCTTTATCAAAGTTTGATGGACAAGTATTGAGACAATTTAAACCTCGACTCTTGAGGATCAAGCCTCATTCTGGGGATGATTCTATGACTCATGGTTGGATCTTACTATCTTTTATGGCTAGGTATCTAGGTGTTCTATCTAGATCCCTTAAGGTTAAGCTCTATTCTAGAGATAATTTTTAAAAGCTTATCAATCTAGGTATCTAGGTGCTCTATTTGGATCCCTTAAGATTAAGCTCCATTCTAGAGATAATCTTTAAAAGCTTATCTATCTAGGTATCTAGGTGTTTTATCTAGATCACTTAAGATTAAGCTCCATTCTGGAGATAATCTTTAAAAGCTTGTCAATCTAGGTATCTAGGTGTTCTATCTGAATCCCTTAAGATTAAGCTCCATTCTAGAGATAATCTTTAAAAGCTTATCAATCTTGGTATCTAGGTGTTCTATCTGGATTCCTTAAGATTAAGCTCCATTTTGGAGATAATCTTTAAAAGCTTGTTAATCGAGGTATCTAGATGTTCTATCTAGATCCCTTAAGATTAAGCTCCATTTTGGAGATAATCTTTAAAATCTTATCAATCTAGGTATCTGGATGTTCTATCTAGATCCCTTAATATTAAGCTCCATTTTGGAGATAATCTTTAAAAGCTTGTCAATCTAGGTATCTAGTTGTTCTATCTGAATCCCTTAAGATTAAGCTCCATTCTAGAGATAATCTTTAAAAGCTTATCAATCTTGGTATATAGGTGTATTATCTGGATCCCTTAAGATTAAGCTCCATTCTAGAGATAATCTTTAAAAGCTTTTCAAGCTAGGTATCTAAGTGTTCTATCTAGATCCCTTAAGATTAAGCTCCATTTTGGAAATAATCTTTAAAAATTTATCAATCTTGGTATCTAGGTGTTCTATCTGGATCCATTAAGGTTAAGTTTTACTCTTGAGATAACCTTTAAAAGCTAATCAATTGGTCTATGTATCATTAATTTTAAAACCAATCTTATTTCTTGATCTATACTTTTGATTTCTTTAAATCATATGTGCTACTCACACATTCATTCAAAGAGAGGCAAATGTAATACCCCAAAATTGGCACATTGCTATATTAACCAACTTTTGGTTTATTCAATTATTCCTAAGTCCCATTTTACTAGGCAATTCTAAGACTAATAATTGCTACTTGACCTAGGTGTCAAATGTAGAATATCCTAATATGCATTAATCATATTATCTATTTAATTCCTCAATATCAACTCAAATTAGCTACATAAACCTATTGATTTAATTTAATTTAATTATAAGTGTTCTATTTTAATTAAATTTAAATTACTTCTTTAGCTAATATATAAAGGAATTAAATATATTTAATTTAAAAAGATATCTCCTCTTTTTAATTATTGAATTTAATTATTCAATTAGCTAAAGTTATCCATTTATGAGGTCATATTCTATTTTATTAAATTAAATATTCTCAAAAAGGTGATTGGTTAACTCCTTTTATCACTCGAAAAGGAATCAATTAGCTCCATTTATCACTCTAAAAGGAATTAGTTAACTCCTTTTATCACTCAAAAAGGAACTAGTTAACTCCTTTTATCACTCAAAAAGGAACCAATTAACTCCTTTTATCACTCAAAGGCAACCAATTAACTCCCTTTTCATGAGAAAGTTTTCTTTATGATTGGCTCTCCTCTTCAATCTTGACTGTCCATTCTGATTAATCTTGACCGTCGATCACCTCTTGGATTCTATAAAAGAAGCTCTCCATTCCTCATTATAGAGGATGAATTTTTGAATTTACGTCAAACTTATATTGAAATTCTTACTCAATTTTCTCACATTTGCATAGCTTTATTTCTTTCATTGTAATATCATTTCAATTTTAAATATGCATCCATTTAGCATACTATGCTTCTTCATTTCTTAGATTAATAATTGCATCTCTCATCTAGATTAAATGCAATTTCATTTAGCTACATAAATCTTTTGTTCTATAGGTCTGGTTGCCCATTTCTCATCCTGAGAGCAAAGGTATAATCCTTCTAGTTAGAAGGCAATAGGTCACTTTGTTAGGCTTTTTGAATAAACAATACAATGTTTATTTTGGGATGATCTCACAGGTAATGACCATGCTAAAGTGTATGTGAGGATCATCCTAAAATAAACATTGTATTGTTTATTCAAAAATTCTAATAGAGCAACCTATTGCCTTCTAACTAGAAGGATTATGCCTTTGCTCTTAGAATGAGAAACAGGCAACTAGGCATCTAGAATGAAAGATTTATGCAACTAAATGAAAGTGCAATTAATCTAGATGAGAGATACAATTATTAATCTAAGAAATGAAGAAGCATAGTATGCTAAATGGATGTATATTTAAAATCTAAATGATATTACAATAAAAGAAATAAAGCTATGCAAATGTGAGCAAAGTGAGTAAGAATTTCAGTATAAGTTTGATGTAAATTCCAAAATTCATCCTCTGTAATGAGGAATTGATAGCTTCTTTTATAGAATCCAAGAGGTGATCAACGATGAGATTAATCAAAATGGACAGTCAAGATTAAAGAGGAGAGCTAGTCATAAAGAAAACTTCCTTATGAAAAGGGAGTTAACTGGTTGCCTTTGAGTGTAAAGGGAGTTAACTGGTAACTATTTGAGTGATAAAAGGAATTAATTGGTTCCTTTTTGAGTGATAAAAGGAGTTAACTGGTTCTTTTTTGAGTGATAACATGAGTTAATTGATTCCTTTTCGAGTAATAAAAGGAGCTAATTGATTCCTTTTTGAGTGATAAAAGGAGTTAACCAATCACCTTTTTGAAAATATTTAATTTGATAAAATAGAATATGACCTCATAAATGGATAACTTTAAATAATTGAATAATTAAATTTAATAATAAAAAAGATGAGATATCTTATTAAATTAAATTTATTTAATTCCTTTGTATATTAGGTAAAGAGGTAATTTAAATTTAATTAAAGTAGAACACTTATAATTAAATTAAATTAAATCAATAGGTTTATGTAGCTAATTTGAGTTTGGGGTATCTCATCACTAGGGGCATCTTGTTCCCCTCTATCTGGCATCATTTCTCATCTATCTCATCTTTTTATTAGATGATCACGTCTTATAGTAGTCTTTATCAGAGTTCGATGGACAGGTATCGAGATAGTTTTAACCTTGACTCCTAAGGATCAAGCCTCATTTTGGGGATGATTCTATGACTCATGGTTGGATCTTGCTATATTTTATGGCTAGGTATCTAGGTGTTCTATTTGGATCCCTTAAGTTTAAGCTCCATTATGGAGATAATCTTTAAAAGCTTGTCAATCTAGGTATCTAGGTGTTCAATTTGGATCCCTTAAGATTAAGCTCCATTTTGGAGATAATCTTTAAAAGCTTGTCAATCTAGGTATCTAGGTGTTCTATCTAGATCCCTTAAGATTAAGCTCCATTATGGAGATAATATTTAAAAGCTTATCAATCTTGGTATCTATGTGTTCTATCTAGATTCCCTCAGGTTAAGCTCCATTCTGGAGATAATCTTTAAAAGCTTATCAATTGGTCTTTGTATCATCAATTTTAGAACCAATCTCATTTCTCTATCTATACTTTTGATTTCTTTGAATCAAACGTACTGCTTGCACATTCAGTCAAAGAGGGGCAAATGTAATACCCCAAAATTGGCACATTTCCATATCAGCCAACTTTGGTTTAGTCAATTATTCCTAAGTCCTATTTTACTAGGCAATTCCAAGATTGATAATCACTACTTGACCTAGGTGTCAAATGCAAAAAATCCTAATCTGCATTATTCATATTATTTATTTAACTCCTAAATGCCAACTCAAATTAGCTACATAAACCTATTGATTTAATTTAATAAGATATCTCTTCTTTTTAATTTTTGAATTTAATTATTCAATTAGTTAAAGTTATCCATTTATGAAGTCATTTTCTATTTTATTAAATTAAATATTCACTCAAAAAAGGAACTAGTTAACTCCTTTTATCACTCAAAAGGCAATCACTCAACTCCTTTTATCACTCAAAAGGCAATCAGTCAGCTCCTTTTATCACTCAAAAGGCAGTTAGTCAACTCCTTTTATCACTCAAAGGAAACTAGTTAACTCCCTTTTCATGAGGAAGTTACCTTTGTGACTAGCTCTCCTCTTCAATCTTGATTGTCCATGTAAATTAATCTTGACCATCGATGACTTCTTGGATTCTATAAAAGAAGCTCTCCATTCCTTATTACAAAGGATGAATTTTGAAATTTGTGTCAAACTTATGCTAAAATTCTTACTCACTTTGCTCACATTTGCATAGCTTTATTTATTTCATTGTAATATCATTTAGATTTTAAATATGCATCTATTTAGCATGCTATGCTTCTTCATTTCTTAAATTAATTATTGCATCTCTCATCTAGATTAAATGCACTTTCATTTAGCTGCATAAATCCTTCATTCTAGAGGTCTGATTTTCTATTTCTCATTCTAAGAACAAATGCATAATCCTTCTAGTTAGAAGGCAATAGGTTTCTCTATTAGATATTTTGAATAAACAATACAATGTTTATTTTGGGATGATCTCATAGGTAATGAACATGTTGAAGTGTATGTGAGGATCAGAGGCCCCCAATTTTGCATATACAACATTAAAGTGGTCTCCCTAATCTGTCTTTCAGTAGATAACACCCAGTTTCACTTATCATAGACCTTATTATACATTTTTTTTGCAATTCCTTTCCCTAACTCTATGGTGTAGTTTTAAATTTTATCATTATTTCTATCAAAGATTTTTTAAGTTAATCTTGATCTTCTTTATTTAAGGAATCAAAATTAATGTCTTTGAATCCTGTTACACTTGCTATTTCAATAATTTTTTGACATACCATATCTACAATTGTAGGATGTGGTCTCAACACAATCAAAAAATTTCTCAAATCATTTGACTCGATCTCTTCATCATCTTCCTCCTCCTCTTTTACAACTAATTTTTTCTTTGGCCTCTTAGGAATTTTCTGTTGAGATGAACTGGTCTATTTTCTTTGTACTTGAATTTCTTTTTCTTTGGTAGCTAGGGCTAGGTTTTCTTTGATCTCATTATTATTTTTCTTTTAGGATCCTAGGGTGTAGCGACCTTCTGCACACCTTTCTTGAGATTATCTTTTATTTTGGGATCAACAGTTATTAGTTTCTTTTGCTTGGTTGCCTTAGGCTCAAAAACAACTAGCTCTTTTCCTTTTCCTTCCTCAAATTTAGCCACATCTTCGTATTCTTCTTCTTCTTCATCTTTCTTGTCCTCATGGCTTTTCTTATTCCTTTTCTTTTTTGTATCTGGCTCACTTGAATCTACATTCATTCAATCCTTTAATGCATCATATGTGTCAAATGGCTCAACATTTGCATCAACATCTTTTGAATGAAGTGTAGTCACTCCTATTGTTACTTCATCAACATTAACCTCATAAGGCATAGGCCTTAACTATGTAATTCTAGGTAGTACTACTTGTGCATAGCCAAAATCTGTGTCTACCATGAAACATATCTCATTAGAATATTTATCTACAATAGATTTGGGAATCCTCATTCAATTTCTTTTTTTACTTTTGAATTCCTTAAAATAGTTATCTATAATTGCTTCAAAATCTCTCCCAACTGAATTATCAAGTCATTTACCTGTTCCATAGTTGGCTTGTTCCTATCCCATACAACTCTACCAATAGTAGGAAAAGAGTTTTGTACATAAAAGTGTTAGAAATGTAACAAGAGTAACTAAGATGGGAGGAGTGAATTAGTTACTAGAAAAAAAAATCCTAGTCCCTTAAGATCTTAGTACAAACAAAACCAAACTCTATTGAAACTGAAATACTACTATAACTTAGTTAGCACTAAAACACTCAATTAACATAGTAACTCGATAAACATTCGATTAATACTAAATATATGCATTGTTACTTTGTTAACACTCAATATGTAGATCTTATGATTTTGAATACAACTAACCTTAATTAACTTAGTTTCAAAATCATAAAGAATATAACATAAACACAAGAGACACCAAATTTAATGGGGAAACCCAATTTGGGAAAAACTACCAATTTCAACTAGTTACTATTTTTCACTCTTCTAAAGTGAGCCCTATTAGGAGACAACCTTATTAAAGGTTACAAAACACACTGTTAGGCATGACCCTATTAAAGGATTTAGTTCACCCTATTAGGAGTGGCCTTGTTAGAGGCCTTTAGAAACTTTAATCTAGAAATCCCACCTTGTTAGAGGATTTGGAAAATAGCTATTATCTGTTAGGAGATTTGATTCACTGCTACTATTATTAGAAAGTAACAATAGTATGACCTGATTGCTGATGCAACTACATTTTCTAATTTTAGATCTCTATTCTAGATTGAATAATTGATTCTTCTTGATTAGAAAGTACTTTGTAGCTCAGTCAACTCAAATAATTTTGTGTCCCCTATGTTTTAGTAGTGTAAAATGAACACTAGTCTATAAAAAACATTCTCAATACTAAAAAAAAGTAAACACTTAAGATAGGACCAAATAAGACAACATTGAGGAAAGTAGACCAAGGATGGTAAACTCCTCAAGTGCTTCTCATGATGACAAAGCTATGTCCCTGATGAGAGGGGTTGTATGCTCACATTGTACTCAAGATCTAAGTGAATGAGTGATAATAAAATATGGGTGTGGATGAGGGTTTCAACAATGGAGGTATGGAGGGATTTCAGCATTATGATGGTATTTTGGTAGTTTTTAGGCTCTAAAAATAGCATGATAACTTTTCATGAAATATGGATCCTTTTGTGAAGGGAGGAGGTTCAATTTATAGGCTAAGGGTTGGAGAAATGGAGAGCCAAGATGTCAAGATGATGAGATGTTGATGGAGGGTCAAGATGCACTCAAAAGGGAGCACATGGATTGTGCTTGTTTAGCACCAATGGGGAGTTGACACTTGTCAGAGGGTGATTGGATGAAGGAAAGGCAAGGTGGATGATCAAAAAAGGAGGCTCAAGAGATAAGGGCTCCATAAATGCCTTGTAAGAGTCATTAAGGGAGGTGTAAGAGATGTGTAAGGGTCATTTATGTTGGAGGGTGAGGGGAGAAGATATTTGTTGACTTTGGCTTGGGTTAGCAAGTCTTAACCCATGTTTATGATTATGCACATGATTAGAAGAGGATTAGGATTAGCTTTGAAGGGGGTTTAGGGGGTAAGTGACATAGCTTTGATGGGATGGGTTATTTAGTTGGCTAAGTGAGGTTAGTATGGCTGAATGGGTTGGATGAGGAGTTAGGATAGGATTTAGGAAGGCTTTTTGAATTTTAGATATTTTATTAAATGGTTTATTTGATAAAATGGGAGTATGGAATTAAATTGAATAGATTTGATGATTTATCCAATTTAATAGAGGAATAGGGATTTAATTGATAAATTGATTTTGGGTTATCATTTGATTTTATCATTTAGACTAGAGTTAATTAAATAAATAAATTAACTAGGGGATGATGATTAATTAATTAAATAGTAAATATTAAATCAATAATGTCTTAGAAAATGACTAAATATAATTACTTATTGATGTAATCAAATTTAGGTGTCTACATTTTGCCCCTCTTTGACATAGTGTTGAAACAACACTATTTCAAAAAATTCAAACATAAAAAAGCAAAGAAGACTTTTTGAAGCAACATGGTTGCCCCAATCTCAAGTAGAAAGAGGGAATAGACTAATATGATGCCCCCTCAAGAAGGCAGTGGAGAAAGAAAAAGCAACATGACGACATCTTGAAAAAAAAGTAAAAAGCTGGCAAGGGCCTGGAAGGCTTGTAAGAGGGAAAAATAGACAAATTAAGAAAAAAAGGGAGAAAAAACTAAGGGGCAAAGAAAAACTATAGTGTTTGATGACCTAGAGGGGGAGCTCAGACACTTGGGGGGGACTATAAGTGGCTAAAAGAGGGCGAGAAGGGGTCATTTTCATTTAGATTAAGGAGGAGATATTGCAGGTTAGGAACTCTGCATTGGAGATTACGATGGTGGCTATTGGGCGACTAGAGCACTGAATGAACATAGTGTGACGAGTATGAGTACAAGGGATGCCCGATCTATCGATAGGGTCTAAAACCTCAGTGTGATTTTTTTGTATGTATTTGTTAGGGCAGTCTTGCAAAAGCAAAAACATGATCCCGTAGGCATGGGGTCGGTGGGAATACAAGTGGGGTTAGTGGGATCATGATCCCATGAAAGTAGTGTTGACCATTATTGTTTTGGGAATGCAAATAGGTTTTCATGGGAGAGCGAGCCCACAGTGGGAGATTTTGTGAGAATGGGGTTAAGTTAGTAGGATTGCATCCCCACCACAATGAATGTGAGTCATGTCGTGGGAGTGTGAGCTCATGATTTAAGGGTTACCAAAGTGGGAAAGTGGAAATGGGGGCAAAGGGTGAAAGTGCAATCCCATGGGATCATGGATCAGCAGGATCACTAGATATAATGACTGTAGGAACGCACTAGAGGGGTCAAGGTCAAAAGGTCAAGGTTTTTGGCCAAAGTCAAAATTGTGATCCCAACAGAAGATATATCTATGGGAACAAGAGATGCACTGTGGGAACATTGGATGCAGGATCACAAATCAAAAATTAAATAGGCTAAGATCCAAGCAATGATCTTGTCAAAATATATGTCCATGGGAATGCTGTTTTGTAGGCCTCACGAGAACGAGTTTTCATGGGAACAAGAGGTTGGAAAAAAAATGTAGGAAAAGCTAGGGTTGGGGAAAGGGAGGGTGGTAGGATAAAATATTGAGATAGAAAATTGATGTTTGAATTGGTTTTGGTGGTGTGTAGTGGTCCTTGGATGTGCTAGTGTCACAGGAGCGGTGAGAAATAGTATTATGCATCGAAGAGATGCTGATGCCTACCAACTGGGTGCATATTAAGGTGATCAAATTGGGCTACCTAGTGAGGTTGCCCCATACCCAGACTTACATGGCGATGGTCACAATGCTATGTAGGAGATGGCACAGTGAGACAATGACATTCCACTTACCGACTGGGGAGATGATTGTAACACTGGAGGATGTGTATCACATATTCAAACTGCTAGTATAGGGGACACCAGTCATGGAAACTAGAGAGATGGTAGCAGAGGCAACTATACAGAGATTGGTGGAGCCTAGAGTCGAGTATAGGATTTGGCAGGGACAGTTTGCACTAGACGAGCATCTAGATCGCGTGGCGGGAGAGAGGCAGATCTATTTCTATGTGTTAAGGCTAGTTTTGGGGTACATTATTCCAGATACAGGTGGTAGAGGGGTTATACTGGTGTTGATTCTAGTGGTGATGCAAATTGTGGATGGGGGACGCTCAGTGGCATGGGGTTCTTTAATGTTTGCCGAGCTGTACCAAAACCTACATTAGATAGTGTATCAGGGTGGTAGTTGACAAGGGAAGATTATTAGGTTTTCTACATTGTTACAGGTATGGGCGTGGGAGCATATTATAGTGCTCAAGCCATTGGGGCACAGTGATAGGCAAGTAGAGGAGCCAGTGGCATATAGCTAGACTGAGCCATTGACATACCACCACATAGATTCAGTGGACTATTGGAGAGTGTGCATCAATGAGATAGTGGCAGTGGTGTGGAGGCCATACATGGGCCTGGGACCATAGGTAGAGGAGGGATAGTAGATCCCATACACTATTTCCCCATGTTTTATGTTCGGGAGGTGGGAGTATGTGGCAGAGCAGTACATGTTGGATAGGGTACTGCGATAGTTCAGATGGCAGCAGGTGGCATTAGGAGATCCGCATTGGTATTAGCGGGTCACACATGAGCCAGTGTTGATGTATGGGCTAGCCCTACATTGAGATGGATTACTAAGGGCATGGCTAGAGTTGGAGCACAATAGTGGGATTAGTTCAAGGGGTTGGCAGATGCATGCTCCACCAGGGAGTACCGTGACACGTGGGTGTAGCCAAAGCTGGTGGGGAGAGCACAGGGTACAAGGTCAGTGGCAATGGCAGGTGAGCTAGCCCAAGTAGCTTGACAGGGGCGATATGTGGCTAGAGGGTTGTAGTAGCAGGCAACAGCTATTACATAGGAGGAGAAGTTTACCTGATAGAGGAGGAGGGTTAGGCAGGAGGAGATGAGAGGTCGACCAAAGAGGAGAGTGGAGGAGAGGGGAGCCCAGCCAAAGAGAAGAGGAGAGGGAAGTAGAGGAGAGGAGAGGAGAGGATGCACAGGGGCCACAGAGGATAGCAGGGGGAGAGGTAAGGGGATCATCTACCGGGGGAGGAGATGATAGATTGGCAACCTGGTACACCTCACTAGAGTAGGCACATGCAATGATGAGCCAACTGCTCCATGATACACAATAGGAGAGAGATCAACTTCTTGTAGAGTGGAACCAGTTTAGACAAGAGCAAGATATAGCCTAGGGGTAGGTAGACAGGGTAGGTGTGGAGGTGGGGAGGCTACAGATGGAGGTGGGTCAAGTGGAGGGGAGATTGGATGCCATGACTTTAGAGCGAAAGGTGGTGTAGGGGAGACTAGATGCCCTTTAGTAGGAGCAAGATAGGCTGGTGGTGGAGGTGGCTACCTTACGAGCACAAGTGGCAGTGGGAGGGGGTCTAGATGAGCTACAGAGACTCTGGGTAGAGATGGCAGATTTGAGGGAGAGGGTTGGATTCTACTGGGGTAGGTACCATGCCACATTGCTAGCATCGTAGATTGAGCACTACAGGTGACCAACGTGGTTAGGGATAGTAGGTACCCACATAAGGATGCAGGGAGGAGGGGAGAGTGGTTGGAGCACTAAGGGGGAGAGTACAAGTGGGTCCCAGTGCACAGGACATAGTCAGAGGGTAGGGACAAGCCAACAGCGAGGGAGGAGGGAGGAGGTAGAGAGCTTCGAGATAGGGGGAGGACTGATGAGGCCACCACCTCCACCACCAGTAGCACCAGGGACTGGGAGAGGGGCAGAGGAGGAGACTGATGATGCAGGGATGATGGGTTGACCATTGATGAGCAGGTTATTTTTGGGATACTGAGTATTCTATACATATCAGCTTTTTGAGATACATGGAGATTTTGTGCAGGCTCAGACCCATTTGTATGATATGGACATTGTATACTGATGGACTATTATTCTTTCATTCTTTGATTGATATATAGATCTGATGATTCTGATGAGATATGTGTTATGGATTGGTGATGTTATGTATAGTGTTTGATATGCGTTGGATTAGTAAGATGTAATGTTTTGATGATATTTCTGACGACTGGTAATGCATGATGGATTCTGTGTTTGAGATTTTATGATTGTGTTGACAATTTTTTATGCAAGATGTGATATGTGCTATGATTTTATGATTGTGCTGACAATTTTTTATATAGGATGTGATATGTGCTATGATTTTATGATTGTACTAATAGTTTTTGATGCAGGATGTGATATGTGCTATGATTTTATGATATATGATGTGAGATGTTGTTGATGGGAGTTTGTTATGATGATGAGGATATGATGTGATTGATTCTAGCTATGAGTTGGTAGATGTGATAGGCTATATGTTGATAGGATTTGTTTTATGTTGGTTTAGATGTGATTTGAGAATTTTTTATGATGTGATCTTAAATGATGTACTTTTCTTTATGATAGATATGATGTGAGATGTGGTGATGTTTATCTTTAATGATATGTTTTCTTCTTATGATATTTTAGATGCGATGTGAGATGTTTATGATGTGATCCCTAGTGATAGGATGTACTTTATGATATATGTTTGATGTGATTTCTGTTGATGTGTTTTACTTTATGATATATGATGTGATGTATTGTTTTATGATGATAAAAAAAAACTAAACGAGAGAAGATAAAAGACTTACTAATAAATGATTAAAATAAAAAGATTTATGATATTTGAAAATGAACAATGAAATGATAGATGTGAATTCTAGCGAAACAATGAACCTACAATGTTAAGGTGAAGCTTTTAATGAAATGATGAACGAACATGCTAATTAATGAAAATCTAATGGTACACTATCATGTATAAAATGAATCCTATTTAAAATGATAAATGTCAAATGTAATGAAAGGGTGACCTTAGGATGAAATCCAATTTTAAATGTCGATCATGGAATGCTAATGAAAGGATGCCCTGATAAGGATATTTATTTTAACTGGTGAATGCCAAATGCTAATGACAGGGTGAACTAAGGATGAAATGACAATAATGATCAACCCTAATCTAATGATGAACTGAGGATGTTTTTAAAATTTAGACAAACAAAAGGAGAGGTTGGTAGATGTATGATATGTTAGCAAAATACCCACAAGCTAGAAAGACATATGCACTGTTATGATAAGAAAACACTAAGATACTGGATGGTATGATAACAAGATAAAAATTAGGATAGTATAACATAGCAGAGCCTAGGAGATACAAGATAAATTATGATGGTGGTATTAGGATAGTGATCTATGATAGGAGATACTGACTCTAAGGAGAAAGATGTTGGAAAATAAGTGACCAACAAACTCGTAGTTAGGAGGATAGTGATGATTAGGGCTAGGATAGTGATTTTATGATAGGGATCACATCATGATGAGAATGAATAAGAATGGATGTTCAAGGATTTGAATCAAATGATTTGAAGGGTGGAAAAAGTGAGAATTGAAGGGAAAGAGGTGATGAAAAAGAGAAGGATACCAGGGGTTATGAGAATAAATGTGAAGTGTAGGGGAAGCTTGAGCATGGCGTACTTTGTGAGGAAGTACCACTATGTAGTGTGAGCACTTTATTTGATATAGGATTGTTAGGGATCTGCCAAGGTTACTAAGAATGTCAAGGCCTTTTCCCCAAAATTCCATAGGACTAACTCAAACAAGCACACAAGGATTGCCCCAGCATCACACATGAGTCTCAAAGAGATAATTGTTGGAATGATGCTGGGTGATCCACAAGAAAACAAGATTACACAAGTGCATCATGTTTTATCCAAAGATGAAAACATCCTTGAAATATGCAAGGATAATATCAAATTGACTTTTAAGTAGCAAAATATTGTGATCAAAACCAACCTCCTAAGTTGCCCTAGTCAAAACATACCATGATATGAAATGGTCATGGTTATCTTGAAGAGGAAACAATGAAAGATACGTGGAAATGATCAATCAAAATGTACAAAGACACCAAAGATTTTGTAAAGTGAAAAAGTAATCTTTTGCTAAAGAGATCAACTAATGAGCTATTGATGGGTTGCAACAAGACCTGGATAGTATATACAAGTACAACTATCCAAGGACATAGGAGCTCAAGACTAGATAACAAAACATAGTAGTAGGTATATACATGATGGGGGAAAGCTCAGGATGAGGAGATGGCATTGCTATGATACATGGGTTTGGTAGGTGGGGTTATGTAAAGCATGATTATGTACAAGGGTCAAGATACTATTGTATTCACATAGGTATGGTACATAGGAGACAAGGGTTAGTGCAGGGGTATAAGACAAATGTTATATGGGCTATAGACACTACATATGGTAAAGTACAAGGATAAAAAGCACTTGATAAGGTATATCTAGTAGAGTAAAATGGTAGAATACATCAGGTATGATACATGGGATATTATAATATAGGAGTGAGGTGGGATGTTGCATAGTGAAAAGTCTGAAGGATGATGCAGCGAAGCATGGTTAAAAAAAGAAAAAACTACAAGGAACACCTTGGAAGGATGGGGAGATAAGTGATGTGATATGGAGTGGTGATAATGGGGGGGGGGGGTGTCAGTGATAGATAATGAAAAAGCTGTAGTACACCTGACACCTATTTGCTAGGTTTTCACCAAGGACCTATCCAAGGTGCTTGAATTGCCAAGTTTTCACCATTGGATGCTTATTTTCCTTTGCCAATTTTTATTTTATTTTTTTATTTGAGAATTTTTTCTTCAGGCATAGAATTTCTTGAGGTGAATAATGTTGGTAGGATCATTTAGGACTTCACCTTCAAGGGTAGATAGTTGATAAGCTCCTAAGCCAAAAGATGCCATGACCACATAAGGACCAAGCCATGTGGGCTCAAACTTGCCTTTCTTTTCTTTGTCAGCTTGAACCTTCATATTCTCTTTAAGGACCATGTCACCTTCTTGAAAACCGTACGGATGGACTTTCTTGCTGAAATTGCACTTGAGGAAACTTTGATAGACCATGAGGTGGTCGTAGGCCTGTTGCCTTTTTTCATCAAGTAGATCAAGTTGAGTAAGTCGAGCCACTCTATATTCTTCACTAGATATTTGTCCTTGTAGAGAAATGCAAAGTAATGGGAGTTCAACCTTAATAGGTAGGACTACTTCAGCACCATAGACCAAGGAGTATGGAGTTGTGCTAGTGGCTGTATGAAATAAAGTGAGGTAGGCCCATAGGGTGGGATTAATTTGCAAATGCCAATCATAGTCGGAGTCATTGACAACTTTCTTAAGAATTCTGAGCAGGGTTTTATTAGTTGCCTCCACCTGATCGTTACCTTGTGGGAAATACGGGATAGAAAAGAGGTGATGGTTGTGAAGGGAAGTGCACAATTCCTCCATATTTAAGTTTTCAAAATTGCCTCCATGGTCTATGAAAATGGTAGTTGGGATGCCAAAGCAACATATGATATGATACAAGGTAAGCTTGGATACCTGAACTACCGTGGCACTGACAAGGGGCATTTCTTTGACCCACTTAGTGAAATAATCAATGGCGGTGATTATCCACTTGTGCCCCTCTAAAGAAAGTGGTGTAATAAGACCAACAAGATCAAACCCCTAGCATGCAAAAGGCCATAGTGGTGCAATGGTTTGCAAGTCCTGTGTTGGAGCCTGGATTAAATGAGCGTGTTGTTGACAAGGTAAACATCATTTCACAAATTCACATGCATCATGTTCTAGAGTAGGCCAATACTATCCAGCCTAAAGGATCTTCTTTGCTAGCACCATCCTGCTCGTGTCAGCACTGTTACATATTGTGCCCCCCACCAAATATTTGAATGTTTAAATTTTTTCCCGCCAACAGTCACCTCCTAGTTTTAATGTTATTTGAAACATCCTAGGAATATCAAAAAAATTAAATGATCGAACCTTATAATTTATTCCTGTGAGCTCGCAAGTCCCCATCGTTGGATCAGTCTGGATCGACAGTTAGCGCTATTTCGCTATGGGAATTTGTACGTTGTTTTTCCATAGCAACATATCACATTTTGGCCGCGTGTCAGGTAGGTCCTCCCTTTCCTTGTTATTTCTTTGGCACAGAGTTTTAATAAATTTTGTCTGGGCACTTTGGCACTATCAAAAAACTTGTGTTTCTCACTATTAATGACATAGTGCCCAGACGGAAAGTGTTACTATAGCAACATCAGAAGGAAGGTGGGTCCCAAGCATGCTTCATCGGATCAGTGATGAAATTTGGCACACACAATGGGACTCTAGGAAACATGGAAGGATGACTATGCTTGGAAGGAGGATTTTGATTCATCGCCAGCTATGCAGATCTTTTGATGTCAATAGTGACCTGGACCCACACCCCTTTCAAATGCACGAAAATTTCCTCACCCTTGGATCAGTCTAAATCAACGGTGGGCACTATCTCGCTATGGAAAGCTATGAAGTTGCACATTGTTTTGCCATAGTGACATAGCACCATTGTGCCAAGTGCATCAATGGGGCTAGGTCTCACCAAGATGAGAATGCTAGGTTGTGCCAGGTGGTTGCCAAGTGTTTCGTGGGCCCAAAAGTTTTAAGGAGATAGCACAATAATACAACGAGTCTTCATGATCGTCAGATCAGTCTAAATCCACAGTGGGTGCTATCTTGCTATGGGAAATTGCTTGAGGGATATGCATAGTGACATAGCACCCTAGTGACACATGTCCTAGTGGGTTCGGTAGAGGCAGTAACGGTTAGATGCACTGGCAATTAATGTGACCGTTGTGGTTAGGATTTTTCTTAAGGATGGCATAGTTAGTAATGAAAAGAGATGGTCAACCATGTAAGAATCCTATTAGGTGGCAAGATAAAAGGAGGTTATTGGCCCACATAGTCCATTTTGGATGTAGAGTTTGGTTGACTTGCTGACCCTGCTGATTCAGGTGCTCAAGAATGAAGAAAGTGAGGATTTTTTATGCAATTTGATCTCTATAATCAATCCCAACCAACTCAGAATGAATGCGAGAGAAGGAACAACACTCTACCCCCAATCCAACCTATCTACCTAGTAAGAGCATAGTTATGGTGCCATTTCTATCTTCTCAAGGCATTATTTGACATAGAGGATCATATATCATTGCGTCTAGATTCATATCTAGATCATATTTTCTCCATGATTGTTCTCTGCAGGACTTAATGTAGTAGTTGTGGAGTAATTACAGGAAGAGGACATCTCAGTTATGCCTAAACTACAAAGGGAAATTTTTATGTAAATTCCCCTGTGCCTCTGAACTACATGATTTTTTGCCTTATCTCTTTCAGCTATTGGTATGAAAGTGCAAGTACTCTTTGCCTCTTACTGGTGTTTTGTAGAGATCTATGATCTGCATGATTGTATCTCCTTGGCCTATGGATGATAATATAAGTGAATATCTCTTTCCTTATGTCATTCATCTTGGTCTTTTGATCTACATGGGATTATTAGATTAAAAGAAAGTCTGAATGTGTATATTCTTAGTTTCATTCTAGTTCAATAGTGCATATATGGGCAGAGATTGGTCTGAACACTCTATTTTGGTGCATCGCCTCTTTAGATTAGATTAGGTAGATTTTCTTTCATGCTCTCCTTCTCCCTTTTCCTCTCCAAGAGTAATTAGGTGCATCCCGATAGTAAGAGGAAGCTGACCTTCTCTAGAGACTCAACTTCACAGTTCAAGTCCCATAGCTTGGAGGTTGTTTCCATGTTTCACTAGGTTGTCCTCATGCATAGGCTTTGGGCAAGGGTGCAAACCTAAGTGACAGTAGTTTTTGGCATGCCTGGTGGGACTGAACTTTTTCAAAAAATTTCAAGCCTAGTAGTGTCAAAAGGGAAGATTTCAAGATCAATACCGAGGAGATAGTACTGGCTTTGGTGTTTAAGCCTTCAAGAGGCTCATTCTTCAAAGTACTTGGTGACTCTGAGCTTCAAATACATATCTGGTTCCAGACCAAAGTTGCAGTGATTCATGCCCAGAGCTGAAACAAGGGCATCTTCTAGAGATAAGTTTTAGTATCAAGAGCTTTAATTTTCAAACCCTAGAAGAAGGAAGACTAGAATATCTTTATCACTAGTTAGGAGTAAAATAGTAACAAATACACCTACAAGATCTATCTCTATTCCTCCTGCTGTTAGATCTCAGCCTAGACTGCGATCAATACAAATCAATAGATCACTTGTCTATATGGTGTTGCCTAGAGCTCATGCTTTCACCATGTTTAATGGTGGAAGCCCTCTCTTATTAGCCCAAAGACATGACATACTAGTAGCTGCACTCAAAAGTATACAAGAGTTTATTGGTGAAACTTCTATCTCTCCCTTAGAACACATTCAAGAGGTTGCAAATGTCTGCAATATCCATGGTATTATAGAGGATGATGTTGCAATTAGGCTCCTAGCCTCATCCTTGAAAGGAAAAGAACTAAAATGGTATAGAGGTTTAGCTCATGGTTCTATAACAGATTGGGATGGATTAGGAGCAGGATTTTGCAAAAATTTTGAGGATAAAAGTGACTATTTATCACTTTTAGATCATTTGACTACTATAAAAAGAGCCCCCCATGAATGTATGACTGATTTTAATTATGTATTTCAAAAGACATGGGATAGAGTACCTACTTCAATGAAGCCTACCCCTGGTAATGCCTTCTTGCATTACCTTAGAGCTTTTAATAGTGATATTGCCACTACAATCCAAACTATGGGAGGAGATACCTTGCCTAATAGAGATAAAATTAGAGAACATCCTAATACAAGGAGGTAAGCTAGCTCCAATGCCTCCTATGCCTATCTTCCCTGATGTTCCAAATCATCAACCAACAATGGCTCCTCTTCCCACAAATTCTACATCACAATCCCTTGTCCCAGTCCCTCAAGCTTCCACATCTTCAAATGGGATAGATGAAATCAAAGAGATGATGTAATCTCTGATGCAAAAAATGGATAAAAGAGAAAAGAACCTAGAAAAAAGATTGCAAGATTATGGGAAGAAGTTGGAGGATAACTCCTCTATGATGCAAAAAGTAAGCAACAAGGTGGTGACTTTAGAAAGATAGCAAGCTCAAGGTAGTAAGCCTCATCAATAGAAATATCAAACTCCAAGTAGTGGTAGGCCTCCAAATCCTAATCATTGGAATAAGTCTTTTGATCAGAGTAGGTAGGGTGGCCATGCTTCAACCTCAAATGTAAACGAAAGTTGGGCCATAGTCCCTCAAAAAAATATGGCTCAAGATCAAGATTTTTGTCTCTCTTGTAACTACTCCTATGCCTATTGTATGTGTTAGAAGGCTGAATATTTTATGTTTTGGACAGTCCAAAAACTTGCAACAAAGCAATCATATAAGGAGGACCAATTTAAAGATGCCTTAGACATGCAAAGACAAGGTGACTGCTCTTTTATGAATCATCAGATGGAGGAGCATTGTAATGTAAACTAGGATTCAATTGCTCATAACACTAGAAGCAAAAGAAGAGCTATGGAAGATGTTGTCCCTCCTCCTCCCAATTAGGCCTCAACTTCAAATGCAATATTTCATGAGTAGGAAGAAAATAATCAATCAAGTGCCTTTCAGTAGCAAAGGCAAAATCATGGCAGAAAGGATGCAAGTGATCCTCAGGTTATTCCATCTCAACCTCATACAATCATAGCTCCCAAGGGTTCTACCAAAACACCTGCTATGCCATTCAATGTGGTAGAGCAAATGAAGAAGAAAAATGTGAATATCTCCATGTGGGATGCTGTTGCTACTATACTCATGCAAAAGAGGTTGCCGCAACAAGAATTGGAAAGAATAGAACCAAAGGATCAAACACTCAGCATGGAAAGTGCCACAATCCTAGTATAACCATCAAGGGAGATAGAAACAAGTAAAAAGGTTAGAACTCCTCCATTCTATGTTTCTCTAATTATAGGGGGCAAGCTAGTCCATAATTGCATGATTGACTCAGGGGCTAGTGGTTTAGTGATGCCTAGGTGTGTTGTTGATGCTTTGGGAATGAAATATGAGCCCATTGTTAGAGATGTATTATAGTTGGATGGTAGTACTATCAAGACTATAGGGATCCTTAGGATGTGGAGATAGCCTTACATGCATGCCTTGGTCATACTGTAACCCAACATATCTCTGTTGCTGAGGTCAAGCCATATTTTGCCATCTGTCTATTAAGAGACTTCACTACCCAAATAGGTGGTTTCATATCTTTTGATTGGTCATATATGTCTTTCAAGACGAGATATGGAGCTAATGCTTCAATCAAACCAGAGCCTCAAGCCCTCCATCATACTAATTCTTACATCCCTAATTCCATCAACATGAATTACCCTATCCTAGAGATGGATGAGAATGATATAGTGAATGAGCCCACCACTTCCCTAGCAGAGATACCTGATTTTTTCTTGAATGAGTGGGCTAATGCATATCAATTTGATCTTATGCCAGAAACCCTTGAGATAGGTCTCAGTACATACTATATATTGGAGAAAGATTCTCTAGTTCCCAATCTTGTGGGTACTAAAGAAGATATGAGTGGGATATGGAGTATGTACTTTGATGGATCAAGGAATAAGATTGGGTCAAGGGCTGGTGTGATGTTGGTTTCTCCTACACAATTAAGGTAATACTTCTCCTTTAGGCTCCAATTTAGTTGCACTATAATGTAGCTGAGTATGAATCCTTGATTCAAGGTCTCCTACTTGCTCAAAAAAGAGGAATCCAAGCCTTAAGGGTGTATGGAGACAGTGAGTTGGTGGTTGATCAAGTGAGAAATTAGAATACCACCAAGAATGGTTTTCTCAAGTCTTATAAAAATATGGTATGGGATTTTCTTGAAGGTTTTAATGCATTTAATATTCAAAGCATCCCTAGAAAAGAAAATAGACATGCTGATAGACTTGGACCAATAGGTGTATCTTATGATGTGCCAAGGAATCTTGAGGAGGAGAAGAAGAAACAAATCAGAGTGGTAGTAAGGCTTGCTATCCCTGATAACAACATCCATTGGCAAGTGTTTGAGTCTGATGAGCAAATTGTGAGCTTCTTGCAGAATGAGGCAGAATTTTTAGAGAGAAATCAGTCAAGGCTGCATGATCAGTATGGTGATAAGATCATTCATCTCAGTTCTAAAAAATTGCCTAAGGGTCTCATTACCTTAGAGAGTGTTTTTAATCCTAATGAACAAGTAAGAGGCATGGCCATGAACCTAGCTACTGATGAAGATGATGACTACTCTCCAGTCATGATTGCCGATGGAAAGTCCTTAAACATGAGGAAGGTATGTTCTGAAATTGAACAAGAAAATTTTATTCATCTATGTCAAGAATTTAAAAATGTATTTTCTTGGACATATGATGACTTAAAGGGATTTGACCCCAAGGTTGTTTCAGCATACCATAGATTTAATTAATGATGTACAATCAGTAAGACAAAAATAGAGACTAGTGAATCCTAAAATTGAACCCCTAATGAGAAAAGAGATATCCAAGTTGATTGAGGCCAATATAATTTTTCCCATCAAACACTCATCATGGGTAGCAAACGTTGTCCTTGTTAGGAAGAAGAATAGAGAAATCAGATTGTGTGTGGACTTTAGGGACCTTAACCAAGCTTCCCTTAAAGATCACCATCCTCTCCCTTCTATGGAGCAGATTTTGTCCAAGGTTAGTGGTTCAAAGAGATTTTAATTTCTTGATGGATTTTTTTGGCTACAGTCAAGTGCTGGTTAAAGAGTTTGATAGGTACAAGACTACATTTACCACTAAATGGGGTACCTATGCTTATTGTAAGATTCCATTTGGGCTAACCAATGTAGGTGCTACATTTCAGAATGCAATGTACATGGACTTCAAAAGATTGATTGACAAGTTTGTCTTAGTTTACCTTGATGATATTACAGTGATTCTAAGAATGCAGAGGATCATTTTGATCATTTAAGATAGGTATTCC
This sequence comes from Cupressus sempervirens, assembly GCA_028749045.1. NCBI lineage: Eukaryota > Viridiplantae > Streptophyta > Pinopsida > Cupressales > Cupressaceae > Cupressus > Cupressus sempervirens. The sequence goes on from CM053790.1 coordinate 450,241,370, forward strand.
TAAGATGCAGAGAGTTTGGAGTTTCCCTTAACCCAAGAAAGTGTGTCTTTGCTACTAACCAAAGAAAATGATTAGGACATATTGTATCTGAGGATGGCTTAACCATTGATCCAAAGAGGACAAAAGCAATACTTTCCCTTCCTCTTCCTAAACACAAGAAAGGGCTGCAAGGTTTCCTAGGCAGGATAAATTTTGTGAGAAGATTTATCCCTAATCTTGCTACCATGGTGAAACCTCTTACAACTATGCTCAAGAAAGGTATGGTCTTTGCATGGAACAAGGAAGGGAAGGAAAGTTTTGAAGAGATCAAGGCAGCCATAGCCTTAGCCCCTACTCTCATGAATCCAAATTTTGAGAAAGATTTCATCCTATATACCCTAGGTGGTGAGTCAAGTATCTTTGCTATCCTGACTCAAACAAATGACAAGAATGGAGAGCAGCCCATAGCCTTCTTTAGTGAAGGGCTTAAAGAATATGAAGATAAATAAAACTATGTAGAGAAGAAAGCCCTTGCAGTCATTAGAGCTTTAAATAAATTTAGACACCTCCTGTCTCATAATAAAATTCATTTGTTAGTACCCCATGCCAGTGTGAAGGAATTCCTTTTGAGAAAAGATATTAGTGAGAAAAGAGCTGGCTGGATTACTAAAGTGATGGAATATGATATTGACATTCAAATTAACAAGTTGGTAAGAGGGAGGGGGTTGTGTAAATAGATGTTATCATCTCAAGTACCTAATGAGGAAGCTGCTATGATACTAACAGAGCAACAAGAGGTAAGAAATAGTGACCAAGGAGTTGGATGGATAATATGATGAATTTCTTATTAGGAAATGGATACCCTCAAGGATTAGATAGAACTAAAAGGAGATAGTATAGATTATAGTAAATTCCTTATGTCATAGTTGATGGTATCCTTTTCAGAAAAGATTTTAATGGAACCCTATTAAGATGCATTGATACAGACCAGGCTGAAAGAATGATAAGAGAACTGCATGATGGTCCTGATGGTGGCCACTTCTCATCAAGGACAACTGCAATGAAGATCATGATGGCTAGTTATTACTGGCCATCTCTATTTCATAATTGTCATAAATATGTGAGGAAGTGTGAAAAATGTGCTTTCTTCTCTGGTAAATAGAAGCTTGCAACTCTTCCCCTTCATCCCATTCAGGTGGACCAACCTTTTGCCCAATGGGGATTGGATTCCATAGGCCCTATCAATCCTCCTTCTAATTCAGGTCACAAATGGATTTTAGCTGCTACAGATTACTTCACTAGATGGACAGAGGTGGTTGCATTGGAGGTGTAGGGCCCATTTTCCATTGCACCAAAAGCCATGACTGTTAGTGAACATGGAACACCACATAATTAACCACCTGTGGGCAGGGGAGCACGTCGCATCACCCAAAAATCTCCTCTCAAGTCCATATCAAGTGACTGCCCCTCAGACTTCCTGCTGAAACCATCAATTGTCCCAACAAATACTTCTCTAATCCAAGAGAAATCAGCATCACCACCGTCTCTAAGTATCCATGAGCACCTGTAACCAATCAATCCATGCCAACTCCAAATGAAACATAGCAATATCATGAAGTATCCAGCTTATGATCAGTGTACTCAATACAAAGAAATTAAACCAAGATCAATGTCAAAGTTCCAACCATGGCCTCAAGAACATAAACATGACAACATGATCTTACCATCTCAACCAAAGAGATAACATGCTCCATATGAACACACCATAACATGTCACAACTCTAAACGCGTATCAAGAGTATACCATGACATAATAATGAAACCATCCTCATACCAAGGATAACATGCCAAATAAAAGTATAAACCACACCTTTGCCAAGAACCCTATGAGTCCTCAAGATGCAACCATCTCCACACACCATGAAGAAACAATCTCCACATACCAGGAAGAACCATCTCCACATACCATGAAGATAACCAAGAACTCCATGAGTCCTCAAGATCTAACCATCTTCACACACCATGAAGATAACAAGTGCACCATGCAAATGTCAAAGATGCTTCTGCAGCAATAGGATCTAAGACAAACCTCCAACATCTGCAAACACTCAATAAATATATCAATGCCAAAAACTCCCACTCAACTGTGGTACCAAGTCACCTATGGCATCATAAAATCCATCCTCTCCAAACCAAGAAGATATAAACCAAACCAGGAACTAATCCTGCACTGTCACCCTATCACTGTCACAAGCTCCCACTAAACCATGTATCCAAGCTATCCATGACATCATGATGAAAAAAAAACTCATCCTCTAACCATGAGAATCAACCAAGGCATCAAACCATCAAAGAACTCAAAGTGTACATCATGAGCTCCTCAAAAGAAACCAAATAACCATGATCCTCAACCAAGAAGATATACCACCATAACCAAATCAAAAAATCCAAGCTAATGAACATCAAGGATGTACCTGTATAACCAATCATGTCATGCCAAAATCTATGACACCATGATCACATCCATGAACTGAGCATCTGGCTCTCAATATGTCCAACCTATCAGCATAAAATAGTCAACCACAATCCTCCACCATGACTGTACCTGGTAACAACATCTCATCCCTTCTACATGAAGAATAAAATCAGCAAAATATGTATCTTAGGGCATAGACAACCCAAATCCAAGCCACCAATCTAAATATGCATCAATAATGAAAGATCAATGGGCAAAGACAACCCATAACCAAGCTATAAATGCAACCTATAAGTATAGACCACTTACAACACTGCACAACTTGTAGATCCAACAAGTCATCATACATATCCAAACCAAACACTAATAACTATATCATCATGAGACCAATCTGAAATATGAACTGAGTATACAATGACATCAAAACTTAAATCTCCAATGCCATAAAATCACAATGTTACCTAGTCAAAATATACTTAGAAACTGTTCAGATCAATATATCAAAAAATAAATCATGCCAAACCTACACCAAATCTGGACCAATGTGTAGAGCTCTCCAAGAGCTTTCCGTTGACTACTCGAAGTCCAAAATCCGACTCCGTATCCCCAAGTTATGCTCTAATCCGTAGTCAAAATAAACAACATCTAACTTTAGGGCTCTGAAAACCTGACAAAATCTCAAAATCATAGAACCAAACCTATGCCATATTGTAGTGCTTTGAATTAGCTTTCCAATGCCTGTAAGAACTCTGAAATTCGATATTCTGAGAGAAAGTTATGGTCATTTTACTAAGATAGTCTTTTTACCATTTTCAGTACGATTTTTCATTTTTTATTTTTTCAGTGACGAAAATTCCAACGGGATTAAATTTGACGGCCATCATGGGCTGAAACTAAAAAACTCTTTCATTTTCTCTGAACATGGCCAAACTAGGGCATATTATATATCAAATTTTATGGAAATGTCGACCTGGATACAATGGTGAGGTTTGTTTTTACCCAGGAGGTCATTTTTGCATGCTACCCCCCAAAACCCTCATTTAAAATGAAACATCCGAAAAAATCTTTTTGTCCAACAATTTCACATGCCCAAATCTTTTAACATCCCATCATAACAGCAAACCCAAAAGCCTCAGATCTACAATAAATTATTCATATATCTTGCCCTTTTCTTTTATCCTCTCATGCATTACCATGGACTCAATCTAGGGTTACAATAATAAAACCATAGCTCTGATACCACTTGTAAGGAAACTTGGCAACAAAGAATATAACCGTTTCCACATTACCCATAATAGATCTGAAATAAACATGGAATTAAAATCCACATACAAGAGAATAGAAAACATACCCACAAAATTGTGACACAAGATATACCCTGGGAAACCCTCATTGAGGGAAAAAACCCAGCCTCCAAAAGCATCCATCACCATGTATTATTCAGCAAAAACACCATTGCCATACAACCATGGAAGCCTTCATGGCCATAGCCACAACCGAGCAAACTATGTGAACAAGCATGAATCCACACATCCCATGCCATGCTTTCAACCTTCACAAATGCTCCCTTGGCTAACCTGTCAAGCCTTGTCCCGCTCGACTCTTGCCTTTTGTCTTCTTCTTGCCACTCTTTCACTACAACAACTACCCTTGTGGCTACTTATATAGTAGCAAGTCCCACAAAACCACCAAGTGGTATTACATAAACCATGTGCTAAAACCATGTGCTACCTAACCCACTGACCCCACATTTAATATTGGGCATTTAATACTTTTTCCCAATATTGAATAATTACATGAAATATTTTCACAATGTTACAATACAACTCATCAAGAATATTCCATGGGAATCTTTACATGTTGCACGTCCATCTAGGTACAACATTACATAATAAAATAAAATAATAAAATAACAATATTATGCAATGTGTGCAACACCCATTATCTCAACAGGAGGATGCCACTGAATCTTCAGTTGTTGAGTTCCTTGATGGAATTGTGACCAGATTTAGTGCCCCTTCAACCATTATTTTAGATAATAAAAAGTCTTTTGTTGGAGCTTAGATTTGTGCATGTGCGGTGGATCATAATATCTATTTGAGCACATCCTCAAATTACTATCCTCAGGGTAATGGTTTGGTTGAGTCCTCCAACAAGAACCTGATTAGGATCATGAAAAGGGCAATAGAAGATAACTAGAGGTGTTGGCATAAAAAATTGAAGACAACACTATGGGCTGACAGAATAACGCTTAAAAGGTCAATAGGGAATTCACCATTTGTGTTAGTTTATGGCAAAGAAGAAAGGCTTCCAATTTCATTGGAGTTCCCATCCCTAGAGCTAGCTCATCAGCTGGAGTTGATTGAAGATGATGCCATGATAGTAAGAATGGAAGAGCTGATGGAGTTGGAAGAGAAGAAAAGTAAAGCCATGAAGACCCTAGAGACACACCAGTAGTAGCTGAAGAGGAGTTTTGACAAAAAGGATAGGGTCAGAATCTTCAGGGAGGGAGATTTGGTTCTCAAGTGGGATGTAGATAGGACAAAACCAGGAAGACACTCAAAGTTTGATGCATTATGGAGTGGCCCCTATCTGATTATCAGTTACAAATAGGCCAATGATTTTTAGTTAAGCAGGCTTGGTAGTGAAATTTTTCCCATTCCAGTCAATGGGATTTATCTCAAACCATGCTTCTGATGAAGGTCGAAGGTTTCATGTATATAAGTAGAGCAGTTTCTTTTTTTCAGCTGTCCTATTTTCCAAGAAGTGCACGAGCATAGCTATTTCTCTATGAGATAGCCAATTTTCTCAAAGTCTTGTGGTTGCAAAAAGAAGGTTTCATCTCTTGTTCCAGTTGTAAAGAAAAGGGTTTCAAGGTTTTCCTCTTAGAGGTAGGGTTAGGGTTTCACAGTTTACATAAGATCCACATCTTTTTGACTTTGTAGCTCAATGGATGCTTCAGGTCACTAGTCTTATGCATAGCGGGCCAACATCCCTTATGAATCGCCAAAAATGTTACATATTGTGCCCCCCGCCAAATATTTGAATGTTTAAATTTTTTCCCGCTCAATGGTCACCTCCTAATTTTAATGTTATTTTAAACATCCCAGGACTATCGAAAAAATTAAATGATCAAACCTTATGATTTATTTTTTGCAGGCCCGCAAGTCCCCATCGTTGGATCAGTTTGGATCGACGGTTGGTGCTATCTCACTATGGGAAGTTGCACGTTTTTTTGCAATAGCGACATAGTGCCTTTTGGCTGCATGTCAAGTGGGTCCTCCCTTTCCTTGTTGTTTCTCTGGCATCAAGTTTTAATAAATTTTGTCTAGGCACTATGGCACTATCAAAAAACCTATGTTTCTCGTCGTTAGCAACATAGTGCCCAGACAAAAAGTGTTACTGCAGCAACATCAAAAGGAAGGTGGGTCCAAAGCATGCCCCATCGGATCAGTCATGAAATTCGGCACACATAGTGGGACCCCAAGGAATGTGGAAGGATGACTGTGCTTGGAAGGAGGATTTTGATTCGTCACCAGCTGTGCAGATCTTTTGATGTCAGCAGTAACCTAGACCCACGCCCCTTTCAAACTCACAAAAATTTCCTCACCCTTGGATCAATCTAAATCAACGGTGGGTGCTATCTCACTATGGAAAGCTATGAAGTTGCACATTGTTTTGCCATAGCGACATAGTGCCATTGTGCCACGTGGATCAGTGGGGCCAAGTCTCACCAAGATGAGGATGCCAAGTTGTGCTAGGTGGTTGCCAAGTGTTTCATGGGCCCAGAGGTTTTAAGGAGATAGCAGAATAATACGACGAGTCTTCATGATTGTCAGATCAGTCTAAATCCATGGTGGGTGCTATCTCACTTTTGGAAATTTCTCAGAGGATATGCATAGCGACATAGCACCTCGGTGACACGTGTCCTAGTGGGTTCGGTGGAGGCAGTAATGGTTAGATGCACTGGCAGTTAATGTGACTGTCATGGTTAAGATTTTTTTTAAGGATGGTGCAGTTAGTAATGAAAATAGATGATCAACCATGTAAGACTTCTATGAGGTGGCAAGATAAAATGAGGTTATTGGTCCACATAGTCCATTTTGAATGTAGAGTTTGGTTGACTTGCTGACCTTGCTGATTTAGGTGCTTAGGAATGAAGAAAGTGAGGATTTTTTATGCAATCTGATCTCTGTAATCAATCCCAACCAACCTAGAATGAATGAGAGACAAGGAAGAACACTCTACCCCCTAATCCAACCTATCTACTTAGTCAGAGAACAATTATGGCACCATTTCTATCTTCTCAAGGCATTATTTGACATAGAGGATCATATATCATTGTGTCTGGATTCGTATCTAGATCATATTTTCTCCATGATTGTTCTCTGCAAGACTTAATGCAATAGTTGTGGAGTAATTACAGGAAGAGGACATCTCAGTTATGCCTAAACTACAAAGGCAAAGTTTTATGAATTTTGAAGGGTTGACCTTTCTCTGTTTTCTCTATTACTGCTCTGCAGATTCTCAATATAAATTCCCCTATGCCTCTGAACTACATGATTTTTTGCCTTATCTCTTTCAGCTATTGGTATGAAAGTGCAAGAACTCTTTACCTCTTACTGGTGTTTTATAGAGATCTATGATCTGCATGACTGTATCTCCTTGGCCTATGGATGATAATATAAGTGAATCTCTCTTTCCTTATGTCATTCATCTTGGTCTTCTAATCTGCATGGGATTATTAGATTAACAGCAAGTCTGAATGTGTATATCCTTAGTTTCATTCTGGTTCAATAGTGCATATATAGGCAGAGATTGGTCTAAACACTCTATTTTGGTGCATCACCTCTTTAGATTAGATTAGGTAGATTTTTTTTCATGCTCTCCTTCTCCCTTTTCCTCTCCAAGAGTAGTTAGGTGCATCCTAATAGTAAGAGGAAGCTGGCCTTCTTTAGAGACTCAACCTCATAGTTCAAGTCCCACAGCTTGGAGGTTGTTTCCATATTTCACTAGGTTGTCCTCATGCATAGGCTTTGGACAAGGGTGCAAACCTAAGTGACAACAAGCACCAAAAAGTCTAGTATGTACCTCTTTGAGAGCCATTGTAGCCTCATTTTGATCTAAACATCGAGAAAGAGTATCATGATAACCATGCCGATATAAGGCTTGGGTGATGATAGTGTAATGGTAAGCTCTACAAATAAGGTTTTGGCATTGGGTTCATGTGAGATGAGGAGATATGATACCATTTAGTAGGTAAGCATGAATTTTGTGTTACCATGGAGATTGGGGACCAACCAAGATATAGATCTATGTTTATTCATCATTCTCATATGCAAGTTTGTGCAATTGCTCAACCAAGAATTCATATTGTGTAGCTTTGTGCAAGATTTCCAAGAGAGAACCAATAGTAGCCATAGCATCAACTACCTTATTTTGGAGTCTAGGTACCTGTATGAACTAGATCTAAGTGAAATGCTCCTTTAATTGATCAACTAGATCTTTGTAAGGTAGTAGCTTGTCATCCTTGGTCTGATATTCTTTCAATGCTTGTTTGATGATAAGCTGAGAATCACCATAGACCTGAAGCTCCATGATATTCCATTCAATGGCAATTTTGAGTCTTGCAATAAGAGCCTCATACTCTGCAATGTTATTGGTATACTAAAATTATAGCTTAAAATATTTAGGAATATAATTGCCTTGAGGTGTAACCAAGAGTATGTCTGCACCAAAGCCATTAGATGTATAGGAACCATCAAAATATAGCTTCAAGAGTGATTGTTCTTCTATCAAACAGAGGTGTTCATCTAGAAATTCCATGATGAGTGGGTGATCTGCAACTAAGGTTGCATCAACCAAGTGATTTGCAATAGCTTGGCCTTTGATGGCCTTTCTGTCAACATATTGAATGTCAAACTCACTAAGAAGAATAACCCATTTTCCCAGGCATTCGATGAGTATTGTGCAAGAGAGCATATATTTCAATGGATCATCAAAGTTGCACTTGATGACTCAACATATAATGATGTAGCTTCTAGGTGGCAAACACTATGACTAAGCATGCCTTCTCCATTGGCATGTAGTTGAGCTAATAGCCCACTAATGTTTGGCTGATGTAATAAATAGCTCATTCCTTGTATCATCAAGTTGTGCTAGAAGAGCACCTAATGCTATGGGAGTAGCTATGATGTACAATATGAGCAGGCACCCTACAACTAGAGGAACCAAAATAGGTAGATTAGCTAAGTATTCCTTGATGAGCTCAAAGATGCCTTGGCAAGCTGGGTCCAATTTGAAATTTTGATCCTTCTTAAGCAGGTGAGTAAAGGGTTGACACTTATTAGCAAGCTAAGAAATGAACCGCTAGACTAATTGGAGTTTTCCTTGAAAAGAATGAAGGTGCCTAAGTGTCCTAGGAGAAGCCATATCCATGATGGCTTTGACCTTCTTAGGGTCAATCTCAATACCATGCTACAAAAAAATGAAGGCTAAGAGCTTTCCTGAAGTAACACTAAAGACACACTTCTTTGGATTTAGTATGAGATGATATTCTATTAGTCAATTAAACACTTCCTTGAGGTGAGATAAGTGATCCAAAGCATTTAGAGACTTGAATAGAATATCATCCATGTAATCCTTAAGGATCTTATGGATGAGGTCATGGAAGATGACTATCATTGCACCCTGATAGGTTGCTCTAGCATTCTTTAACCCAAATGGCATCATGGTGTAGTAGAATGTGCCCCAAGGTGTAGTGAATGTCATTTTATGCTGATCTTCTTCTACAATATGAATCTGATTATACCCAGAGAAACCATCCATTAGTGACAAGAGTTCATGACCTATGGTGAGATCCACAATCATGTTGATATTTGGTAATGGAAAGTCATCTTTTGGACAAGCTTTATTAAGATCCTTGAAATTAGTGCAAATCTTGATATCACTAGAGGGCTTGGTAATAGGTACCATATTAGAAATCCATTCAGAATAATTTATTGGCTGAATGATTTTGGCCTCTAGCAACTTTTCTAGCTCTGCTTTGACTAATAAAGCCACTTTGGGGTGCATTTTTCAAAGTTTTTGTTTGACAGGCTTGGCCCCTTGATCCATTGCTAGATGATGAACAACTAGTTTGGGGTCCAAGCCTGACATATCATGATATGATAATGCAAAATGACCCACATTCTCATGGAGAACCTCAATGAGAAGATTTTCTTGCTCAGGTGGTAGAGAGGTTGCAATGTATGTAATATGTGGTATTTCTGTCAAACTAATATTTATAGGTTGAGTTTCTTCTGTAAGAACTGAAGATATAGGAGGTCGATGCTCTTGTGGGGGGAGGATGAAATCTCCATTCTTAGGTGTGTCTGAGAGGTTTTCATCATCAGATAGATCCTTTATTTTTATTTCATTTTTTGAGTCACCTAATGACGCTCCCAAGGAGTTTTCACCATGGGATGTTTTTCTTTTATCATTTTCCTTTTTTGTTTCTTTTTGAATTTTACCTTTGTGACTAGAGATTTCCTCCTCCCCAAAGTAACCTGCAGGATCTAGCTTGTAGACATATGCCATTGGTGGTGGTAGTCATTTATGTGGCATTTTTGCCCCTATGAATTTAAGGAGCATGTACTCAGTAGAGAACTTGTTAGCATGAATGACACTTGGTTGGTCTCAATCTATGAGTTCAAGGTGATCGAGGGGGAGGTCTATGAGATTCAAGGATAATTGGCAAAGCACAGAGGCTCTAAGGATTATTTCATCAAGGAAAATATCATTGTAAGATTTCTTTTCAACTTCCTCAGGGATGTCTTCAACCTCAATGAGATTGTTTTGGATGTTTGTAAAGGCGTGGCCTTCTATTGTAGTGCCCCCAATTGTGGGGAGTCCATAGCCCAAGCCTTTGGTTTTCTACCCTTGATGTGCTTCTATAGGTTGTCTCATACCCGATTCCTAGTGGCCTAAACCACCTCCTTGATAATCGCATTGCTTCGTGGCCAAGCGATGTGACTAGGGATATTTCTATTTAAAGTGATGAAGAAGTGCTTCACTTTTAGGAGGTGGCTCTGTGTATAGCCATGTGTTAATGTCTGATGCATTTTTTGCTCCATCAAGGATACCTTTGCTGAAAAATGTGGTAGGGCCCAATTGGTGAAGTCAAGAGGTGGTTTTCATTATAAACCCTTGATGTGTTGGGCATCCTTGAGTATGTGGATCAAGTGGTAGAGAACCTACAAAAAATGCATCTATGAGACTATACTCACCACAACCTTGGTAGTTGATCTTAACTATGGAAAGAGTGGAGGCTAAAATGGTGTTTAGATTATGGCAGGTGCCAGAGGAACTAGCCATGGTGGTGCCAATTTTGATTCCAGGATAGTGATTGGTGTATGAAGCTTCAACCACATTGCAATAAGCAAATTGTTCAGGATCTACATGGATGGTTATCTCAGTGCCATTATGTCAGAATTTGACATACTGATAATATGTGGATGGAATGGCCTTCATGGCATGAATCCATGGGTGACTGAGGAGGATGTTATATGGAAGGTTAAGATCAACTATGTGACAAAGTGTTTCTTGAGTAGTTGGGCCGACTTTGATAGGGAGCAAGATGGTTCCTTTAGTAGTACATTCCAAATTTTCATATGCCTTGATGGTGATCACCTCATTGATGATATCTACTTCAGTATATCCTACCTATTTGATGAACTTTAGAGTACATAGGTTTAGAGGAGATCCATTATCTATCATGACACATTTAACTGCAAAGTTAGAAACCATGACAGCTATGCGAAGTGGGAGGATGTGATCGGGTTCAATTGCTAGGATATCAATGGTTTTGAAGGATAAGACACATGAGGCTAAAAGATGGCCAACCAAGTTGCGAAACTCACTGACATTTATGTCAGAGGCAATGCGTGACTCACGTAGAGTGTTGTCAAGGATCTCTTGATAAAGTGGGCTTGTCTGCAAGAGATCCAGGATGGAGATCTAGGTTAACATGTTTCCAAGGTGTTCCAAGATGTTATACTGCGGCCCTAGTGAAGGTGATTCTGATGGAGATGCTCGAGATGAAGGTGGTCATGCTAATGGTGGTCTGATTTGTGTAGATATAGGTGGACCAACTATATTGAGTCACATTCAATGGGTACCAACTATACATTGGGTGTCGGGGCCCTTGACATTTATGACATTTATGGATGGCTCAACTTTTGATATGCAACCAATTAGGATACCATAGTCTAAGTATGCTGAAGTATAATTTTGAGATGCATCTTAGTTGTCACCTTGTTTACTTGGAGCATTGTTAGGTTTATTGACAGGAGGGTTTGTAGGTGCCTTTCCCAGGCTCGTGTTGTGAGGAGGGAAAGAATTTTGATACATCATTAATCCTGCATTGGGTGAGGGTTGTGCCCCCACTATGATCTCCTTTCGATCAATGAGGTCTTGTACATAATCATTAAGTTGAATGGATTTAAGAGTAGTGTGCCCTTTGACATAATGGAATTTGTAATATTTGTTATCTTTGTACCAGGATGCTCTAGACTAATTGGGCTCCAATGGTTGCATTTGTGGATACTGAACAAGGTTATCCTTGGCTAATTTTTTGAAGATTGCATGAAGAGGTTCCCCCAATGGGGTATATGTCCATGGTTGCCTCTGAACACGAGGTTTACTACCTATTGATAGTGTGACGACATTAGTTTGATTATGATGTGTGGGTACTTGTTGATGAGCTTGTATGAGTGGCTAGTGATACATAGGTGTTTGCATTTGATAAGGTTTTTGTTGGGAAAATGTGGTGGGAACATTGGTAGCCACCCCAACAATATGGACCTATTGAGTATCAGTGGCACCATTTGTCACGATATTCTTGTTTTTGTTCCAATATCAGGTTTTTCCATTGCTCGGACCTCGGTCCTAGGTGTTTTATTTGTACAATCTGATGACACCATCCTTAATGAGGCCTTGCTTGAGGCCCATTTATTTTTCTTTGATGTCCTTGTACATTTGCAAATAGTTCATAACCATATGATGAGCAAGGCTAGGGTGTGCATTTTTTATGAACATCTTGACAAGATGATGCTCAGGGATGATACAAGAGATCCTTTTTGTGAGGATTTTCTAGTGTTGTAAATAATCTGTAAGACTTTCTCCTCCTTTTTCTTTAGTGTGGACAAGGTCTACTACAGATAATTTAGTTTCAATGAGATGGGTATACTGAGAAACAAAAGCCTCAAAAAATTCTACAAAAGTTTTAATAGTACCTTGAGGGTTACGACAGAACCATTCCAAGGTTGGTCCTGCTAGGCTCTTGGGAAAGAGCCACATGAAGAACACATCATTATAGGCTACCTCTTGACAATGCATATAGAATTCTAGATCACTTTTCCCCCTAAATTTGTCAAACTTGAGGATTTCAAAATGTTTAGGAAATGGAGTCATTGTGATAGTCCTATCAAAAGGGTATGGGAAATCATTTTCAAACTTGAACATTTTGGTGTTTGTCCCGTCCTTGAGGGCTTTGAGAGCATTTTTCATCTCTTCCCATTTAGAATTTACAAGTGGGGGAGCAGGTGCCCCCAATCTAGGTGCCCCCGATGTAGGATACGTGCCAGAATTTGAAGTGTGATATGGAGAACTCTGATGCCCATATGGTGTCTGTGGAAAAATAGTTCACATAACTGGTGGAGTGGATGCTATGAGTTGTTGAAATGTGGGTTGCACATACTATTACATCTACTAAGGTTGGTGTGGTAGATAACTATGAGGTTGCTGCCCTATGAGATATTTTGGCATGGGTGTTTGGGCATATTGCGGATGTGAAGACTATGGCTGAAATGGTGGTAATGCGGATAATGCTTGTGTTGTGCTCTGGGAATATATACCATGCCCAATATATGTGGGTTGTGCACCTACTTGAGAGTAGGACTGATTCGAAACACACATAAGGTAGTTAACTTATGGTAGAGTGTTTACTATAAGGAACTATAGTGGCAGTGGATTTGGGCTATTTCCTAGAGGTGGCATGGAGAAATAGTTGGTAAGGGGTTGGAGTGAATAGCTATGTGAAGCGATAGATGACAGTGCTTGAGGTGTGGATACGACTATAGTGCTAGAGGGGATACTGGTGATAGGGCCCTATTTTATCGTAACATTCCAAGGTCCCAAAGGAAATGTGATTGAAGAGCTTTGGTTAGATACAAAGGGGTTAATAGTGATGTTTAGTGGGATGGAAGATGAGGTATTGGACCCTAATGGTGGTATTTGAGTTGCAAATGGACTAGATGTGATATGGGGTGGAAGTGAAAAGCTAGTGCTGCTAAATGTAAATGGAGGATTTGGTGGAGCAAAAAAGTGAGTGGTAGCAATAGATGCAGATGGTATACTCAGTGTTGGTTGGGAAGTAGTATGCACTAATGGTTGAGTGAGAGTGAATGAGTGTTTTGTGGAATGGGAACTGGCACTTAGGTCGAGGGTATATTTGGGTCTGCTAGTTCTACCTGAGGCAGCTTCCATCCAAACAATGGGTGAGTAGGATCCACTATGTCGATAGGTGGTGGTCTCCCAAACTCAAAGACACCAACATTCTCCCATAGTAAATTTTCCATGATGGTTTCCTTGTTTCAATCTATGATGGCATTTATGATAGTGGCATGACCTAGTCGGTTCATGAATGACTCAATATCTATGGATGATCCTGGTTCATTTGGGATTGGTGGTGGTGGATCTAATGGTGTCATGCATACTACAGAGTATGGCTAAGCTTTAGATGTGTTACCACTATGACTAGGATCCATATCTTTGTTTTTTCGTGTGTTCCTACTAAAGTGTGTGGTGGGTGGCATGAAAGGATGCTTTTCCTAAAGATGCAAATGCAGCGAGGGATGATACTAAGGATGTATGATGCTAGGGAAGTCTAAATGATATGGTGCTAAGTGAATGAGACTTGTGTTTTCCTAAAATATGGATGTGGAAATGTGATGGTGATGCGAAAAGTGTGACTCTAACCTTCAGCTCAAGGTGATGTTGAGTACTAATGATAGCTTTTTTTCTAGCAAATGGTTTGTTTCAAGGATATTTAGGATGATGATAGATGTGATGCAAAAAGGTTTCTAAGTGAGTGAGGATCTAATGGGGAGATGCTAAGATTTTTATCAATGCATGTGGAGGATTTTGCTTCAACAACCTAAGATGAGAGGAGATAGTCTAACTTTAAATGCTTGAATGGGATAATGCAATTCCTAGATGAGAGACTAAACCTTTAAGTGTGTAAGTGTGTGGGGAAAAAGAAAGAACCTAATCAGAATGTGTAACAGTAGAGTTGTTGATGAGGCTCATATTAACACCATGTCAAATGGTTAGGTTTTGGATTTTGTAGTCCCACTCAATTTGTAATGCTACCTCGGCTCTGTCTTTCTCAATTTGATCTAATTTGGCAATCCTCGGGTTGGGGGTGTGCTTCTTATGCTCTGCTTCAATTTCTTGATAATTTGGTATTTGAGGAAGTTTAGCCTTCTTAAACTTAGTCTTGGGATGGCCTGACATGAGATACTTCCAAGGGATTTTGATCACAACTGTGGGGTTTTGGAGGTAGTGACTATGCTAAGTATACCTTTTGGACCTTGGGTTGGAATCATGAACCAATTGAGAAATAATAGGTTTTAGACTTCAAAATTAATTTGTCTATCTTCTAGGCAAGCACAATATGTGACATTTTCGATCAAGTAGGTTGATAGCAAAAGGTATTTTGAAAAGAGTAACTTTTGGATTTTGGAACAAAGGGTTTGTGGGTAACTAGACTTTGTGGGGTATGTTTCGGGATTTCTAGATAACAAGTATGGATAATGGTAAAACCAAGATGAAAAAACGTTGTTGCAAGTGGGCTTGCTAACAACAATTTTTTATGTGGGAAGGTGAGGTTTGTCAAAGATAAATTGTAATATTTTTAGTCAAGTAGGTTGATAGCAAAATGTATTTTGAAAAGAGAAGGACTTTGGACCAAAAAGGGATTTTGTGACTAGGAGTTGCGTAGTGATTATTGATGTACTTTGAAAGAAAAAGTATAACTTTTGAGACAAATGGATAGATTGGACCAACGAGACAAACAACTATTGCGAATGGACTTGCTACTAATTTTTTTTTGAGGTAGCAAAGGTAAAACTTTCTGATATGGGGATAAATGAGCAAACAATTTCTCAAAGGACAAAGCAACCATTAGAAATATAAAAAATTGATCTCTTTAGCAAAAAGATTTTTTTGATAGTAACCACTGAATTGTGTATGTTCAACAAATATTTTTCATAGGCCTTGAGCACAATTTAAGACAATTCAAACACACACGTTATCCCTACCATCAGAATTTGATTGTCATATGTTATTCAACGATCCATGGCTTGATGTCTCCTAGTTCTAGTGCAATATTTCCCTCGAATCAAAGAGGTGAGTCGATACAAGAGTTGATCAACAAAGGATACAAATTAGAGAACCTTCAAGGCATGACAAATAGAAGTTTCCCTTTTCTAGGAACAATGACCCTTGGAGATGAAACCCAAGTGGCCTTATACCTCTACCAGGGGAGCATAATGGTGAGTAATCTTAAGGGATGTTGTTTCCCTTGCATCGTGAATAACATACCATGAAAGAAAGTGAGATACTTTAGACTAAGAGGGTTGTAAATGGATCTATGGAGTCTCTGCAATGGTTGTTACTGGCTGTGATCCACTTAAGGGTCTATTCCAGACATGCTGAAATCATGGAAAAGTTTTCTCACCTCAAGCTACCCCCAAAAAAATTCTGCCCAAACTAAAGATATGGAGCAAGAAGGTTTACCCTTCCCCTCATTTATATACCGGCCAAACTATTTACTAGTTTGAGCTTCTCACCAAAGGGGACACACTTCCCAGAGGTGGATGAACTCACTATAAGCACTCCTAGGTTGTTGCAGATGATCTTGCTAACAACTTTTGGTACATGCATCACGTACTTTAATGGTCTTACTTTGCATGAAAAGAGAGAAGTCTAAGATGTGCAAAAATGCACAATCTTAAAACATGCAAGACATGGGGTTCATTGCTATAGGGTTCTATGAATTTTTGAAAACACATGTGTTTAGCATATAAGATTCATTACAACTTCATAACATCGTCAACAAAAGTAAATCGAGTCAACAAAGGAGAAATCACATGCCAAAGCTTCAAAGAGGAGGGAATAAGAGCATTTTAAACCTTTAGGGCATTCAAGATTTGATGAAGTTTATTTTAAGCCCCAAATTTGAAGTTTTTGCACATAATATTCTTTAATGCCTTAAAATCAAGTGTTCATCACAATGGTTATTTATAATCACTAATCATTCATTCCATGAAAAAAGCAAGATTTGTTCAATTTTAAGCCATTCAAAAGATGATTATGATGATAAAACTTGCAGAAAACATGTTAGCATGAAACCTGCAATGAAAAACTGTCAAAAAATTGAACAAAACAAACTACAACATGAACTTGTGAGCTTAGGAAGTGATCCACCCGGTGTGGGAACACAAAAAATTATTACAGGAACGCAAGATGGAAATTGGTGAAAATAGTGAAATTTAGGTCGTGGGTAACAAAACAAAAAGCGATCTCGTGGAGTAAGGCAATGATCCCGTAGGTGCAGGAATGAGTAAAAGTTCAGCAAGAACATGGGGAAAATCATTGGTGAAAACTGAAAATGTAGGCTGCGGGTTTAAAATGCAATGTGATCCCATAGACTAGCATTCTCGCGGGTATAATTTGGAGTGTTTCCATAGGAAAATACTTCATCAAGTTTGAGAGGTTAATGAAAAAGAATCAATTTGAAGGTTTGACTAGTCAATGATTGCATTCCTGCTAGCAAATGTTGTGATCTCACTGGTTTTTATTGCATTCCTGCGAGAGAAAATATTAGTAGGGATGTAGAGATGCTTTAGGCACATGGTGTTAATGGTAGGGTTTGAAATGTGAACTCGCAATCGTGGGTTCATGTTCCCACTAGCTAATGGCAGTGTTCCTAGGGTCGTAGGACTGCGAATCAAGTCTATTTTTAAGTCTTTAAAAATAGAAAATGATTAGGTGGCCGGGAGAATGTTTTCTAAAGATTGACTTGTGTACCTACAAAAATGTTAGCAAACCACCTACAAAAACTCACAAGAAAACAAGGTTAATTTGGTTAGTTAACACAAAAAACCAAAAAATTGATTAGATTGACCCAAATGTGGGGTCCCACAAGGCATGCCAAAATGTATCACCTATGTTTTAGTAGTGTAAAATGAAAATTAATCTATAAAAAGAATTCTCAATACTAAAAAAAAGTAAACACTTAAGATAGGACCAAATAAGACAAAATTGAGGAAAGTAGACCAAAGATGCTAAACTGCTCAAGTGCTTCTCATGATGACAAGGCTATGTCCCTGATGAGAGGGGATGTATGCTCATGTTGTGCTCAAGCTCCAAGTGAATGGGTGATAATCAAATATGGGTGTGGATGATGGTTTCAACAATGGAGGTATGGAGGGATTTTAGCATTATGATGGTATTTTGATAGTTTTTAGGCTCTCAAAATAGCATGATAATTTTTCATGAAAAATGGATCCTTTTGTAAAGGGAGGAGGTTAAATTTATAAGCCAAGGGTTGGAGAAATAGAGGGCCAAGCTGTCAAGATGATGAGATGGTGAGGGAGGGTCAGGATGCACTCAAAAGGGAGCACATAGATTGTTCTTGCTTAGCACCAATGGGGAGGTGACACTTGTCAAAGGGTAATTGGATGAAGAGAAGGCAAGGTGGATGGTCAAAAAAGGAGGCTCAAGAGATAAGGGCTCCATAAATGCCTTGTAAGAGTCATTAAGGGAGGTGTAAGAGATGTGTAAGGGTCATTTATGTTGGAGGGTGAGGGGAGAAGATATTTTTTGACTTTGGCTTGGGTTAGCAAGTCTTAACCCATGTTTATGATTGTGCACATGATTAGAAGAGGATTAGGATTAGCTTACAAAGGGGGTTAGGGGGTAAGTGACTTAGCTTTGATGGGATGGGTTAGTTAGGTGGCTAAGTGAGGTTAGTATGGGTGAATGGGTTGAATTAGGGGTTAAGATAGGATTTAGGAAGGCTTTTTGGATTTTGGATATTTTATTAAATATTTTATTCAATAAAATGGGAGTATGGAATTAAATTGAATAGATTTGATGATTTATCCAATTTAATAGAGGAATAGGGATTTAATTGATAAATTGATTTTGGGTTATCATTTGATTTTATCAATTGGACTAGAGTTAATTAAATTAGTTAATTAAATAGGGGATGATGATTAATTAATTAAATAGTAAATATTCAATCAATAATGTTTTAGAAAATGACTAAATATGATTACTTATTGATGTAATCAAATTTAGGTGTCTACAACTTTAGTATCCTTCCAATTCGCTTCCTTGATTTATCTTTTCAATACCATGCTTCTTCCCCACAATTCAATCCTCAACTTGACCTTATACCTATATGCTTTATCTTATCAAGTTGCCTTGAATACAATTTTAAACAAATGAAATTCATTAGATGAGTTAGCTAGAACTAATCAAAAAATTTGATATAGGAAAATCCTTCGTTAGCTGACCTAGCTTGATCAACACTAACTTAGGAATGACTTTCCTTCAGACTTTCTTTTAATTGAGTGAGCTTGATTAGAAATTGTTCCATGCCAGCTTTACTTTTGTAACTGAGTGAGCTTGGTTAATATTGTCTTCCTAAAAACTCCCTTTGGTAGCTAAGTGAGCTTGGTTAACACTATCTCTAAACTTGGTTAATACTAAAACACTCATCATACATTGCAACTTCCTTTGAGTCATGAGTGAGATCAACATTCACTGATTTCTCAGTATATACTTGACATTAGTGTAACATCAAAGACAACATACAATTGAATGATTCTATCCAACAATCTCCCTCTTTGGCATTGATGGGAACACAACATGTCATGATATGTACAAATTTCATAGAAAAATAGAAGAATAATATTCTTAGTTTTATTCTAATTTTCATCTATGAGAACTCCCTCTATCAGTGTGAACTCCCTTTCTCATCAATCTCTGATTGCAATGACTACAATAGCAAGCTCTCCCTCTTTAATATCAACTTAAAATTTTTGATATGATAAATTCATTCTCCATCTAAAACATCTCAAATATTCACAAAAATTTCTTTGATATATGATAGAAAACTCTCCCTCTTTGACATCTTATGTCAAAGACAAAAATCAATGTAGTTTCCATGTACCTGATGTACATATTCATATGCAACATAATCTAATAATACTACATCAACTTGTTTGATCTTCAACATGTTTGGTTGATGCATCACACAAATTTGATTAGTGAGCTTCAATTAACAGTAACAGATTTCCACAATCCATTTGTAAAGTACTGAGTTTTCTGGATTAGATTGTGTTTGTTTATTTCATCAACGTTTCGGACCACACTACATGATCCATCATCAGGATAAGAAAGTGCAGGGTAGTAAGATCATTATTATGAATATAAATGTATCAGGATAAGAAAGTGCAGGGTAGTAAGATATGCAGACTGGACCTTTCTCAAGAATTATAAGAAGAGAAGGGGGAAGCTCGTAAAACCATGCAATGCTAAAAAATAGAAAAAATAGCAAAAAGGTACCCCCACCAAAAAGTATAAGAAAGAAGAAAAAATGAAAGAAAAAGGTTTAAAAGAAGGAAACTAAACAGAAAAAATAGCTACATATATATAGAAACAACAATTAACATATATCCTGCCTATATATATATATATACGTATAATAGCTATTAATATATTGGCTATTATATAATAAAATAGTTATATGAGTAATGTATAGCTATGTAACCACTTACAATAGCTAATGGATCAAAATATAGCTATATACAAGAAAAATACGATATACTATGAATGAAATATATAAATAAATAAGAAATATGTATATCTAGGATATATATTCCAATATATATATATGTCTATATGCGAAAAAAGTAAAATATACAAGACATATATATATATATATAAAGGGTTGAAAAAAACAACAATCTATATGTACACCAATTTTGAATACAAGAAAGTGAAATTGACCAAAACTGCAAAGAGAAATGAATAAAAATAAATAAGAAGGAAGAAAATGCCATGCATGTAGGGGTAAAGGAGAAAATTCTTAGCTACTTAGTAGACTAGATGACAAGGAAAGAGCAGAAGAATCGGTGGGAGGACACACAAAAAAGAAAGGAGAAAACCACGTGAAAAAATAAACAACACTAGAGACAACAGGACACTAAAATAAAAGAAACCACGGTGTCTAAGCACAAAACCCACTCACAAGAAAGAAGCAAGAAGTGTGCTCGGGAGAGAGAGAGAGAGAGAGAGAGAGAGAGAGAGAGAGAGAGAGAGAGAGAGAGAGAGAGAGAGAGAACACTGCCCACCATGGAAGAAGAAACAAGCGCCAAGAAGGAAAGAGGAGAAGAGAGGGGGGAAAAAGAGAACGAGAAGAGGAAATTGCGAAACAAAAGAACTAGAAGAGCACACAAGAAGGGAAACTGAGAAAGCATCAAAGGTGGTGGAGTCTGTTGAGTGTGCTCGAATGGAGGTTGTCAAGGGTATCAAGCAAGGGGTGCCACAAATGGTTAATGGACCACCCATCATCCCGATTGAGGTTAATGGGATGATAGCTAATGGCAATAGCCTCCTTTAACTTCCTTTTGAAAAGATTGTCCTCTTTTGATAGGATCTTACTACCCTGCACTTTCTTATCTTGATGATGGATCATGTAGTGTGATCCGAAACGTTGATGAAATAAACAAACACAATCTAATCCAGAAAACTCAGTACTTTAGTGAGCTTCAGATAAGGGAATGACCTCTAGGTTACCTCTTAGATACAAAAATGCATCCTTAGGAAATGGCTTGGTGAATATATTTGCAATCTATTCTTTTGTATTTACATATGGCAATCTCACCTTTTTGTCTTGTAGAAATTCCTCAAGAAATGATATTTTATTGTAATGTTCTTGGTCTTGGTATGAATGACTAGATTCTTGGATATGTTGATTGCATTGCTGTTATCATAGAAGATAGCAACTAGGTCCTTGGTCTCCTCCTTCATACCTGACAACAATTGTTTGAACCACACAATGTTGAAACAATTAATTGTTACAACAACATATTCTACTTCTATCATAGATTAAGAGATATAGTTCTTCTTCTTGCTTGTCCAAGATACTAGCCTTTTTCCAAGAAAGAGTGCTCCACCACTTGTGGTGTTCCTGTCATCAACACTTCTTGCCCAATCTACATCAGTGAGTACCTTCAATTCAAATTTTCTTTCTTTCTTATACCAAAAACCATAATATTCAATACCTTTTAGATACCTCATGATGCAGAATTTATTGAATTCATTTGAGATGAATTCACCTCCTCTATATAATCTTTAACATTTTAGTTTCTTTCTTGTTTCTTAATCAACTCCAAAGAGATACCATTTGAAATTTTTAAATCTTTTGATTTATCCTTTAAATACATAAATGTCATCATCCTACAATAATCATCAACAAAAAAAGTAAAGTACTTATCTTTAGTGTAGTTTTTATGTCAATATGTCCACAAAGGTCTATATGAACTAGCTCCAAGACGTATTCAGAGTGATAGTTCTTGCTTTTAAAACTTGTCTTTCCCATCTTTCCAATTTGACAATTCTTGCACATGCCAATATTAGGTTTCTTTAGGCTTGGAATGCCTCTAACCCTTTTGTTCTTTCTTATGTTGGCCAGGTTATCAAAATTCACATGACACAACCTTTTATTTCATAAACCACTTTCTTCTACTTGAGCTATGAAATATGAATTTACAATTAGATCTAGGTAGAATAGATTACCTCTTATTTGATTACCATTCCCAACTAGATTTCCATTTCCATCCAATAGCTTGGCTTTCCTATTCATGAATTCTACATTGAATTCAATCTTATTCAATTGTGCCACACTAAGAATATTATTCTTTAGCCCTTCAACCCAATAAGCATTGTCACATATGAGATCATTGGTTAGTGGAATAAAAATTTTTCCCTTCACATAACAAGGTTCATCATTTCCAGATTTAACACTCCCATCATCATAGTGTTCCAACTACTCAAATTTAGATCTATCACCAATCATGTGGTGATAAAAACCACTATCAATAATCCATGTATCATTCTTACTAACATGAGAAATGAGGGCCATCTTATCATTATCATCATCTAATTCATCTTTAACATCAATGTAAACCATTTAATCTTCTTCACTACTATCATAATCTTTAGCCATGTAACATGATTTCTTACCTTTATCCATATAGTCTTTTTAGCTTTTAAAATCCTTCTTTCCTTTTTACTTTTCATGATTCTTTTCTTCTTTTCCTTCTCTATTTGGACACCTCGTAGCAACATGATCAAATTATTCACAAGAAAAGTAGATCAAAGGAATTTTGCATTTGTACTTTCCTTTGCCTTTGGTAAATATTCTTACAAGAAATGATTCAATGACTACAAGATCATCAAAACCATCTTCATATTCACTTTTAGACTTTGTATCTTTATTTTTGAGTGATAGCTTGGTGTGGAATGCAAACTCAAGGTTACTAGGGTTAAGAACATAATTATCAAAATTATCTAACTCAAATGTTGTCAACCTTCCCACTAGTCCATCTAAGGTTATATCATTCTTAAGATCACATCTTATCTCTTGAATAACTGACATTTTGATTGCATAAATAGGAATAAGGGTTCTAAGTACCTTGCTTACCACTCTTACATCATAAATTTTCCCACTTGAGGCTTTGATTGCACACACACTAGCTTTGATTCTTTCACTATACTGTGCAATGTTATCATCTTCTCTCATCTTCATTTGTCACATTTTCCCATGAGACTCTCTACCTTAGCTCTCCTCACATTATCATCTCCTCCATAGATAACTTTTAGCTTGATCGACATCTCATAAGTAGTAGCACAATCTTTGACTTCACCAAATTCAACAAATTGAGAATGGAAGAAATGTCAATCATCATAATGTTCTGATTCTTCTTTTCCATAATTTATTCCACAATCATAGTTCCAGTAGGTGATACATACTTTGTTGTTCAGATATTTTAGGCCCGAGTCTTGAATTATTGCCAAATATAGCTTCATAAGTTCCTGTCATGCTTGTGTTGCCACAAAAAAATCCCAATCTCTTAAGATGTTACTACATAACAAAACTGATCTGCTAAAACTAAAATACTGCTATAACTCAGTTAGCACTAAAACACTCGGTTACCACAGTAACTCAGTAAACACTCAATTAATACTAAATATATGCATTGTTACTTTGTTAACATTGAAAATAAAGATCTTATGATATTAAGTGTGATTAACCGTAATTAACTTTGTTGCAAAATCATAAACAAAATAACATGAACACAAGAGATACCAGATCTAACGTGGAAATCCAATTTAGGAAAAACCACCAATTATAACTAGTTACTATTTTTCACTCTTTTAAAGTGAAACTTTTTAGGAGCCAACCCTATTAAAGGTTATAAAACACACTATTAGGTGTGAACCTGTTAAAGGATTTAGTTCACCCTATTAGGAGTGGCCTTGTTAGAGGTCTTTAATCACTTTAATCTAGAAATGCTACCTTGTTAGAGGATTTGGAAAATAACTGTTAAGATAACTCTATTAGGAGATTTGATTCACTGCTACAATTATTAGAGAGTAACAATAATATGACCTGATTTATGATGCAACTGTATTTTCTAATTTGAGATCTATATTCTGGCTTGAATACTTGATCCTTCTTAATGATAATGCTCTTTGCATCTTGATCAACTTGGATACTCTAATATCATTCCAATTCACTTCCTTGATTTTTCTTTTCAATCCCATGCTTCTTCTCCACAATTCAATTCTTAACTAGACCTTAAAATTATATGTTTTACCTTATCAATTTAGCTTGAAAACAATTTCAAACAAATGAAATTCATCCCATGATTGAGCTAGAACTAACCAACAAAACTGAAAGAGGAAAATCCTTCATTATCTGACCCAACTCGGTTAACACCAGAAATGACTTTTCTTTAGACTTCCTTTGGTACTAGAGTGATCTCAATTAACACTTCTTCAATGCCATCTTTACTTTGGTAACCAAGTGAGTTTAGTTAACATTGTCTTCCTGCAAACTCCACTTGGTAACTGAGTGAGCTCGATTAACACTAGATCTAAACTTGGTTAATACTAAAATAATCATCATACATTGTAACTTCCTTTTACTCCTGAGTGAGCTTGGAATACACTAATTTCTTAGTATATACTTGACATTTGTGTAACATCAAAGATAACATACAATTGAATGATTGTATTTAACAAGAAGAATATACAAACTAATAAAGATCAAAACTTACATGATGTGTTTTTTTCTTTTCTTATTTCTTCCAAATTCTCTATCAATTGTTGTAGTTTTTTCTTGAAAAAATCATAAGCATGATCCTTTTTGACAATTTCGTAGCCTAGGTCTATTACAACACATGACACACTATTCAATCTACTAGATTGGAAGAATTTGTGTGCTATCACTCATACTGAAAATTCAATCATAGGATCATCAATCCCATCAATTGACATCCCTTGAGCATTCCACTTTTCTTTGGTTAATTTCTCAATCTCATTTCATGATGCACTTCATATGGTCTTCAATATTTCTAAGGTAGGGTATCCCATAACTCAATGTATTATGGCCTTATTATTTTTTATTGGTCCTCCTTCTAACCATACCTTCATATCATGAATACAAATTAGTACAATCTTTATCCACTCAACTTTGAAAACTTTAGGAAAACCTAGGGCATGGATAATCCCTTTCTTAGCACAATCTTGTATTCTTCCCTTAGAACTCGATTACTAATAATTTCTCATAAGATGCTCTTATCTCAAAATATCCAATTTCTCCTATTCTGCACATGTAATCCTAAACACTCAAAACTCTAGGTGGAATTGATCACAGGGCACCAATATCATATTTAACCTCCTAAAAAAATTTAATGTTCCTAAAATTTGGTGGAGGACATTGTCGTTCTTCATTATTTGATTGTTGCTTACTTTCAATATTTCACTTGTTGATGACATTTCAATCTAGGAATTTTGACAACAAACTCTTCTATAATAACCTTAGAAAATAATTAACTCAACACAAAAAATAACACTTACTCAATTTATCAAATTTGCT
Source organism: Cupressus sempervirens (assembly GCA_028749045.1). Taxonomy (NCBI): domain Eukaryota; kingdom Viridiplantae; phylum Streptophyta; class Pinopsida; order Cupressales; family Cupressaceae; genus Cupressus; species Cupressus sempervirens. The sequence continues at coordinate 450,267,106 of CM053790.1, forward strand.
GATGCTTCATTGTGATTTGCTTGCTTGTCACTAAATTTGTCTTATTTTCCTTTGAATCACTTGTGAATTTTGAAATCGCTTGGTGAATAAAAATGAATGCTAAAATTTAATAAAATACCCTCAATTTTCTATTTAGGTATGCAATAAATGTCTTCATATTTGGTAGATGTATGATTGCTATTCCAATCTACATGCTTACCTACAAACACTCACTTATTGTTACCTTACTCAACCAATACCTATTCATTTGGTCAAAACATCACCTCAGTCATTGTAGGTTCTTGATTTGTACAAAAATGCTTGGTCAACACATATTGTATTGCTAATGCTTGATTATTCATGTTTTAAATGATTCTCTTTCACTTTTCTCTCTATAGATCTATTCTTAATGCATCTTTTCTAAAGCAAATGTGAACTTTTAGCACATTTTATGTTTGGAACTAATGCAAGATATATCATTAAATAGATAGTTCCTATATACCATCTTCATTTAGTTAGTTGTGGTGCGATCATCTGATCCATTGGATTGGGCAATCTCATCTTTTCTTAATCCACTACTTCCATCTTCCACTGTTTCTTTCCATGTTTTATTTACTTCGACCTTTTCTTTACCTTTTTCATTTCCATTATTTGGTGTTGGTTCTCTAGTTTTTCAATTTCTACTAACATGTCCAACTTTGAGACAACTAAAATAAACTAGTTCTCCATTCAACCATTTCTTGTAGTTTTCTCTAAAATGTGTCTTAATGCAATTCTCTAGAATGTGCCCATATTCTCCACAATAACGAAAATTATACCATGTATTGTAATCCAAATTGTAAGAGTTACCTTTTCTTGGTGCATGTTCTTATTTTTCATATGTCCAATTAGATTTTGTCTTGGATCTACACTCATGAGCTCTATGCCCATATTTTTGACAATTATAGAAATGTCCTTCAAATCTAGGTGTAGTGGGTGAATCATTTTTCATTGATATACATTGATGTTCTTGGTGTCCTACCTTCTTACAATGAAAGAAATTACCAATAGACTTAGGTTTTAAAGCTTGCATACAATTCTTGCTTCTACAAATGTTGGCTACGTGTCAAAGTTTACCATAATGATGACATACAAGCTTGCCTTTAGATTTTGTATTTCTTTGTTCTCTACTCTTTGATGATTCTCCTTCTTTAGTAGGTGAAATGTGCTTGCTGTATACTAGTCTAGAAGTATCTCTTGTTGATCTTGGTGATCTCATCAGTTCTTCAAAGTATTTGATAGCTTCAATTGGTTTGTTCATTCTTTCTAGAAGTTCCTTTTCAGTCTTCAATTAATTTTTTAATTACTCTTTCTATGACCTTAAACTTGTGATCCCCACATCCTTTCTATTATCTTCTTGAGTAGAAACTGGTTCATCATATCCAATTGATTGTTTGTGAGCTTCTTTACTTCAATTGGTCTTTCTTCAAGTCTAGTTTCTATCTATCTTGTATCTTCTTTAGCCATGATTTTGTATTCTTCTACTTTCTTCTTTTTATCTATCACTTCACATAGTCTTACTGATTGGGTTTCCTATTCTGTCTTGATTCGTTTTACCTCTTTGCTTAGAATATTGTTCTTCTCTAGTAGTTCTACTATTTTTGCTTCACTATCACCATATTTTCCATTGTCAAATAGTTCTCCTGTATCAATTTCCTTGTATAGAGTGTCATTTTCCTAAATTTCTATTTCTTTCCTTTTTCTCAAGTATTTTGTTAACTCTTCTCTTGCCCCTTAAGTTGTTTCAATATGACCTAGACTTCAATCATCTGGTTCTCAATGACTTTTCCCATCAAGTATTACTCCATCTCCAAAATATGATCCTCTCAAGTTGTTAGATTTCTTCCAAGAGAAAAGTGTTCTAATACCAATTATTGGAAGGATTTAATGGGAAACAAGATACCAAGATGGGGAGGATGGGGTGAATTAGAATCTTAAACTTTCACTTGCAATTTTTTTTATTGATTTCAGACCTAATTCATCTCACATCTTAGATCTAACATAAAAAAATGTTGCTGAATTTGAAACATAACATCCAAGAAAAGTTTCAACACATAACACAAATGATTTGGTTACCCAGAAACACTTCAATATGAAGGTAAAACTAGTATGGGGATGGAACCCACAAATATTCATTATTACAACAATAAATTTAACCAATTAGGGTTACAATGTTGATCATAAAATGATCTACCCTATGAAGGGTCTACGATGTTAAAAGCTTTAAGACTATTTGGTCTTACCCTGTTAAAGGATTTTACACTTACAATCAAGTAAGGACTCTATTAGGATATTCTAAATAGATATCTTAGGATCATTCTATTAATATATTTTCCTTGACTCAATCTATTAAAATTGATTCAGTACTTGACCCTCTATTTTCTCTAAAAGATGATTTTTAATCTCCTCTGTTCAATGTATCAATCTAATCTCTTAATCTAACATCTCTATTATGTCCTTCATTTCTTAGATTTCTTTCTTTGATATCCTTTGAGACTTAGTCTTCCTTGCTTTTTTTTTATCCTTGACTAGTCATTCACTTACATATTCACTCATTCATTACTGATTGCTTGTTCTCCATTTCTTCACACACTTATGATCCTAGGTTAAATCCTTCATTAAATAGATAATCTTCAAAAGTTTTGAATCATAATCAACGATTCATAATTTATCATTTTTTTTTTGGTTTCCTTTTTTATTTTCTAATTGGTTTATATTCTTTGCTCAGGATCAATACCTTCTATAAAGATTCACAAACTCCATCTTAATAATCTTGACAATCATTAAATATTGTATAGAAGTCAACAAACAATGATTTACATAGGTGTATGTGTGATTAAAAACTCATATGAAAAAATTAGTTTTTCAGCATCTGAATGTTCTAACACTTGGTTATAACTAACATTCATGATGACCCTCAACTTCTACACACTTGATAAATTATGTTCACTTAGCAAAAAATGTCTTACAATTTTCTTGGTCTGAACTATATAAGGTCAACATATATATGCACTTGATCTCAATTGGGGTGCTCGACAATCTCTAACTTTCTTGGCATGTAATATAAAATAAACAAGCACTTATGAAATCATCCTTTACTAGATGACTTAGTCATAGTGATGATTATGCAACCTTTCCTAGTAAATGTCTAAGTGTTTGAACACTAATGGGCAACTTAAGCATATAGATTAATATTGCACAAAATGTAACTAAGGAATAAACAGCAAGAAACTAAAGCCTATTCCTACATGTTCATCGAAAATCCAAATATGAAAGACATGGAGAAAAAATGCAAATATATTGAAATAAAAACAATAAGCTAACTTAATCTACTTAATACAACACATGCAAACCTCCCCAAAATGAAGAACTGTTGATGATCTTGTTGTTATGGGATGTTGTTTCTCACATTCCTGTAGCATAACAATGGATTTGAAATTGCTTTTGGAAATTAAGAGAGGGCTATTCTTTTAAAAGGAATGGGAGGAAATGGATGGTTGAGATTTGATATGAGATGAAGGGCTAGGATCTCTCAATATCAATGAGGTGTCCATAAGGTGGAGCACAAGTGGAATCCATTTAGATTAGGGTTTTGACCATTCAAAGTAGGAAAGATGCTCACACATTTTTGAGCAACCTTTGATGTGACATGTTAATGACATGTGTACAAGGGCTAGAAGCTCAAGGTTTGTCACACATGTATGATCCATCTTTGAAAGTGATTGGTCAATGACACGTGTAAGAGGGTTGGAAGCATAAACTTTCTCACACGTGTTAGACACCTTTGAAAGTGATTGGTAGATGACATGTGAAAGAGGTTAGAAGCTCAAGATATCTCACACATATGTGAACAAATTTGGTTTACATGTGAAGGGGGAAAAATGTGTAAGTGTATGTAATGTTTGTGCAAGAGACTTGTTTGTCCAAAAGGAGAAAGTGATGAGATTGGTCTCTCATTTGTTACATGTGTCGGCACATAATTAGGTTGAGTAGGTGTGGGTTAGGATTAATTAGTGGGTAAGTGGATTGACCAAGGTTAGAAGGATGGGTTAGGTGAAGCTATGTGAGGGTTCAAGTTAGGAGCCATGTGCTTAAATAGAATTACATTTAATATTTATTTCCAAGTGGGATAAACAAGATTAATTAAGTAAAATAAGTGTATTTACTTAATTGAAGTGAAGGATTATGATGCAAGTGGGATGAAGGGAAAAATGATAGGATTAAATAAATGTAAATTTATATAAATCAATGATAGGGGAGATAAAATATTGTAATAAAATAAATAAAAAATTATTTAATTACAGGTAGGATAAGTCTAAATATTAAATAAATAATAAATATCTATTTAATTGGCTAACATAAGGGTAATTGGTGCAAGAGCACCTTCATGTCTTTTGAAGATCTTTAAATTTTTTTGGCTTTTAGGTTGGTGTAGCCAACCACCAAATAATTAGGACTAATTTATGAAGTCATAAGTTTTCTAGTGTGTGTGGATAGTTATAGGGTTGAGTTGAGTCAAGTGATTTGAGCGGTCATTTAGGATTTAGGTGTTGTAGTCCTAGAAAGTCAATAGAGTATCAAAATTTGACCAAGAGTCCAAAATAGAGTTTCTTTTGATATTTTTATGTTTTTAGTTGTTTTAAGGTCATATTTAATGGTTTTAAGTCAATTTTAACCATTGAGGTTAGTGGTTTGACAAAACTACAAAAGATGTAAAAGTTGCTCATGATAACATTTCCTAAAAACTAGGAAAGGGCTTTAATGGTGCCCAAAACCAAATATAAGGGTCCAAAAATGTGGTAATAGGATATTTAAGACCAATAAAACCATAATATGACAATTAGTGAAGTTATTGTACAGATTGTGGATTGGGAACAAAGATTTTGAACTAAGTTTTTGTAAGAGAGTGTTGATCTAGACATTTAATGGATTGAAGGAACTAAATTAACGCATTGATACCTTGATTCTTGTTATTTATTAAATATTTGTGGAATTAGTTTAGTATTTTGGTACATTTATTGGTCACTTTGTAAATTATTCAAGTTTCATTGGTTCATTGTCCAATTTTGAACTAGTCATGTAAATAATGGCTTTACCTTGAGTTCCTGTGGCTCAAACTTCATGGCCAATTTGAATCAAGTAAATGATTAAATAAATAGTGTATATATAAAGTGTGGAGCTGTTTCTTGTAGGTGAACTATTTTTTACTAATAATCCCTAGGTGAGTGTAGTGGCATTCTGGCTAGTGGTTTGTGTAGAACACTAGCAAGAGGACTTGCTAAATGGATTGGATTGAACCATTCAATGGTGGGAGAATGTAGAGGGGTGTGTCCTTATTATGTGTATGAAATGAGAGGAGTAGTGGAGTTTTTTTTAGCAACCAATGGAAGCATAGAAGATAGACTAGCATACATGCTCCTAAGAACCTTGAAAATAGGGGTTTCTAAGAAAGCCAATATACGGACAATGTCAGGACCAAAGAGCCAAAAAATATTTGAGTCTTGATTCATGGTAGAAAGAATCCATAATTTATTTAGGGGGTTGTTTGGAGGAATTTAGAGATATTCCAAGAAATTAGGTTTGAGGAGGCCTAATTGGGGCAAAAAAGGCTACAAGGCCTAAATCCTTAAAAAAATAAGACTCGATAGGAAAACCAAGAAAGAATAAAAAAAAATGGATCAAATTGGACTAAATACAAGTCAAGAATAGAAAGAACCCCTATTCCTATAACTAGGAGTAGTTTGAGTGCATAGTAGAGTTTGAGGTATGGTGGATGTTTGAAGTTGGTAGAGAGTTCTAAAGGAGAAAGGGATATTGGTAGTGATCTCTTAGTATGGTAAGGAGTAGTACCCTAGAAATGCCAAGGAATAGGTCTTAGGAAGAGATAGAAGAGCTCTTGAGAATTAGTTAGTGTAGTCACAAAAGCTTGCACCCTTGTCCAATTTTTTTTACCTAAGGAAAACCTTGTGAAACATGGAAACAACCTCCAAGCTATTGGACTTGAACTATGAGGTTGAGTCTCCAAAAAATGTTGTATTTATTTATTATTAGGATGTAATTAAACTACACCTAAAGAGAAAAGGGAGAAGGAACAAATGAAATTAACTACCTAATATATTCTAAGGAGGTGATGCACCAAAATATTGTGTTCAATCCTACCTCTGCCCATATATGTGCACTTGAACTATTATAACCTAAAAGAATATAGATTCAAACCTTTCTTAATCTAACAACCACATGTAGATCAGAAAATAAAAGAATTCTATAGGAAGAAACTTCACTCAATATCATTCAAATGCCAAAATAGATACAATCATACAAATTGTAGAATATAGACAAGAACATTAACTAGAGGTGAATAAATCTTGCACAATGTGTTAATGATTGAAATAGATAGAATAGAGAATCACAATGGTCTAGAGGAAAAGGGAATTTAAAATTCACATGAAAAACATGCCAAGGAAAAAATAGAGAAGAATCTACTAGCCCTAGAGAAGTTACAAAATGTGCTTTTATAGCTTAAGCATAACTAGATATTTCTACAACGAACCACTATTGCAAATTTGAAAAATATCTAATCATGGTACAAAATTGGATGTTAGAAATTCACTTTTCCACTGAACAAAGCTCTTAGAGGTCAAGAATAATGGTCATTAACTTCTAACTGAATAGATGGATCAATAGGCGGCGATGACGTGCTCCTTTACATTTATCAGATATGGAGAATAATGAAAGTGGTTGCAGGAGATCAAAAAGATCCGATCTATCATCAAAGAGTTGCTTCCTCTATCATAAGTAAAACAAATCAATTGTGTTATTAGTCAACTAGAGTCAAACCATGAAGCCTGCCACATGGATTGATTATATTTTACCATTCTACCAATTTGCTAGCATTCAACCTTATGTCTTATGATTGACCATCTATGATCATAGCTTTGCCACCACTTTCCTTAATTAATAGATATTACTTGAAAAATCATGATTAACTGGTTATTTCTGCTTCATAGCCTACCCTTGACACCTTTCATTAACCACTGTGACCTTGCAAAGACTAAGATCCTGACTACAATCACACTGTCACCACTTTGACCCAAGGTTCACCTTCTAACCTTGCGACTAAGAAAAATAAAGAAATTTCTTGATTGTAACTCTAATTGTAGCTTCCTTCTTAACATGTTATAATAGTGTACTAGCCATAGATCTAAATGATTTAATGGTGGGAAATGCATCCTTGAAAAAATGAATATTTTTCCCTTATTGCACTATCATGACCTAAACTATAGTATGCCAAACTCACTCTCCAGCCAAGTGAAAAAAATGTAATCATCCTATCAAGAACCTAACCTTGGTTTTGACTCCATGATGATGTAAACACAATTTAATCACAACTTCACCACTTGAACTCTAGTTTAGCACTTAACCCACCATGACTATGCAAACCCAAAGGGTGATCACACGGTCACAACTTGAAATATTTCAAAGGAATGCATGAAATAAGGCTACAAGAATTAGAATAAAATAAATTGTAAAAGTTTTAAAAATATCTTTGTGTAACATTTGATCATATGAATTTTTGAAAAAGTATGATCATTAGATGGCTCAACATTTTGAAATCAATTTCTTGGTGGGAAGGCTTTTTTGGCTAACATTTTTGGTGACTCAGAGGGGATGCGAGCTTGCTTTGTATAAGACCAATGATAGACCAATGACTACTAAAAATCCATTGGGCTAAAGAGTCTTTTATTTTGAGAAAATATCCATTTCACCATCTCAGCCACATCCTAAGCCATAAAATAGACCTTTCTATCTCTGCAACACTAGAAACAAAACTCTCTACTACAAAAAACATGTGCCCATGTACTTCTTGGAAAACAAGAAAGAATCAAAAGAAAACTAATTAAATATATATATGAAACATTTATTCCTATTAGAAACAAGGCTTGAGATATATTCCATTGACTGGATCAAGCAAGATTTCACCATTAGGCCTTCTTAACTAGAAAGCATCGGCTTTCTTGCAACTGATGATTACATAAGGACCACTCAATAGTGCATCAAATTTTGAATGTCTTCCTACCTTTTCTCTATTTGTATCCCACTTTAGCACAAAACTAATTTCTCTAAAAAATTTAAATTTAGCCTTCTTATCAAAAAATTTCTTCACCTATTATTGATGTATTTCCAAGGTCTGTATTTCTTGATGTCTCTTGTCCTCTAACTCCATTAGTTTTTCCATTCTTATAGACATAGCATCATTTTAAATTAGCTCCAATTGATGAGCCAACTCAAGAATAATAAACTCCAATGAAATAGGAAGTCTTGCTTCTCTGCCATAAACCAACATGAAAGGAGAATTTCTACTAGCCCTTTTAGGTGTTATTCTGTTAGCCCAAAGGGTGGCTCTCAATTTTTGGTGCCAACACCTTTGATTATCTTCAATAGTCCTCTTGATCATTCTAATCAAATTCTTATTGGAAGACTCAGCCAAGCCATTACCTTAGGGGTAGTAATTAGAAGAAATGCTTAGGTATATGCCATGATCAATTGCCCATGCATAAATCTGAGCTCCTACAAATGATGCATTGTTTTAAATTATGGTGGAAGGGGCACCAAACTTGGTTACAATTCCATCAAGCAATTCAACAACTGAAGATTCTATGCAATCCTCCAATGCAATTTCCTTTGTCCATCTAGTAAAGTAATTCGTAGTGGCTAGAATCCATTTGTGACCAGAGCTAGAAGGTGGATTGATGGGGCCAATAAAATCTAATCCCCATTGAGTAAAGGGTTGATCCACTTGAATGGGATGTAGTTGAAGGGCTATGATTCTTTGCTTACATGAAAAGAAAGAATAGTTTTCACACTTCCTCACATATCTATGACAATCATGGAATAAGGATAGCCAGTAGTAACCAATGCTCATGATCTTAGATCTTAACAAAGCTCTATTGAAGTCCTTACTAAACAAAATATAATCAACTATAGCTTAGGGGATTGATTGCAATCTAAACTATCTCCTTCTAGCCCTATCCAACTCTTGAGGATATCCATTTCTAGCTAAGAAGGTCTTCATGTCATCTATCTGACTCAAATTGTAATTTCTCACCTCCTATTGTTCTGTCAACATTAAGGAAACTTATTCATCAAGTTCGTGAGATGAGATCATCTGCTTGCACAACCCTATCCTCTTACTAGTTTGGTAATTTGGATGTCCACATCATACTCCATCACCTTAGTGATCTAACCTGCTCCTTTCTTGTTGAAATATTTTCTCAACAAAAATTTTTTAACACTCGCATGAGGGACCAATAAGTGGATCTTATTGTGGGATAGAAGGTGCTTGAACTTCTTCAAAGCTCTTATTACCATGAGCACTTGCTTCTTCACATAGTTGTACTTATCTTCATACTCTTGTAGTCCTTCACTAAAGAAAGTAATAGGATGGTCTTCATTCTTATCATTCAATTGAGTCAAAATAACATAAATACTTGATTCACCACCCAAGGTGTAAAGGATGAAATCCTTCTCAAAATTTGGATTGATGAGAGTAGGGGCTGAGCTAGTGGCTATTTTGACCTCTTCAAAACTTTCTTTCCCTTCCTTGGTTCATGAAAATACCATATTCTTCTTAAGAATAATTGTAGGAGGTTTCACCATAGTAGCTAAATAAGGAATAAATCTCCTCACAAAATTTATTCTACCAAGAAAACTTTGCAGACCTTTCTTGTGGTTAGGAAGAGAGAGAGAAAGTATGGCCTTGGTTCTTTCTAGAGCAATTGTCAGACCATCCTTGGATATAATGTGTCCTAAAAACTTCCCTTGATTAGTGGCAAAGATACACTTTCTTGGATTCAAAGATACTCCATACTCTCTACATTTTATGAATACTTGTCTGAGATGGCCAAAATGATCTGCTAATTTTTTTAATATACTATGATATCATCAAGGTAGAGCTGTTGGAAATATTCAAGACTATGCTAGGTTACTGAGAGGGGAGGGGTGAATCAGTAACCTTAAAAATTTATCAAATTCAAATCTTAATTTTAGTAATCCAATAATCATTTAATTCATTAAATTAGATCTAAATATATGCATGAGAAACTAAAAAAATAAACATTCATGACACATGAATGTGATAATTTGGTGACCTAGAAACCTTCCAAATAGAAAGTAAAATTGGGTTGGGGATGATACCCACAAAACTTCAATACTACAGCATAACGTTGGCCTATTAAGGCTTATAATGATCACTTCTGATGATCTGCCCTATTAGGAGCAATTAGGACTTCTAGGTTCACCTTGTTAGAGGTTTTACAAACATACAATGAAGTATGTACTTAGTAAAGAGATTTTGACAAAAGACTATTAAGTCTACCTTGTTAGAGGATTTTGGACTAGTTCACCTATTAAAATGAAACAATAGATCTCTAAATTACAACTGATTTGTTGATAGAGATTCTTTGAAGTACTGGTCACCTTTATGTGACAGATATGACATTGTTGCTTTTTTGTTGATATGGCCTTAGAATACACTTACTATTGATTCACATTCACATGCTTCTTACTCTCTCACTTTTCATTAATGCATACATACATCTATGTGGATATGACACAATAAATTAGATATATATATATATCAATCCAATTTACAAAATTACAGAGTTGACCAATATACAAGTTAACACTAATATTACAAAGTTAGCTCAAATGAAGACACACAGTTCTGAAGACTGACTTGGTGAAGTTTTGATACACAACATTCACTATCATTACTCAACATCATCATGCATTTGGTAGAAGTGGAAGCTTGATCCATACTAATCATCTCAAAGTAGTCTCAAACTTGATCTGCATTGGTGACTTGGTAGATACTATGTAACTTGGTAGAAACTAAATGACTATATTTGGTAAACACTAATCATCTCATCACTCAGTTAACACTAACTTCACTTCACATGAACTAATGGCTCAGAAGAAATTGTGAAGCTTGGTAACCACTAAATTACTCAGTAGGAACTGTAGGACTTCAGACTGCCTAAATTTACTTGGTAACCATTGGAATGCTTGGTAGGAACTGTAAAGCTTGGCGGCTACTAAATTACAGGGCAAACACTATAGACTATTTAATGAGCTTGGTAGCCATACAGAGTATGAATATGTGTTCTCACTAATAAAAAACTTTACTTAATGTCAACAAGACCAACACAAACCTTTCAATCATGTTCTCAAAGGACATCTCCATTGCCTTTTGAAATGTGGCACCTACATTTATTAGTCCAAAAGGAATTTTACTCTAGGCATGAGTGCCCCATTTGGTGGTGAAAGCAGTCTTATATCTATCAACATATTTGACTAACAACTGATTGCAACTAGATAATTTGTCAAGGAATTAAAACCTCTCTAAACCACTAACTTTGGACAATATTTGTTCCATGGAAGCGAAGGGATGATGATCATTAAAGAGGGCTTGGTTAAGATCCCTGAAGTCTACACATAGTCTAATTTCCCCACACTTTTCCCTAATAGGGACAAGGTTTTCTACCCAAGAGGAATGCTTAATAGGGAAAATGGTATTAGCCTCAATTAATTTGGATAGCTCTTTTCTCATTAATGGCTCAATCTTTAGATTTACTAGTCTTTGCTTTTGCTTAACAAGCTCGACATTATTAACAAGATGTTTTGTATGTTAAAACAAACTTGGGTCAAAACCCTTTAAGTCATCATACGTAAAAGAAAATACATCATTATAGTCTTGATATAGATGAACACAACTTTTTTGCTTAGTTTTGGAACATAACTTACCCCATGTTTAGTGTCCTTCCATCAACAATTGCAATTGGCATATGATCATCTTTGCTTACAACAAGGTTCATGCCTCCATCCCTTGCTTGGTCATCAAGATTGAAGATTCTCTTTAAGGTAATAAGACCTTTAGGAAACTTATTGGAGTTAAGATTAATGATTTGATCACCATACTGGTCATGCAATCTCAACCAATTTCTATCTAAGAACACTACTTCATTCTACAAGAAATTTACGATGTGTGCATCAGATTCAAAGACTTGCCAATTGATATTATTATCAAAGACAATAGGTCTAACCACCACCTTAATCTTCTGTCTCTTCTCATCTTCAAGGCTCCTTGGTACATCATAAGACACACCCACTACTACGAGTCTATCAACATGTCTATTTCATTTTCTAGGGATGCTTTGAATATTAAATGTATTGTAACTTTCAAGTAAATCCCATACTTTATAAGGCTTGATCAAATGATTCTTCGTGATATTTTGATTTCCCACTTGATTAACCACTAGCTTGCTATCTCCATATACACTTAAGACTTAGCTTCTTCTTTTTTGAGCAAGTATGAGACCTTGAATTAATGCTTCATACTCGGCCACATTATTGGTACAACTAACTTGCAACCTAAAGGAGAAGTAGTACATTTCTAGTGTGGGAGACACCAACATCACACCAATCCCTAATCCATTTTTATTTCTTGATCCATCAAAATACATATTTTATGTGTCACTTGTGTCTTCTTTGTACTTCATTAGGTTAGGGGTAGGAGCATCCTTCTCTGATATGCAATAAGTACCAAGGCCTGTCTCCAAGGTTTTTGATATAGGATCAAACTGATATGCATTAGCCCACTCATCTAAGAGGAAATTAGGTATCTTTGTTAGAGAAGTGGTAGGCCCATGTGCTCCATCATTTTCATCTATCTATAGAATGATGTAGTTCATATTGATGAGATTAGGAGTATAGGGCTCAATATGATAGAGGCCTAATGGTTCTACACTGATTAAAGCTTTGGTTCCATACCTTGTTCTAAAAATGTATGACCAATTAGAGGAAATGTAACCACCTATTTTGGCAGTGAAATATCTTGAAAGACAAATGGAAAAGTGTGGGTTAACCTTAACAATTGATATATCTTAAACTATAGTACAACTAGGGCATGCATTTAGATCTATTTCAACATTCCTAAGGATTCCTATAGTTTTGACAGTACCACCATCTAATTGTAATACATCCTTAACAATGGGTTCATATTTTATTTCTAAACTATCAACAAAACACTTGGGCATTATTGAACTACTAGCTCCTAAATTAATCATGCAATTGTGGACTAGCTTATCTCCCATAATTAGAGAAACATAAAATGGAGGAGGTCTAACCTTTTTACTTGTTTCTACCTCCTTTGATGGTTGAACCAAACTTATGACACTTTCGATGCTAGGTAGCTAATCCTTTGATTCAATACTGTCCAATTCCTTCTATAGTAGCTTCTTTTGTGATGGTATAGTAGCAAAAACATCTCACATAGAAATATTCACATTTGTCCTCTTAATTTTCTCTACCACACTGAATGATGCATTAGGTGCATTTGTAGGAAACTTGAGAGTTGCATGTGTAGGAAGTTGAGATGGAATAACCTAAGGGTCATTCACATCTCCTCTTCTATCATTTTGTCTTTTCTATTGAGGATCATTAGCAAGATGCTTAGAATTGTGTTGTTGATCCCCTACCTATACATGAGGTGTTGCACTTAATGTTGAAGCTTGATTGGGAAGTTGAGGAGTAACATCTTCAATAACTCTTCTCTTGCTCCTAGTATTGTAAGCATAGGAATCCTAGTTTACATTACCATGCTCTTCCACCTGATTGTTCATGAAAGAACAACCACCTTGTTGAAAAGTATGAGTAGGTTGATTAGAATTTAGTTGCTAGGAAACTACTCACTCTGGTATAATTAATGCCAAGTAAGATTCTGCCTTCTAACACATGCAATATCCATAGGAGTAGTTACAAGAAGGGCATAAATATTGATCTTGGGAAAGATTGTTCTAAGGGACTAAAGCCCTATTTAGATTGGTCTATGTAGTCTAGGTGTTGTCGATAGGTCTATTCTAATTGAAGGGAACATGACTCTATTTTAGAGGTCTATTATGTATGGGACTTTGATACTAGAGTTGAGAAGGCTTATTATTTTGAGCTTGTTTCCTCTTCATAGTCATCAACTCATTGCCCATTTTTTGTACTACTACATAGTTGTCCTCTGTCTTCTTTTCTTGATCCTGCATCCTCGTATCCACATTTTGCATCAGTGTCTATATCATGGCATCAATCCTATCAACTCCATTAGAGGATGTAGAGGCTATTGGGACGACAATAGGAGGCTAACATGTAGAGGAAGTATGGTAGGGGCTATAGTAGGATGATGATTGGGCATGTCATAGAAGAAAGACATTGGAGGCCTTGGAGCTAACTTCCCTCCTTATATCAAGATATTTTTTCCTCTTATGGAAATCTCATAAGCATTTGGTAGAGTGTCCCCTCCCATAGATTGTAGAGTGGTAACAATATCATTGGTGAAGGCTCTTAGGAAATACAATAATGCATTACTAGGAGAAGGCTTCATTGTAGTAGAAATTTTTTCCCATGTCTTTTGAAATCTATAATTAAAATTAGTCATATGTTCATGTGGTGCCCTCTTGATAGTTGTCAGCTATTCTAAAAGTGATAGGTGATCACTTTTGTCCTCAAAATGATTGCATAGGGTTTCTTCCAATCCATCCCAATCAGAAATAGATTTATGTGACAAACCTCTATACCATTGTAGTTCATTCCCCTTCAAGGATGAAGCTAGAAGCCTAACAGTAACATCATCCTTAGATATTCCATGTATATTACAAAAAATTACCACTTCTTAGATTTGTTCTAAGGGGTAGATGGAAGTTTCACCAATAAAATTGGGGATACTTTTAAGAGCTAATATTGGTATTTCATGTCTTTAGGCTAATAGGAGAGGACTTCCACCATTAAAGATGGTGAAAGCATGAGCTCTAGCCATGTAAGCAAGTAATCTATTAATGTGATAAGATGGTATCCTAGGCTAAGATCTAACAATAGGAGGAGTGGAGATGGGTCTTATAGGGTTATGTCTTACTATTACACTCCTAACTAGTGATAGAGATGCCCTAGCCTTTCTTCTTGGATTAGAAAATGAAAGCTCCTAGTATTTGAGCTTACCTCTAGAAGATTCCCTTGTTTCAACTTTGGGCATGAATCACAACAACTTGTTCTAGAAACTAGATGTGGAATGGAGTAAAGTCCCCAAGTGCTTGGATATGAGCCTCTTGAAGGCTAGAAAATACCAAGAAAAACATAATCTTCTTAGCATGTATTGGAACTTTTCTTCTTTGACACTAGTGAACTTGAAATCTTTTGTATATAGTCCCACCAAGCATGCCAAAAATTGTTGTCTCAAAAGCTTGCACCCTTGTCCAAAGTTTTTACCTAAGGACAACCTTGTGAAACATGAAAACAACCTCCAAGTTGTGGGACTTGAACTATGAGGTTGAGTCTCTAGAGAAGGTTGGCTTCCTTTACTATCAGGATGCACTTAAACAATACTTGAAGAGAAAAGGGAGAACACATTAAACTAACTACCTAATCTATTCTAAGGAAGTGATGCACCAAAATAGGGTGTTCAATCCTATCTCTACCCATATATGTGCACTTGAACTGTTATAACCTCAAAGAATACAGATTCAGACCTTTCTTAATCTAACAACCACATGTAGATTAGACAACAAAAGAATGTTGTAGGAAGAAACTTCACTCAAAATCATTCAAATTCCAAAATAGATACAATCATGCAAATTTTAGAATATAGACAATAACATTAACAAGGGGAAAAGAAATCTTGCATAGTGTGTTAATGGTTGAAAGAGAAACAACAAAGAATTACAATGGTTCAAAGGAAAAGGCAATTTAAAATGCACATGGGGTAAAAGCACAAACCTGTGTCACCTTTTATAAAGGAGAAGTGATATCAGAATTTAAAGTCTTCAACTTTAATGAAATAAAAGTAGCATTTGTGCTTAGAATTTGAAGATGATGTAAACTAATGAAATGTGTAAAATTGGATGAAGTTTATGTCTATTATTTTTTTTTTAAAAATTTGAATTTTTAAAGTGTATTTTTTAATTTTTTAAAAATACTAAAAATATAGAGTTTTTTTCCCGTCAAACAAATTTATGCAAATGTTCATATTTTTGTTTGATTTTAGAATATGTTAGAGTTAACATGTATACCTGGTGCACTAAAAAAGAAAAATTGAAATTTGGCTAATATTTTTGAAGTTATAACTGGTCAAAGTCAAAGTTATCAGAAATAGATAGTTTTTTTCTCCCGTCAAACTTTTTCCATCAAATCGGCATATTTTTTAAAAAAAATTACATATTCTTGAAGAAGACTCACTCCTCTAGTGCACCATAAAAAAAAATTAATTTTTCAACATGATTTACTATTTTTTTTCTTATTTTTAAATAGACATCTTCTTGAATCTTAAGATACCTACTCGTAATATTTTCAAATTATAACATATTATTCATAATCAAAACTTTAAAAAAATTATACAATCATAATTGTGACTCCGATAACTACAAAAGTATATTTTTAGTTTTAAAAAATACTTCAATTCAGTAGGTCAAATTGGCCTTCAAAGTGAGATGTTTACAGAAGTTATGATTTTTGCTTGTTTGGCTGCCACACAGGCTGCCACATAGACTGTTTCAGCCGAAATCGTTTTGGCCGAACTGCTTGTCGGCATGAGAAACTGCTAGCCATTAATGTGACTATTTGATATAAAAAAATATTGTTTTCCCTTTTTAAAAAAATTAAATATACAGGGACAGTGAAAATTGGAAGAAGATTTGCAAAAAATAATTAATTTTGAAGCAATTTTCAACAACTATTTTGCGGATTTAATCAATATGGCAAAGGATCAAATATTTTGAAGGTTCTTTTTTTATCTTCTAATTATTTTCATTTTTATGTATTATATATTGAACCATTAGCTGATATTTAGTGAAATCTAAATTTATTTATTCATTTTCTATAGATTGAAATATTCAATGGGTAGTAAAAGGAAAAGATCAAGGAAATATGATAGAAAAAGAGATGACAAAATGAAAGGCCATACAAAACATGCTCAAAACCAACCTACTGAAATTCTTGAACATGATGAGATTCATGAAGAAAATGAAAGTAATGAAGAGGAAGAAATTGGCAGTTCTATTGATAGAGACAAATTAGAAACCATAAAAAATTTGATGGATTTGGATGAAGAACTAATTTTTAACCAAATTCCATCTAAAGATATGATAAATGATAACACTATCAAAAATCATTGTCAGAACATGTGGGATGAATATTTCAAGGATAAAATTATATTTGGACAGGCACAATTATTTGTCAAGATATTTAGGAGAAAAGATATGAGACCTGTTTTAGAGTTGTTGGGTGTTGATAACAGGAAAAGCCATGCCCATAATATTAATAAAAAAAATAGTTGAAAATTTGCAAAATGCTTATAACAAAATTGACAACACAACTCAAGGAGGTGATTTGAGTAATGCACGTAAAGCATTGATGACTACTATATCTAGTAGAAAATTGACACATAGAAAAAAGGTACGTGCAATTTCTGATGTACTACATATATCTAGAAGAACTATCCAGAGATACATCAAGAGGAGAAATATGCTAGATGATAACATTGAGAATAATTGGGTGAATATTTGTAGAGTTCCTCAAAAAGACAGGATTTTTGAAGAAGTAAAAAGACAAGTTATTGAATTTTGGACCACACATTCTCGTGTTTCTTCCAATAGGCGTGATACTATACAAATTAAAGATCAAGAAATAGGGGCCAAAATTGAACATCCAAAACATTTCATAGATATAACTCAAAGTGAACTTTTTGAAGCATTCAAACAAGAATTTTCAAATGTCAAAATATGTCAGAGAATGTTTGAGAGTTTACGTCCTTCCTTTGTACGCATAAATAAGATGCGAGAAACTTGTTGTTGTAGAAATCATGTTGAATTTGGTCTACATTTGCAATCATTTAAAAAAGTTATGGCAATACTTGATCCTAATTTGGTCATCCCTAGCAGTACAACACAATTTGTGAGGTCCATATTATGTGATAAATTAGAAGATTTAGATGAATTCAAAGTGCAATGCATCAAAAATCAGTGTGAAGATTGTGCAGATTTACACAAATTTTCTGAAATTATGCAAGTTGAGAATATTAATGAATCCACACCAGTTTCATGGATGAGATATGAATATGAGACATACCAAAATAATAGAGGGGATGAATCCAAAAAAATTGTATTGAAGGAGAGTGAATTGCATTATGATGAGTTCATGGCCAAGTTCTGTCCATTGATATATCCACATATCCAACATTATCATGGTGCACGATGGAAAGCTAAACAGTTTCATGATTCCAAAAATTGTTTTCCACCTGGTTGTATACTTTCAGTTGTAGATTTTTCTGAGAATTATACATTTGCACCTCATACAGAGCTCCAAAGCCCATATTATCATTCTGAACAAGTTGCAATATTTGTGCAAGTGACCTATAGACATGCACAATTTGAGGTGGATCAGAAAGAAAGATTGGATGAAAATGAACGCATCATCATCAAAGAGGTTCATTTCTATATTAGTGATGATAAAGTTCATGACAGGAGTTATTTGGCTCATTGTTTTGCAATGTTCTCTGAAGATCTCAGAAATCATGGAATAAATGTTTCAGAGTACTAGATTTGGTCTGATGGATGTGCAGGTTAGTATACACGAAATAGTTACACATTTATTTAACTTTATTTTAACTTGTATTTATTTGGACATATCTATTTCTATTTGATATATGTACTTGGATAATTGTAGATACTTATCATGTTTCACGTTCACGGGACAATTCAAATCTGAAAAAGTATTTAATTGGTTAGCAATGCAACATGCTAGAACCAATGTTAAGTTTTTATGGAATTTCTTTGAAAGTGGATATGGAAAAGGGGAGCATGATGGAGCAGGAGCATGTATAAAACGTGCACTTCGACAACATGAACTTGCAGGTAAATATATGCATTTTTTAAATGTACATGTTTAATACTCTAATAGCATATATTTTAAATTTTATATATACATGCATATTTTATGTACATATAGGGAATAGGATAGAGAGCGCAAATCAAATTGTTGAATGGTGCAAAGTTCATTTTGCTACTCAAGATACTGAATACAATAAGCATTACTTTTTCGAGGTGAAAGGTGAACTAAGTTATATTTATTTTTAATGTCTTTTTCAAATCAAGTTGAGTTTTTAATTAAATATTTATTTTGAAATATGACAATTAGTTTTTGTATTTGTAACAGATATAGATCGATCTAATCCTTACAATTGTCAAACGATTCCTGGAATTAGAAGTTTACATCAAGTGATGACTATAGGAAACCATAAACCTCTAGTACTTAAAGTAAGAGAGAAAACATGTTTTTTTGATGACTGCATTAAGGACAATGTAGTGAGTGCATGTGAAAATATTGGGAATGGATATGTTTCACATTGGGATTTGAAGGAGATAGTTAGAAAGCCTCCTTTTGAAGATGTTGACATTGACATTGACATTCATGATCCTGTATATTTAGCTGATTATGAGCGCATTTTTGATTTAGTTGTGGCAGGTTTGTGTGCATATATACATGTATATTTGTTTTAAAATTAATTTATATTTATCTTTTTATATACATGCAGGAGATATTTTTGCAGTTCAAGCCTTACCAGATAATGCACAAAAGAAAAACACAAGTTGCTAGAAGGAACTATAGATGCTGATGAACAGTCATATCCAATTGGATCAGTTGTTATTGAAGGAAGATATTATCAACAAACAAGGGTAATTGGTAGTGGTATTGAATTTATTGAATACGAGCCTGGAGAAAAGGTTTTACACTACAGTAACCATGTTATAGCAACCAAGTTACAATTTGAAGCAGTACAAAGAAAAGGACGTCGTGGAAATCAAAAGTGGAAATTGCCTATTGAAGAACATGAAAAACTTCTAGAGATAATAAAAAGTAGAGAGGATCCTAACAATACATTGTTTGTGGAGCTCTAGTTTACCTATGTACTTATTGTGGAGCTCTAGTTGAGTTATGCTTGTATAGCTCTTATACTTTCATATTTAATATTGATAGGATATTTGTTTTATAAATTTTTGTACATTGGATCATTTATCTTGCATATGCAAAATTAGACATGTATTGTTATTTTTATTTAAATTCAACATGGATATCTCATTTAAGACCAGGTCTCTTAGGACCTCCCCTTAAGACAACCTTTTTAGTATTTGTATGTATTTGTATGTACATCTAATCTTTATATGTTCTTATATGATACATTCTTTATGTTTGTATATAATCGTTATGTTCTTACATGTATATGTTATATGAACTATGTTACATATTACATGTACATTATATTTTATTAATTAAATGCTATTAATTATAGTTAATTAAGAATGTATGTCATTAAATATAATTAATTAAGTCATTAAATAGAGTTAATTATTAAGACATTAAATATAATTAGATTAAATATAGTTAATTTAAAGGTTAAATATAGTTAATTATAGTTAATTAAGGCATGTCATTAAATAGAGTTAATTAAGTCATTAAATAGAGTTAATTATTAAGACATTAAATATAATTAGATTTAATATAGTTAACTATAGTTAATTAAGGCATGTCATTAAATATAGTTAATACATGATCTACATTAAATATAATTAGACTAAATATAGTTAATTATACAGTTAATTAAGACATGTCATTAAATATATGCTATATTGTTATGTACATCGACCATTACAATTATATAGTTAATTACACTTAGATTAAGGCATTAAGATGAATAACTATACATATCTACATGTAAACTTGAATATTGAAAATATGAATAACATATAGAAACATGTGCATAACACATACATAAGTTACATAAAAGATGAAGACATCAAAAGATCAATAAAATAGACGTCTACATTAAAAGATCAATAACATACATGTGCATATATCTGGAGAATATAATGTACCCATATCAAATGTATAAAAATAGATCATGTAGATCAAATGTCTAGAAATAGCATATATAAAACATCAAAATCTCCATATAAACATGTATCTGGAAATAACATATAAAACATCATTTAGTGTCCATGATATAAACACGTATCTAGAAATAAAATATAAAACATCAAAGTGTCCATATAAACCATGTATCTGAAAATAACATATAAGACATCAAAGTGTTTGGATATAAAATGTATGCATATGGAAATAACATATAAAACATCAAACTGTCCATATAAATATGTATCTAGACATAACATGTGTGTAATAAAATAAAAGGTCACATATGATCTAATCAGCTACATCCCCCCTCCTGATCCTGGGCCTTGTCCCCAAAAGGGTCTATCAGCTGCATCTAAACCCTATGTCAAATGATAACAAGTGAACCATTTAATTATGTGTACAGAAAAATTATATCAAGATCTAAATTTATATAAATCAAATATATATATATATATATATATATATATATTGTAACATACCTGGGACTCACGACGTGTAGGATCTGTCGGTGTCTGCAGATCAGCAAAACATAACATACTATCACTCAAACCCTATAACACATACACAAACACACACATATACATTAATTTAAACATATAGATGTATATTATTTACTATAATAAAAATAAATCTAAACATATAGAGATATTTATGTAGCATTATGTAATGCTCTGCCGATCTGACTAATATCTGAATCATGTAATGAAAAAATAGTATCAGCATCCAAGTCAATAGTGCGGCCCTGATCTAAAACCATGGAAATAAATAGACCAGGCTGTATGGTGCCACTGAGATCTTGAGTAGGGGGGGTACTGTAGGGTCCTGAGTAGCTAGGGCTGGTGTTGTAGCCTGGGCCTGTGTAGCAATAGGAGTAGTAGAAGGTGTAGGAATGTCCTCCTACCTCTGTGAATCCTCTAGGACTGCTATACATGACAAAATATGTCTAATCTAAGAGCTCATGTCACGAAGTGGAATACCTGAGAGTGCAGATAATGCTCGATATGAATTTAAAAGATCAGATGCTAAATATGATGCCAAACGATGTAATGCATCCACCTCTAAGACTGCAAAAATGTCTATAGGAGAAGGTATGTCTGCAACTCCATAATTATCATCAACAAGTGTGCTAGATGATGCAGCTGTGGGAGCGGTACCTCAAGACCATAGCATATATTGACTACATTGATTAGAAGAAATCTCATGTAACTATGTGGTGACGGTGGTGATGCTTGAAAAAATTTGTGTCCTAATTGTGTCATCAGGAACACTCTCACCTGTAGTAGCCATCTGTGGACCTCTCGGCATAACCAAAAGGTTTGGACCCACCATTGCCCATTTTTTAACGGGTTCAGGAGTGTCCACGGGTCTAAATATGTCAAAAAGTCTCCCCTAACCCTGCCCAACATGCCCTGGATAATCTGTATAGTCAACATCATAGTGTAAATGAAATTCTGCAAACAATTGCTTGCAGAAATATAAGGGGAACTCATCCTTCTGTGGCCATCTATGATGAGTAGCCAACCAATGAGGATACATCAATGGTGCAACGAGTGGATCAGTACACTTTGTCGTAGAGTAGCCTCTGACTCTACGACAATCTGCATAAAATGGAAACATGGTTTTCACCATGCTGGTGGAAACCTCAGTGTCAATCTATGTGTACTTCACAGTGCCAGTGACACTGTGAGATAAAGAAGAATAAAATGTCTCAATGCTCATATCATCAAAAGGGTTGTATGATTCAATTTTTTGAATCATACGAAATAACTCCTCTTGCATCGCTATGACCTTCTCCCTATTAGGGAGGGTGGTATAAGAGGAAAGCGAGGTATCCAAAACCTGCATAGCATGAGATAATCTTGCCACTATATCTCTAAATAACTACTGTCTATCATGGGTGGAGGAGGTCGATCTACGTGTTGTACCAGACTCAACACTCTGACCCCCACCATGAACACTGGCATCCCCTGAGGATGTAGGAGCATGATCCCCAGAACTGGATGCCATAATGTATATATGAAAATAAATATGAGAATATGAATGTGAAGCTACAATCTGAGTGATAAATATCTAGAGATCTGCACATGCATTAATATACAAATGTAAACATACAAGTCTATTTAAATTAAAATAATTAAAAGTTAAATTTAATTTGAAACACATGTACATATAAATACACAACATTAAATGTATGGTGCTAAATGAACAATCATGTAACATACATATGTATTTTAAAACAAATTATCTTAGAGACCATATCTAATGTACATTGCAACGTGCTCATGCAAATGTGAAAAATAAATATTTGTGCATGTACATGTACATACATGCAATAAAAAAATATAATTCTTGACTAAAATCTAAATTTTGATTTAAATGCTTTGATGATTATGGGGAGTGTAGATGAGAGTTAGGATATAGGGATAGAAAAATTTGTTACTAGATAAGTAAATGAGTTTAGTTAGCAAATGTTAGTTTACAATTTAGAACTCATGACTTAATTTAGTAGTTTGAATTAGAGTTAAGAATGTTAATAAAGTAAATGGGATATAGTTTTATTAAGGTTGATAGTAAGGTCAGTCTATTATGTGCTAGTAAACATATGAATACCTATTACAACCTATAACTGACGTAATGACCTAGTAGGAGTCCCTAGGTCCCCTTAACATATATATGGATAAAAATACCTAGAAATGTATCATGAGGTCATTATGTGTCATTTGATAATGTAAGAATCATCATTACCTAATAAGACCTATTATATCCTAATAATACATATTAAGACTTATTAGAACCTTAAAAAAATAGTATGACCTATTACAACTCCTATGTCCCCTTAAGACACACATGTATGGATAACGTATTGAAAAATGTAGTTGACATAAGTGATCTTAATGTGTTTTTTGGTAATGTAAGACTCATTATTACCTAAAAATACCTATTATGTGCTAGTAAACATATGAATACCTATTACAACCTATAATAGACGTAATGACCTGGTAGGAGTCCCTAGGTCCCCTTAACATATATATGGATAAAAATACCTAGAAATGTATCATGAGGTCGTTATGTGTCATTTGGTAATGTAAGAATCATCATTACCTAATAAGACCTATTATATCCTAATAATACATATTAAGACTTATTAGAACCTATAAAAAATAGTATGACCTATTACGACTCCTATGTCCCCTTAAGACACACATGTATGGATAACGTATTGAAAAACGCAGTTGACATAAGTGATCTTAATGTGTTGTTTGGTAATGTAAGACTCATTATTACCTGACAATACCTATTATGTGCTAGTAAACATATGAATACCTATTACAACCTCTAATAGATGTAATGACCTAGTCGGAGTCCCTAGGTCCCCTTAACATATATATGGATAAAAATACCTAGAAATGTATCATGAGGTCATTATGTGTCATTTGGCAATGTAAGAATCATCATTACCTAATAAGACCTATTATATCCTAATAATACATATTAAGAATTATTAGAACATATAAAAAATAGTATGACCTATTACGACTCCTATGTCCCCTTAAGACACACATGCATGGATAACGTATTGAAAAACGCAGTTGACATAAGTGATCTTAATGTGTTGTAAGGTAATGTAAGACTCATTATTACCTGACAATACCTATTATGTGCTAGTAAACATATGAATACCTATTACAACCTATAACAGATGTAATGACCTAGTAGGAGTCCCTAGGTCCCCTTAACATATATATGGATAAAAATACCTAGAAATGTATCATGAGGTCATTATGTGTCATTTGGTAATGTAAGAATCATCATTACCTAATAAGACCTATTATATCCTAATAATACATATTAAGACTTATTAGAACCTATAAAAAATAGTATGACCTATTATGACTCCTATGTCCCCTTAAGACACACATGTATGGATAACGTATTGAAAAACGTAGTTGACATAAGTGATCTTAATGTGTTGTTTGGTAATGTAAGACTCATTATTACCTAACAATAACTAGTTGTTAAAATGAACATCATCAATATCTAAGTGTGGTTCATTCGGTTAGTAGAGGGCCTATGTTATGGTTAGAATGTGGTATGGGTTATGATTGTAGTTAATATAAGGTTATGTTAGAAGGTGTATTTAATGTCAAAATTAATTTCACCATAAGATATTATTGTTTCACCTCTAGATCCATCAGGTTATGTTAGAAACTGAATAATGTCCCCTAAAGGTTTGCTACATTTTTTACTAATATTTTTCTACATGTTTACCTCATAACCTAATATTTTTGTATATTTTAACCTAATGTTTTTCCTAATGTTTTTTTAAATTTTAAACTAATTTTTTTCTATATTTTAACCTAATGTTTTTCTATATTTTAACCTAATGTTTTTCTACACTTTTAACTAATGTTTTTCTATATTTTAACCTAATGTTTTTCCTAATACTTTTCTATATTTTAACTTAATGGTTTTCTACACTTTTAATTAATGTTTTTCTACATTTTTATCTCATGTTTAACTACATTTTTGCTAACAAATTAATTTAAATACCATTCTAAAATAGTCTAAAATAATTAAATAATTTAAACATATTAAAAAATAAACAATTTTAAGCATTTCACTCACAAAATATGTCAAAAACAACTATTTTAAGTATGATTAACATCTATTAATCAAAAAATACGTTTAAAAACTATTAAAAAATGGGGAGGGAAAAACAACTAACCAGTTACGGCCGAAACCCTTAACCCACTCTCCAAACATCCAAGAACTGCAACAATAGCAATGATAGCTGCTAGAGGTTTGCGACAGTTTTTATATCGCCTCGAGGTTTTGGCTGGAACCCTTTTGGCTGAACAGTTTTTGGCTGAAATAGTACGTGCCACATAGGTGCGTGAAACCACCATGTGTGTACGGCCAGAGACGTTACGGCCGAAACCGTTACGGCCAAAAGCATTTCGGCCGAAATGGTACAAGATATCATAATTGGTGATAGAGCTTCATGCTTTTACCCCATGCAAAACATGCCAAGGAAAAAATAGAGAAGAATCTACTAGCCCTAAAGAAGTTACAAAATGCACTTTTATAGCTCAAGCATAACTAGATATTTCTGACAAAATCACTTCACAACCATTACATTGAACCACTATTGCAAATCTAGACAATATTTAATCATGGTATAAAATTGGATGCTAGAAATTTACTTATCCACTAAATAAAGCTCTGAAAGGTTAGGAACAATGGTTGTTAACTTCTAACTGAATAGATGGATCAACAAGTGGCAATAGAGTGCTCATTTGCATTTATCAGACCTAAGGAACGATGAAAGGAGTTGTAGGAGATAAAAAAATATTAGGTCTATCATCAAAGAGCTGCTTCCTCTATCATAAGTGTGCCAAATCAGTGGTGTTATCAGTCAACTAGATTCAAACCATTAGGCCCTTCCATGTGGACTGATCATCTTTTACCATTCTACCATTCTGCCAACATTCAACCTTGTCTTATGTTTGACCACCTATGATCTCAGCTTCGACACCACCTTCCTTCATTAATAATTATTGCTTATGAAGCCAAAATAAACTAGTTATTTATATTTCATAGCTTGCCCTTGACTCCATTCATTAACTGCCCCAACTTTGTGAATATTAAGATCCTGACTATAATTGGACCATCACCACTTTGACTCAAGGTTCACCTTCTAACCTTCTAACCAAGCAAAAAAAATAAATCACTTGATCACAACTCTAACTATAGCTTCCTTCCTAAGATGTTGCAATATCACATTGGCCATAGATCTAAAAGATCTAATAGTGGGAAATGCATCCTTGAAATGCTTGAGATTTTTCCCTTACCGCATTATCGCAACCTAAACCATAATATGCCAAACTCACTCTACAACTAGGCAAAAATAATGCAATCAACCTATTGGGACCCTGACCTTGGTTGAAACAACTAACTTTGTGACAATGAAAACACAATACAATAATGCCTTTTCCACTTGAACTCCAATTTAGCTCTTAACCCACCATGACTATGCAAACCCAAAGGGTGATTTCATGGTCACAACTTGAAAGGGATGCACGAAATAAGAGTTGGAAGCATGAATAATGATGATATTCCTCTGGGGGATTATTGTAGATATGTTATAATTAGGATCTGGTATATTCATGATCATGTTTGTCATTGATGTCAATATAGCAGTTGTCTATGGTATCTGACATAAGAATAGTGGAAAGATCAAGTTGGTATGGATGAGTAATTGAGTATTCTCGCTATCCAAGTTTATGGGAGATACTTCTAAATATCTAGTATATGTAGTTAATTTCAAGTGAAGAAATGTTAAGTCTGGAATAAGTTATACAAGTTTTGGTGATGTCTATTTTAAGATAGAGTTTACTGAGGCATGTTCTAGTAAACTTGTTATATCTCTTAGAAAAATTGTTATTCTAAGAATTGAGGTTGAGGTTGTAAAGAAGAAATGTTGATGATGGCATAGCTAAGCTTGCTCATCATGATACTGGATGTATGGAAAGATATTCAAGTTGCAAGGTGAAAGATTAATGTTATCACTAAGTCTAACATGTTATTAATGTGGTCCTATAATAATTAATTGAGAAGGTCTAACAACTAACTCAAGGAATTATTTTATGGATTTGGTATAAAGGAAGGAAATTTTCCTTTATCATGGATGAGATGGAGAAGTGATTGTAATTAGTAGATAGAGTAGAATGCAAAGTTGAGTAGAGCAGAACGAAAGTGAAGAAAACTTCATTACTAAGGTTTTATTATGTGATTTGAGGTTTGATATTTAGATCTAAGGTTTGTGAACTAGTCTATGAGGTCTAACAGTGATTGGTTTAGATGAAATAATAGAGGAAAGTGGAGCTTAATAGTAAATTACTTGTTTGGGTAGTGAGCTCTTCTTGTAATTGAAATTGCATGTTTGGACAATGGGCTCTTCTTGCATACATTATACTATAGCTCCTAACAAGGTTGGTAGAACTCCTAATAGGGTTGGAATCTCCTGATAGGGATTCAAAGTCTCCTAATAGGGAGTCATATGTACTAAATGTTGTAATAAACTCCTAATAGTGGCCATCCTCTAACAAGGAATATCTATATTAGTACATCATCTTGTGGACATCATTCCCACTAGGTTTACCCTTTGATCAAGGCTTTCCCTAGTTAACATATCTGGTGTAATTGTCTATGTGCATCTTGTTATGGTTGTTGTTTACTTTGGTTGAATGGATAAGATTTTTTAAGGTTGATAAATGATTTAATTGTTGGATAACTAATTAACCACCCCCCCCCCCCCCCCCCCCCCCCCCCCCCAATTTTCTTGGTGGACTATTGTTTCTAACAATTAGGTCATGAGACTTTGGATAAAAGAGACAACCAAAGTTTTAAATAGATCTTTGCATAACATTTGATCATTTCAATATTTTAAAATGTATGACCATTAGATGGCTCAACATTTTGAAATTGATTTCTTGGTGATAAGGCTTTTTTGGATAACATTTCTAGTGACTCAGAGAGGATGTGAGCCTTCTTGGCATAAGATCAGTGACTACTGAAAATCCATTGGGCTATAGAGTCTCTAAATTTGAGAGCATATCCATTTCATTACCTCCACTACATCCTGAGAAATAAAATAAACCTTTCTATCTCTATAACATTGCAAAATTGGAAACAAAACTCTCTACTACAAAAAACATGTGCCCATGCACTTCTTGGAAAATAGGAAAGAACAAGAAGCAAACTAACTAAATATATACATGAATTTGATCTTAAAGTCTACATAGATGTTGATTAGGCTAGAAATGTTGATGATAGAAAAAACACAAGTGGAGGAGCATTTTCCTTAGGACAAAAGTTGATCACATGGATAAGAAGGAAACAAAGCTATATTTCACAATCTACTACTAAAATTAAATATGTTTCTGTTGCAATCAATTGTCCAAATATTGTATGGATTAAACAACTTTTGCAAGGGAAATGCAAGAAGAAGTAACCGAGCCCATCACTATTTACTATGGTAACACAAGTGCTATAAATTTGTCAAAAAACTACACGATGCATGCAAAGATAGAGATAATATCAATCAAGTAACATTGCATGAGGGAAAAAGTACAAGTAAAGCAAGTAATGATAGAGTATACAAAGTCTAAGAAGAAAATTACTAATATATTCACCAAGCCATTTCCTAAGGATGCATTTGAGTATCTAAGAGGTAAACTAGGGGTCCTTCCCCTATCTAAAATCATTAGGTGAAGTAGGATGCTACATCAATTCATAGATGACTCAAAACATCTTTTGGAGTTGATGTAGAAGTGTTCACACTTTAGGAGTATTTCTAAAGTTGTGAAATTAACTATAAGGAATCTAATGTAATATGGACATGCAATGTACAAGGGTAACTAAAACATTTTATAACTTTCATTATGAAATTTATAATGATCTTTGGCATTGCTATCAAAGGGGGAGAATATATTGTAAAGGGGAGACAAACAACAAAGAGAACAATAAGAAAGTGGAAGAGTAACCTAATGAAAATGAATCATTTCAAAGGAGAGAATAATTCTATATATATAAGATTGAACCTAAAACTAGAGATTGTAATCAAAGGGGGGTAATGTTGAAAGAAGTTGAAGTTTTACTATTGTTTTAGATTAAGGTAAAAGTAGGTTTTGAAGGGGCCCTGAAACCCTTTACATCAAAAAGAAATATATACCATGAAGGTCTACCAAGTTTTAAATGGGCCTAAAACCAACAGTACAATTAAACTAGGTCAAGCGGGGACTTGAAACCAACAAAAATGTTTAGAAAGAGATACCAGTGAGGACACTAGAACCTAGAAAGAAAATAGACTGGAAAGAAAGGAAACCAGAGAAACCTCCCAGACTAGAAAAATCACCTAGGATTGTTGATCAAATTTGTTCTTCTAGTCACAACTTCCTTAGAAATGGTCTTTCTCTAGTACATTTTCTTGAAGTAGGAGAAACTCAAACTTTTTTTATCTAACAAAATCCTAACAATATCCAGATTATGAATTTTTTTCAACCCCCTAATATACCAAGTAATGATTTTCATATCTATTTTTAAGGGGTAAAATCCAAAATAGTTGCCTGCCTACCATCAGCAATATTATGCATACTTTCTAACTCTATGGTTTTCTTAGTGGTTCTTCTTCCAGATTTTTCTTGAGGACCAACATCCGGTTTCACCTTAGAATGCTATTCTACTCTTTTTCTAGATTTATCCAAAGTAGAAGCAGGAGAATTTATCTTGGTTTGCTGATCTATTTTGTTGCTTCTAGTCTCTACCCATTTAGTAATGTTCTTAATATCAACTATTTTTCTTTGGTTTGGCTTATGCTTTGAGTTTTCTCCTTTTTCAATCACAACATCTAGGGGAGGAGGATCATCCAAAGGAAGGTAATAATCAGCCAGAGATAATACTTGGAACTCCCTAGACTGAGAAAAAGGAAGATCAACCATTTCTGATTTATTTCTACTTTCAACCAAGAATTCACCTTCCTCTAGCATGGTTTTATCTTCTAAATCTCTACTTTGATATTCTATCCTTTGATAAATGACAATTTGTTTTGATAAATCTACCTGATCATCTATTCTTTGCTTAGGCATTATGGTATTAGATTGAAAACCATGTCCTTCTTTCTCAAAGATTGCTTTCTCAAATGAAGGCTCTTTATCCACCTTAGCATCTGAAGATTTAGAATCTTCTTTGGGTTTCCATACTTTCTTTTGCTGGATTTTGGTCTTTTTCTCATTCGAAACACTGTTCATATGCTTTTTACTTTTGGGGGTACAATTTTTAACCAGATGCCCCTTTTTCTTACAAGTATAGCAAGAGTTAGGCAGATCTTCAAAATAAATTTCTTGAGTCTTTTTACCAAGTTTGGAAGTTAGTTCCACCTTGTCTAGGAGATGATTCAGGTTTGCCACTTTAACATAAAGTCTAGCACTTTGAAGTTTGGTTCTGGAAATTGTAGCATTATCTAGTGCCACTAATTCACCAAAAGAACTGGCAATACCTTTAAAAATGTCCTCATGCCAGAATTTTAAAGGAAGACCAGGAAGTCTAGCCCAAATGGGGGTGGTTAAGAAAAAAGAATCTGAAAGATCAATGTTAGGCTCCCATTTTTTAATAGTGAGAGAACATTTACCAAAAGACCATGGTCCCCCACAAAGAACCATATTCATATCTTCAATGCAATTGAAAATAAAAGAGAATAATCTATTCAACATTGGGGCAATATCAACTTCTCCTCGAATAATCCATTTCCTTTTAACCATTTTTATAAGAGATTCATGAACTGGTCTTGCTCTTAAAAATTTACCCACTAGGGTGAAATCCATTGAGGACACAGAAAAATCAACTAAAGGATCTGGAATAAAAACTTGAAACTCACCTTTCTCCCAGCAAGACTTAGCAGTCACTGACGGAAAAATAGATTTTTCGGTAGGTTTCTTTCCAAAAAGAGAAGACCAGGGTTTCAGCCCTTCTAAAGACTTTTCCTTGTTAGAATCAGCAACATCTTTCTCCTTCCTAAGATCCTGCCCCGACCCATGAAAAGAATCCAATGGTGGGACACGAACCCCATAAAAAGGACCAGATTCATGCAAATTATTTCCAATATCCATGTCAGCTAGAGAATCTGACTTGAAATTCTTCTCAAAACCCCCAACAGATCCTCCAAGGATAGAACATCCTACCAAATTCTCTCTGACTAGTTTCCCGCCTACTTGCGAACTAGATAATTTAAATTTTGATTGAGCACAAAAAGGATCAGATTCACACAAGATCTTTCCATTATCCATGTTGGCCAAGGATTCTGTCCCAACATTCTTCTCAAAACCCCTTCCAATGCCTAGAGGCTTGGTTCCTCCTGCTAGATTCTCTTTGACCAGATTCCTGCCTACCTGCGAACTAGCCAATTCAAATTTTGAAAGAGCGCCCATCTGTGGCTTTTGGCAGAGTTATTCTTAAGACTTGAAGCTTTTGGTAGAGTTATTTTGAATTTTTACTATTGTTGAAGATACAAACCAAGTAACAATTTGAATAACCAAAATTGCAAAGTTGTATTGTTTTCAATACATACATTTGATTATCTTATGTAATTTTTGTAATATAAAATCTTATGTTATTTGTTGCTATCAATGACAAAGGGGGAGATCGTTAGCCCCACTGACATTGTAATTGGTAGTGGGAGATTGTTAGGTGATGATTTTATGAATGTATGTAAAAGAGTAATATCAATTGTTATATTATCATTGATGTCAAAGTCTTAATTGGATAAGATATTATGCTAACTTAGGAAAGTACCATATCATTTGATCAATGAATAGGATCTAAAGAAAGTATGATGAAGTCATACTTGATAGATAAGGTATTCAATGGGTACTTGAATGAGCTCAACAATGATTATCTAATATTAGTTTCTTTTTTTGCAATCATTTATAGTTGAGAAGTGTCGAAGATAACAATCTTAACTGATGCAAAAGGTTAATGATGGGAAATTGTATTCACTACTACATTATTGCTTGAGTGATTACAAAGAAGAAGGAAAAACATAGTGTTGCCTGAGAAAGTTGATATTGACCAAGTTATGTGTTGCTTGAGTAAATGTAATGTTTTCCAAGTGTAAACTAGATGAACAAGATTGAGAAATTGGAACTTAAGGCTAACTTTTAATTGAAATTTGAAAAGTTCAAGAAGGTATAATATGAGTGTCAATTTTTTTTGCAAGATCAATGATGGAGGAAATTCAAGGAGGATTCGAAGAAGGATAAGAATGGACACAAAATTCTATATAAATTTATATTTTCTATGTGTCTAAATCTATGGTATGAAGGAATTCAGTTGTAAACCTATGATCAATGATTTTGATTAAGTGACAAAAGATGGAAGGATATGAAAGCATTGAAAAATATATTTAAGGAGGAGAAAAATGATAGTTTAGGATGCCATTTTACTCAGATAATTTAGAAAGGTTGTGGAGCTAATCTTATGTTGTTGGCCAGAGGGTGATTATGCTAAAGTTTTGAAATTGCAGTGAGTGCAAACTATTGAAGAAAGTGAGAGAAGAAAGAGCTATTGTGCCAAGTGAATCAAGCAGAGAATAAAGAAGTGAAGTAGAATATTTTGTGGAAGATATAATAAACCAAGTGAGTAAAATACATAAAAAGATAAAGAACAAATATTTGAACAAGTAAAGGTTTTTTTTTTATTCTTAATAGATCACTTTATACTCTTACTATTTAGCCATTGTAGTAGTAAATATCAAAAGCACCAAATGGACCTAAGAAATTTATGAAATCCTATTTGGTAACATCAATTAGTGGTGTTTGCAAGCCCTTTAAAGTAGGTTACTCTTTTTAGTCCTAGACATGGAGTGATAAGGTCTAGATGATCTTTTGGTGAAATCCTCTAACAAGATCACTTGAAAAAAGTGTATGTAACCCACAACAAGGTAGTGTCCTAATAGAGATCAATTCAAAATAGTGAATTTTGGGTTGATAGCCTCAAGTGGTTTTCCCCTTAAGAGGATTTTTCACATTAAGACCTTGGTGTTAATTGTGTGAATGTTATTTGTGTTGTAAGTTGATTTACATGTTTTATAATTTATTTTAACTTGGTAATAACTAAGATATCACTAGGTAATTACTAAAAATTTATTGAGAGCTGGTAATGTAAGGAACAATTTGATAACAATTTGAAAATAAGTTGATGTACGAGTTAAGTATCAATTTGGATATGTCTATTGAGTGATGGGATGTATTGAAGTTGTTTTTGTTTATGTTCATATTTCTTTTATAGTGATAAAAAGTCTGAAGGGACTGTGTGATAATTGGACATAACTAATTCAGCCCCCCTCTCAATTATCTAACAACATAGTCAACTTTGAAAGGTTTGTATGTGATTTCAAACTCAAATAGAATTTTATTCTTAGAAAGAAAATTATTGACCATCAAAATGGAAGGAAGTGAAAGTGTTAGTGACTTTATATCAAAAGGTAAGGATTTTTGGTCCGTGAGTTAGTTGATGAGGTATCTACTAATGATCTTGTAATAGTTACTATGAATGGAATGGTTAGTAACTATCAAGTTTTGATTACTAGTTTGGATGCAAGGAAAAATACACATTCTTTTTATAATTTATCAGGTATCCCTCAACAAGAAGAAAAGAGAAGGAAGCATGTGAATAGCTGATTTCAAAGTATAGAGTTAACTTTGATAGTGAAAGACATGATGCCATATAAAGAAAAGAAATGATAAAAGAATAAAGGATGGGGTAGATTTGAAAACCAAAAGATCAAAGAAGAAAAAAAGTATCATGACGAGGAAAGATCAAAATCAAATGTAAAGAAAAATAGAAATTATAATTATTGTGGCAAACTTGGTCATTATGCATATGCATGTTCCAAAAACAAGAAATATGAGGGTAACTTTGTGAATGGTGAGGATACAATAAGTGATAACCTTCATGATTTAAAGATGATTATTTTTAATTTTTATCTTTCAGCTGAATGAAGTGATTGTAATGATTTTTTTATAGATTGGGGGGCATCAATCCACATGTCATGTTATAGAAACAAGTTTAAAAAATTAAGGAGAAAGATGGTGGTAGAAAAATTTATTTAGGAGATAATAGGTCACATGAATGAGGTGGTATAAGTGTACAACTAACTAATGGTCATGTAAAATAACTTTCTAATGTTATGTATGTTCTAGGAATTAATAAGACTTTGATTTTAGTTTCAACAATTGCTAATTAGGGTCTAGAATTCGAGTTCTTGAAGATAGGTTTATTGGAAGCATGAATGCTAATGATATTCCTATGGGGGAATATTGTAGATATGTTACTATGATGATATGTTAAATTTATGACTGATTTTTTCATTAATGTCAACATAGCAATCTTGTGTGGTATTTGACAGAAGAACAACATAGAGATCAAGTTGGTATCAATGACTAGTTGAGTATTCTCACTATCCAAGGTTATGGGAGATACTACTAAGTATGTAGTATATGAAATTAACATTGGATGAAGAAATGTTAAGTCAAGAAGAAGTTATGTAAGTTTTGGTGATGTCTATTTTGAGATAGATTTATAGAGGCATGTTCTGGTAAACTTGTTATATCTCTTAGCAGAATTGTTATTCTAAGAATTGAGGTTGAGGATGTGAAGAAGAAATTAGCTCACTTGTCATGATATTATATGTACTAAAAGATATTCAAATTGTAAGGTGGAAGATTAAGGTTATCACTAAGTGTAATGTGTTCTTAATGTGGTCCTATAATAATCAATTGAGAAGGTCTAACAACTAACTTAGGGAATTATTTTATGGATTCGGTATAAAGGAAGGAAATTTTCCTTTAACAAGATGTATATGAATATGTCAATCAGAAATAATTTGTAAGCAACAAAGAGAGAGGAATATAAAGTTGGGCAGAGTAGAACGAAATTGAAGGAAACTTCATTGCCAAGGTTTTATTGTGTGATTGAGGTTTGATATTTGGATCTGGGGTTTTTAACCTATTCTACAAGGTCTAATAATGATTGGTTTGGTTGACAGAATAGAGTAAAGAGGAACTTAAAAGTAAATTACTTATTTGGGTAGTGAGCTCTTCTTATAGTTTAAATTTCATGTTTGGGTAGTGGGCTCTTCTTGCATACATTGTACTATAACTCCTAACAAGATTGGCACAACTCCTAATAAAAATAAATCTCCTAAAAGGGATTCAAAGTCTTCAAACAAGGACTCGTATGTACTAAATGTTGTAATATAATCCTAAAAAGGTCCATCCTCTAACAAGGAATATTTATATTAGTACATCATCTTGTGGGCATCATTCCCACCAGGGTTTTCCCTTTGATCAAGGGTTCCCATAGTTAACATATCTAGTTTAATTGTCTATGTTCATCTTTTTATGGTTGTTGTTTACTTTGGTTGAATGGATAAGTTTGTTTAAGGTTGATAAATGTTTTAATTGTTGGATAACTAATTCACACCCTGCCTCTCCCCCCACCCCAGTTATCTTGTTGGACTATTTTTTCTAACAAGGTTGCGAAGTTAAAGATACTAAAAATCACATTAATGTGGTTACTGAAACAATCAAGACAAGGGGTTTGTATAAACTTGATGTCAAAATGGAAAATCATCATGCAATGACTTCTACATGTATATCTATTGAAGATTCATGGAATAAGAGTACACTTATTTAAATTAATAGGATCTTTTTTTCAAACAAAGAACATAGATGATGCAACATATTCCAATATTCAAGGATGAACAAATTAGTTGTGATGGTTGTATATTAGGAAAACAACATAGAAATGAATTTCCAATAAGAACCAATGAAAATAGAAAGACATATTCTTGAATTAGTGGATTTAGATGTGTGTGGTCCTATGCAAACTCAATCACTTGGGAGAGCATCTTACTTTCTTATCTTTGTTGATGATTGCACTAGATATACTCGGTTAAATTCCCTAACAAATAAGAGTGAATTTTTTGAATATTTCAAAGAATTCAAAACCATGGTAGAAAAATAAACAAATCACAATGTTAAAATTCTTAGATCAAATCAGGGGTGTGTGTGTGGGGGGGGGGGGTGGCGGTGGTGGTAGGGCAGGGAAGGGGGTGTGATATATTTTAGATTTTGTGAAATATTGCAAAGATAGTGACATTCTTAAGCAATATGTAGTTTCCTATGATTCTAAACGATATGGTGTAGCTAAAAGAAAAAAATAGATCAATTGTTGAATGTGTTAGGAGTATGGTAAAATAAAAGAATCTCCCTAATAATGCTCATGATGAAGAAGTTAATAAAATTTTCTATTTATTAAATAAAATACCTACCAAGAATCTTGCAAATATAACTTCATATGAAGCTCTTCTTGGAATAAAGCTAATTGTTAGTCAATTGAGAATTTTTGAAAGTAAGGCATATTGTCATATTTGAAAAGAGAATAGAAGGGAAATTGGTACAAAATCATTCAAATGTAGATTTTTAGGTTATTATATTGATCATAATGCCTACAAGATGCATAATCCTACTATTCATAAGGTATTTTATTATAGAGATGTTATATTTCATGGATTTACAAATGATGTTCAAGAAGAAGAAAAGGTAGACAAAACCATTTCATTGAAATTATTGTAGAAAGAAAATGAAAGTATAGATATTGTAGATCAACAAACTCATCATCAAAGTGGCCATGAAACAAGTCAAGCTAAAGTCACTCCATCTAATAATGAAATAGTAAGAAAACATACAAGGAAAATCAAGGCACAAATTAGGTATAATGATTATGGTTAATGACTCAAGTAATGAGTGTAGATGAACCTCAAAATTTTGAAGAAGCTAAGATTCATAAAGAATGGACGAATGCAATGAAAGAAGAATATGTTTCAATTATGACTAATGACACTTGGGAACCAACTGGACTACCACCAAGTAAAATTCCTCTTGGTTGTAACTGGTTGTTCAAAACAAATTTTAATGATGATGGAATTGTTGATAAATTTAAATCTAGACTAGTTGCAAAAGGGTACTCAAAAAAGGAAGAAATTTATTATGAAGATACTTTTGCACTAATAGATAAAATGAATACTATTAGACTAATGACTTTGACTTGCTACTAAATTTGATTGGGTTCTTCATTAAATAGATGTTGATTCAACATTTTTTAATAGTGATTTAAGATAACAATTTTATCTTTTTATTCCTAAAGGTTTTGTAAAAAAGGGAAAAGAGAATTTGGTATGCAAATTACAAAAGAAATTATATGGTTTCAAAAAACTACCAAGATCATGGTATGAGTAAATTGACAAATTCTTCTTTCAACAAGGATATCTCAAGAGTAAAGATGATCTAGATTTGCACATAAAGAATGATGAACATGGGAATGTTGTTTTTATTTCTTTGTATGTGGATGGCTTAACCATAACACAATCAAGGAAGCTATATCACATGCATTTGAAATGAAGGATATTTTAAAAATTGCATTAATGCTTAGGAAAATGAAATGTGGAAACAAAATGATAGAACTTTGATTACTTAAAGTAAGTATGAAAAGAATTTAATCCAAAAGTTAAATATGATAGATTTTAAAGAAGCATATAATCCACTTGAAAAAAATTTAAAGTTCTCTTGTGCTAGTGATTCTTCAAAAGTCAACCAAAGATTGCATATATAGATGTTGGGAAGTCTAAACTAGTTGACCACTACAAGACCTGGTATTCTAGATTTTGTCAGCATACTTATCCAATTCATGACTAATCCTCTTGAGGTTGACAAGAATATAACAAAAAGGGTCCTTCAATACCTACAAGGAACCATATCTTTTGGCATTGAATATACTAACCATGTGAATGCTGAGTTAATAAGTTATTCTCATTTTGATTGAGCATGATATCTAAGTGATCATAAATAACCAAATTGTTATGCATTCAACATAAGATCAAGTGCTATTTCTTGGACCAAAAAAAGAAACCAATTTTTTTTTCATCTACTGAAGATGAGTACAAAGAAAGCATTATGAAGTGCTACTTGTGAAACAATTTGGCAAAGGAGAATTCTTGAAGATATAAGACAAAAACAAGAAGGACCTACTTTTGTCATGTGTGACAATCAAAGTACAATCAAACTTGTAAATAATCCTATTTATCATGAAAGATAAAAGCATATTGAAACACAACATCATTTTTAAGAGAGAAAGTTCAGTCTCAATAGATAGAGCTAAACTATTATAATTGTATGCATGAATTTGTGGGCCTCTAAACCTCACACACACTTCAACATAGTAATTACCTATAGAATCATCCTAGGATTATCCAAGACCCCTAACAGCATGACCTGTTGCCTTCTATCTAGAAGGATTTTTCCTGTTTATGCTCTTAGAATCAAGATGTAAGCAACCAGACCTTTCTAGAATGAAGGGTTTTAGAATGCAATTAAATCTAGATGATGTGCAATTAATCTATATGAAAGATACAAGTAATCTAATAACATATAAAAAAAATTAGACTATATGTGTGCATATTAAATCTATATGATATTAAATCTAAATAATGAAAAGCTTATGAGAATAGTGACCTAATGAGTGCAAGATTCAACAAAGATTCAACATAAATTCAATTCAACCTTCTGTAATGAGGAATTATGAGTCCCTTAAAAAAAATTCTTGTAATCCATCAATGGTTGAGATAAACTCAGATCGATGGTAAGAATTGAAGCCAATATTTAGTCAAAGTGGAAGATTCCCAATACAGATGCAATTAATTGACTCAGATCCTGAGTGCAAGAAATAGTTAACTCAGATTCACTTTAGTGTGAGTAAGTGAATTAAGTCATTTCTAATTTCGAGAAGTAGTTAACTGAAAATTCCCATTTTGAATTGAGAAATAGAATTTGGGAAAGATATACAATTTAATAAAATGAGATATGACCTCATAAGTGCCTTTTCTATTTTATTGAATAATTATATTCAATTAATTAAAATAGGCATAATTATTAAATTAAATATTTTTAATTCCTTAATACATTAGCCATAGGAGATAATTTAATTAAATTAAAGTATAAATACATTAAATTAAATTAAATCTTAATTAGTAGGTTTAATGTGACTAATATGAGTCAATACTTTAGGAATTAAATAAATAGCATGATTAATGCAAATTAGGCTTTTCTACGTTTGACAATTAAGTCAAGCAGCAATAATCAGAACTAGAATTGCCTAGTGACAAAGGACTTAAGATTGATTGAAATAGACCATAATTGGTAATCATGGCAATGTGCCAACTTTGGGGTATAACATTTTTCCACTCTTTGAATGAATGTGCGAGTACCACATTTGATTCAAAGAAAATCAAAAAGTGTGATGCACAGATTAGGAAATAAGATTGGTTCCAAAGTTGATGTTACAGAGACCAATTGATAATCTTTTAAGGACCACCTCCGTAATGGAACTTAATCCCAAGGAATCCAAGTAGAACACCTAGATACCTAAACCGATAAGTATTTTAAAGGTTTTGACCTTTAAGGATCAAGATAGAACATCTAGATACTTGAAATTGATAGTATTTAAAAGATTATCTCTAGAACAAAGCTTAATCTTTAAGGATCTAGATAGAATACCTATATACCCAAAATTGGTAGCATTAAAAATATTATCTCCAGAATAAAGCTTAATCTTTAAGGATCCAAATAGAACACCTAGATACCCAAAATTGGTAGCATTTAAAAGATTATCTCCAAAATGGAGCTTAATCTTTAAGGATCCAGATAGAACACTTAGATACCTGATATTTGATAAGCATTTAAAAAACTATCTCTAGAACAAAGCTTAATCTTTAAGGATCTAGATAGAACATCTAGATACCTGAATTGATAAAAGATAGCAAGATCAAATTATGAGTCATAGAATCATCCCCAGAATGAGGCTTGATCCTTAGGAGTCAAGGTTTTGGATTGTCCTGATACTTGTCCATAAAACTCTTTATAATATGAGATAAATGACAAAGATGTCAGAAAAGAGGGGAATAAGATGCCTCGAGTGATGAGATGTCTTGAGTGATGAGGACATAAGATGGGAATAAAATGCCTCGAGCAAGAAAGATTCAAATTGATTTGAAATTCAAGTTCAATGATGTAATCATCCTACCCCCTTGAGAGCGAAATCGAAAGATAACACACTAGAAATATGATATAAAGCATTATGTTGAGAGATGTAGAAGAAATATGAGATGTAGCAGAGTGTAGAAGAGATCAGAATGATTAGAAGAAAATTCAAAGTCAATTCAACATGATTTTAAGGTCGAGAAGATTAAGTTTGGCCAAAAGTTGACTAGATTTGACCAAAGTTGACTCAAGCTGACTTTTTTGAAATAAAATTTTAAAAACATGATGAATTTTGAGTTGAAAAGATTCAAAGAATTACAATGTATTAGAAAAATTTGGACTACACAAGTATTTGATCGCGTCGGTCCCAAAATTTTAAAACGTGTTTTTGAGCCACTTAAGTGTGTCAAATTTTGAATTCAATCCCAAAAATGGATTCAAAGAAGTCAAGTTACCCAAGACGATGATTAATCAATCATTTGTGCAATCATGAAGAAACATGATACTTTAAAGAGATCAGCAATCCCTCATCATAGAAGGTAAAAGTAGATTTGCCATCGAATCATATGCTGAACCAAGGAATGAAATCTTATGCTATATCCAATCCTAGGTCTAGTTACTAAGTCTCAACAATTTATCATCACTGAGGATAGGAAAAAATTATATATGTCATACAATTCCCATTGACATTGCAATCATGGGAATATGAATAAGACATATGTTATAAGTTTTTTGGGATTAAATGTAAGCATTCGAGGCGCAAGAAGCCAGAATGACCAGAACATTTGTCCTTTTTATTGTAGCAAGTTAACATAAGCATTAGAGCAAAAATGCTAGGATGACCAGAATGTTGCTTGCATGGGAAACACACCAAACACATGAGAGATCCATCTTATGTTAAGTACTTAGTATTTATTCTATCCGCAATGACCCTTGCATTTGTAACTTGATATAGAAGTGTGTTAGATATACTCGCAGTGACCTAGACATTCACTTAATAGGATGAGTATTAGTATGTACTATAGCATGAAGAATTCACTCCAATAGACAAGGAAAGGAACCAACATTATTGATGTATTCGTGTAAAAGGAGTCAAGGTACACCTGGCCATCTAATATGAGATGGAGGCTCTTAAAGCGGACACCCCTCTTATAGGAATATGTCAACTTATTGGAACTAAACTACAAACATAAAACAAAGAAAAGACCATGCCCCCAGTCATCACTTCTCTAGTCAAAAATGGCATCATCGAGTTACTCAAGGAGACATGATGAAAGAGAAAGACAAATAGATAAGGAAAATGCTCAGCATATCCAGACAAGTATGTCATTTTGAGTTCAATGTTTGTCATGGAATTGATGTCGAGTGTCAGTGTCCAGAACATGTATGAAAGAAATCTCTTCAATAGGGTGACAACAGTAGGAAAACATGGTTAGAATGACTAGTGACTGAGGTCAAGGAAGAATCTTTGAGGTGAAGAACCTAAGAGGACCAAGAAATAGTAGACAGACATAGTCAGGATGACTGGTGACTGATGCAAGAGAGATCTTCCCTAAAGAAATCTCAAAACATGACATGAGCAAAAATAGGTAGACAGAGCTGAAATAACTGGTGACTTTTGTGAAAAAGATTCTATGAGGAGAATCTTAACAAAGAGTGACACTAGCAATAGTAGGTAGATACAACTAGAATGACTGGTGACTATCATGAAAGAGATTCTATGATGAGAATCTTGAAAAGAGTGACACTAGCCACAATAAGTAGACATAGCTAGAATGACTGGTGACTGTCGCGAAAGAGATTTTATGAGGAGAATTTCAAAAAGAGTGACACTAGCAATAGTAGGTAGACATAGCTAGAACGAGTAGTGACTATTGCAAAAGAGATTCTATGATGAGAATCTCAAAAAGAGTGACACTAGTGATAGTAGGTAGATGCAGTGAGGACCACTAGTGACTGTAACACAAGGTTCTTATGACACTAAAGGGGAATGACCCAGAGTTGTGACGAGACTAAATCCATGGATACATAAGCAAAAAGTGGGAAAAGAAGTAAAGAAACTATATAGATAGCCAGAAGATGTGTTATAGGATGGAGCATTGGGAAGAGGTGCCTATTTACCAAGTTTTCACCTTCTTGGAAGAAATTTCTTTTTTTGCTACCATGATGCTTGTTTCCAGGTTTTCACCAATGGCACTTTTCTTGTTTTTTTCAATTTTTAAAATATTTTTCTCTATTTTGATTTTTTTGTATTTTTTGGAAATTTCAATTTTTTTGGTGTTACCAAGGTGCCTATTGCTAGGTTTTCACCACGGTAACAATTTTTTTTAGGAATTTTTTTATTTTTAGGATTTTTTTCAAGACATACAGGTATGTACAAAAGAGCTTATGAGATTAGATAAGCTATACAAATGCTTTAGGTGGAGAGTGTTAACAGG
Source organism: Cupressus sempervirens (assembly GCA_028749045.1). Taxonomy (NCBI): domain Eukaryota; kingdom Viridiplantae; phylum Streptophyta; class Pinopsida; order Cupressales; family Cupressaceae; genus Cupressus; species Cupressus sempervirens. The sequence continues at coordinate 450,310,217 of CM053790.1, forward strand.
TTCCTTGAGCACCTCTCCCTTAGTTGTAGAAAGCTAGTAAGCACTAGATCCATACACTACAGTAATGATGTAAGGATCAAGTAGTTTGGTTCAAACTTCCCTTTTTGGAATTGTTGTTGTTGATTCTTAGGGTTCTCTCTCAGGACAAGATCACCTAGCTAGAAGTCACATGGCCCAACTTTTTGATTATAGCTTCTTGACATTCGTTGCTGATAAGCTCATAGATGATCACATGCCACTTGTCTATGTTCATCTAGTAGCACTAACTCTTGAAGTTGAGCTATCCTATAATCTTCATTAGTAATAAGGCCTTTCATACAGATTTTCAAGGTAGGAATCTTGACCTCTATTGGAAGCACACCATCTACTCCATAAATCAAACCAAAGGGCATCATACCCATTGGAGTCCTGATGCTTGTACTATATGCCCACAAGGTTGGATTAATCTAGAGGTGCTAGTCTCTCCCAGATTTGCTAACTATGTGATGAAGGATCTTAATGATCGCCTTATTGGATGTCGTAGCCTAGCCATTACGCTGGGGGTAATAAATAGAAGATCAATATTGTGTGCTTTTGAATCACTTGCATAGTTCCTTGAGGTCTTTATTTTTGAACTATCCTCCATTGTTAGTAATGATTGAGGATGGTACACCATACCTATAGATGATGTAGTTTGTGATAAAAAGAGCTATAGTTTTTCCATTTGCTATTGCGAGAGGTACTACTTCTACCCACTTTGTGAAGTAGTCTATAGCTGTGATAATGAATTTATGTCCATAGAAGAGGTTGGGTGAATATGACCCACCAAGTTGAAGGCCCATTGTTGAAATGGCCACATTGTAGTAGATGGAATCAGCTCCCTGGTTGGAGTGTGGATCAGATTCCCATAGAGTTGGCACTACTCGCAGGACTTATCATACTTGATTGCCTCTTGCTCCATTTTAGGCCAATAGTAACCAGCTTTAATGAGTTTGTGAGCTAGTGTTAAGCCATTTGAGTGGGATCCACAAATGACCTGGTGAACATCAATTAATGTGCATTTGGACTCTTCGAGTTCTAAACACCTAAAGAGTGTTTTGTTGAGACCTCTCCTATATAGATTGTTAGCAATAATGGCATACCGTGAAGCATTACAGATTAGGTAATGTTTCTCATTCTAGGTTAGACCTTCTAGAATGGTTTGGTTATAGAGATAGGAATAAATGTGATGGTAGTGGGATGAGTCTTGTCCTACAATAGAACATATCATCTTAGAATCAGGGGTGTCATAGGCTCACTAGTGTAATGCTTCCACCAGGAACTCATGTCGGAGATCATTTTTAGATATCTTGTAGTAAGGAGGCCAAAGTAGCCATAGCATCAGTTGCTTTATTATCTACTTCAAGAATTTTTTGGAAGGTGATGTGTGCAAAATACTTATTCAAGTCATCAACCATGCATTTGTAAGGTATTAATTTCTCATCCTTTGTTTGATACACATCATTAACTTGGTTGATTACAAGCTAAGAGTCCCCAAAAATGTCTAACTGATCCACTCTCCATTCAACTGCAATCTTCATTCCATTAATCAAAGCCTTGTATTTAGTAATCTTGTTTGTACAAGGGAACAAAATCTTGTATGCTTTGGGCAATGAATATCTCTGTAGCGTTATGAAGAGTAATCCATCACTAGATCCCTATTGTGTGAAGGACCTATCAAAGAACATGACCCATGTTTGGTGTGTGAGTGCTAGAATTGACTCATTAGGAAAATCAATGTTCATTGGTAGGAGACTCTACATAGGTGCATCTACTAGCTGATCTACAATTTCCTGTCCCTTTATACCTTTGTGCTCAACATATTGAATGTCAAACTCACTGAGTATCATAACCCACTTAGTCAATCTTCCTATAAGAGCTGCCTTACTAAGCAAGTACTTTAGTGGATCTATTTTAGCTAGCAACTACATAGTGTAAGCAAGCATGTAGTGTCTCAACTTTTGGGAAGCAAAGACAACCGCTAAGAAAAATTTCTCAATGATGTTGTAGTTCCTATCATAAGAGATCAGTGTACAACTTAAGTAGTAGGTAGCTCTCTCCTTGTTGTCATTGTCCTCTTGAGCTAATAAGATTCTTAGAGATGTTTTAGTTGCTGAAAAATATAAAATCAAAGGTTTCCCATAGATAGGAGGAATCAAAATTGATGGATTGGCAAGATATTTTTTGATCTGTGTTAAGCTTTGCTCACAATCATGACTCTGGTTGAATTTCACACCCTTATGTAAAGTCTTTATGAAGGGTTTTGATCTATTCGCGAACTGTGAGATGAACCTATGAATAGATTGGAGTCTTCCTTGTAGACCTATCATCTGGCTAATGTTTCAAGGTGGAGGCATATGCATAATTTCTTGAACTTTCTCTAGATCCACCTTAATTCCTTTTGTAGATGTGATGTATCCTAAAAACTCTCTTGATGTGACACCAAATATGCATTTCTTAGGATTGAGCCGAAGACTGAATTTCTCCATGCGATCTAGGATGGGTCCCAAATATTGTAGATGAGTATTGCATTTTTCAGTTTTGACCAAGGTATCATCCATGTAGTCCTCCATGGTCTTATGCATCATGTAATGGAAAATTGTAGTTGCTGCCCTCTAATAGGTTGCACTAGCATTTTTCAAACCAAATGGCATTATGTTCCAGCAGAAGGTTCCCCATGCACATGTAAAAGAAGTCTTCTCCTAATCTTCTAGTGCAATTTTGATCTACTTATAACTAGAAACCATATCCATGAGTGAGTACATCTCATAGCCTGTTGTCATGTCCACTATCATATCAATGTTGGGAAGTGGAAAATTATCCTTAGGACATGCAAATTCGAGATCATGGAAGTTAGTACAAACTCTAATAGATTTATCATGCTTAAAGACTAAGATAATGTTGGATATCCATTCAACATAATCAATTGCAGGGATCAATCCTACTTTTAGAGGTTTTTCTAGTTCTGCTTTGACAAGCAATGCAACATGAGGATGCATTTTTTGAAGTTTATGTTTAACTAGTTTGATCCCTAGTGCAATGGACAAATGATGCATAATAAGATTAGGATCTAGTCTTGGCATGTTAGAATATGTCCAAGAAAAATTTATCTTCTTCTCTTGGAAGAAGGTAATGAATTCCTCCCTTTCTTCAAGAGATAGTGACTATGCCAGATGTATCATATGAGGATGTTCTTTTGTGCCCAAGTTGATCAGCTATGTTAGTTCTATCAAAACTAATGATCTCTCTTGGAAATGACTCATAAGTGCATCAAATATGTCATCTATGGGTGCCTCGTAGAAGTTTTCACCCTTGGATACATCTTTTGTTTTTACTTTTTTGGGTTCTAATACTACGACAATGTGGTTTTCACCATCAAACCTTTTGCATTTTTTTTTTTAATTGTATGACTAAGATATTTGATGTTAGCTTTAGTCATATTGACACTTTTCTCACTGGTGGAAGATGTTATAGGTTTGATAGTGTTTAGGTAGCAGGTTAGAGCATAGTAATTCTAGAACATGGAGACTTCATTAGATGCATTATGGTTCTAGTCTATAAGCTTGGGATGTATGAGTGAAAGAGTAGTGATAGGTTTGATTGCGTTCATGGTATAGTCATTAAGTTCTTGGACCAGCAATTTGAGACCTATGGCGACTTCATCCACAATTGTGTTCGAATGCCTATGAGTACTAACATCAGCAATTGAAGACTCTAGGATACTAGTTGGATCAGACCTATCTAACCTAACCCTAGACATTTTACCCACTTTGAGTTGGTTTTCATAGACATGAACTTGGTCAATGTCTTTATTAGTAATTGCTTCTGAAAGAGAGTCAAACTCATATTCCTTAGAATTAGTGCTACATGGCGAGAGATTGTAGAACTCCCCAATAGTGATAGGGACATACTCACCTTCATCATCTGGATTCTTACACAAGTACTCAATACATAATGACTAACTAGAATCTCCCTTTTTTGAATGAGCTCTAGGTGGATGAGTATTATCCTTAGAAGAATTACTAGTATCATCCATAGTGCTAACATGTGGCACAAAGTCATCCAACTCAGTAAAGAATTTAGCCAAATTGTGAGGAATAGGATAAGGATAGGGATCCTCATCATTAGATTGATCATCCTAAGTATCAAACTCAGCTTGTGACTCATTTCCATATGAACTCTTAGGTTTTGGTATGAACTTATTAGCTCTCAAATGGAATGGAACCTTCTTAAAGCCTAGACAAGTTGTATCATTTTTTCTTTGAGCTATTTCCTTGATAGGATCAATTAGGTCATTGTTATTACACCCAATAGGGTCAGTTCCCTTATAGCCAAAATGCTTCATGAGTCTAAGAGTAGGCCCATATTTCTTAGGAATGATCTCTCAAGCTTGTTCTATTAAGTCTACTGGAGTCTCTTCTTTGTAAAGCCATGCAAAAATGGCTTTATTTTTTCTTTCATCCTCTAGGGGAAATATAGCTTTGATAAAAGTGTCATTATTCTTGGTTTGAGGCATCAACACAAATGACTTCTTTGCCTCTAAGGGTCCCCCGTAATGATGAGGAGACTCTGGAAGAGATGTTAATGATAGCACTAGTTCAATATGGTACTCCCCCATGCTAGTTTCTTTTAGTTTGAATGACTGCTCAATTTGTTTCAGCTTATTGTTGTGATAATCAATGGATTCCCTGTTAGCAGGGACAAATTTTTTAGCAACTTTGAGCATATTGTAGGTATAGCTAGTAAGGGTTGGAATAGTGACCTTAGAGCCATGAAATGGGAATTTGACACATTGGTGGTATGTAGATGGCACAATGTGCATTTCATGTATCCATGACTGTCCTAGTAGAATGTTATAAGCCAAGGGAATTTTGAGCACTTGACAAGTGACACCTCTTTCTACAAGACCAATGCAAATAGGTAAGAGCACAAGACCTAGAGACTTTTTTTCAACTTTGTCATATGCTTTGATAGTGATCTTGCATTGAGGATCAATAGAGTCCTCAAAATAATTCAATTGTCTAAGCAAAGAAACAAAGACAATGTTCAATCTCGTACCATTATCGATGAGTACCTGATGAACACGTGTCTAATGTATCATTACCTCGACATGTAGAGGTTGATTGTGTGGGTGACTCAATGAGTTGTCATCCTCCTCAAAGAAAGACATAAAGTATGCTGAGGTTAGGTGACCTACCATGGATTGAAATGACTCAAGATCAAGATCTTGAGGAACGTTTGCCTCAGTGAGGGCTTTGTTTAGAATCTACCTTTGAGTAGGCTAGATTTTAAGTAGCTCAAAGATGGATATTTGAGCATTAGTTCATTTCAATTGATAAAGAACACTATAGCTAGTTGTTGTTGAATTCATTATGAGTTTTGCACCTTTCCTAGATGGACCATCAAGGGTTTTGTCTTTATGTTGTTTAGGATCGAGAGTAGAAGGCGTAGGGCCTTTAAGAACCAACTTGGCATGAGAGTGCGTGACAACATTAGTACAATGTTGTGAAGGTGTGTTGTCTATTACATTGGAAGTAGGGCGCCTCAAAATAAATGGTATCTTGGGTTTATCATTATCTTGCTTTCCCTTGATGGTAATGACATCATAGTATTCAAATTCCATAAGTTCAACCATGTTTACCACATTGTCATCATTAGACTATGCATAGTTGACCTTATTCTTAGGTTTTGGTTTTGAACTTTCCCCCTTTTCATAGGCTGAGAAGGGCTCTTTAAAGGCCTTATGATCCAAGTTCTTGTTATGTCCATCTACACAATGTCACCAACATCAATCATGTCTTGAACTTTATGACATAGGTTTATGCAGTTACTAGTTTTGTGTCCCTTATTTTGGTGGTACTCACAGAATGTAGTTTCACTCCACCATGGTGGATGTGGTTGCCAATCATAAGGGCAAGAGTTGTCCATTGGTGAAATAAGCTCTTTTTGTAACAAATTTTTGTAAACCACATCCAAAGGTTCACCCAAGGGTGTATACTCTCACTTAGGGCATGTGTCCCATGATTTTCTAAGTTTGTTTTAAAATGTCTTGTTGTCAAGAGCAGGATTCTCAACATTTTTGGCCTCATTAAGACCATCTATGAGATTAAAGGCTGCCTCAGTAGGTTTAGGAGTGACATTATCAACAACCCCATCATGTACAATTTCTCGGTTCTTGTTGACATACTTTATTTTTTCCTTTCTGGAGGTGGAGCCTTGTGTCATGTCCTTCTCAGAGTGAGTTCACCCTTCTTGACTATAAATTCCTCTATGTGGATGGCCTGTGTGATCATGTCTTCAAAGGTATGTGGACCTTGAAGTTGGACTCTATACCCAAAATTAGGTAGGAGATTATCAGTGAAGATATCAAGCTTTTTCGTCTCTGGAATCTTGCATGAATATTTAGTGTATAGTTGTCTCTACCTTTGGAGGAATGTGAGGAAGGGATCCCCAACCTTGTGCTTAAGGTTACATAAATCTCAAATATTGATAGGGTGTTGAATGTTATGAGAATACTACTAGACAAGCAAGTTAATGATTTCATCAAACATTTTGATACTAGGAGGCAAGTTTGAGAACCACTCTAAAGCCTAACCACCTAGACTTTTGGGGAATAAATGCATGAGATATGTCTAGTTATGCATGAAATCCATAGATAAGGCACCAAATTCTCGCAAGTGATCTTCAAGATTGGTGGTTCCAAAGCATTTTTCATACTTATGTAGTCCTCTTGGAAAAGGAGGCATGTCTATGCTCTTGTCAAATGGAAATGGACAAAGAGCATCTAAGGTGTATGTTTTTGTGGGTTTTTCTTTCTCATGCATCATCTAAGCCAGTTGGTCTTGCATGATTTTCAATTTTTTTTGGAGTTTGGAGTCTTAGTTTCCTCTTCAGGGATGATGATGGTTTCCACATTGAAATGAGAGAGTAGCTTAGCTCCCTCTTGGGCAAGCTTGAGAAAGTATTTTTCATTTTCTTCGTTGAGTATAATTTCAATGACCTTTTGAAAGTTTTTACCTTTTTGACACTTTGCTATGTGTTCAAGAAATATTTCCACCTCTTCCTATTCCTCATCTGTGTCATGGTCTTTCTCTTTGTCATTCTTAGGTGGTTCTTGATGTCTGTTGTGACTACCATGTTCAGGTTCATGATCAAGCATTATAGGAATGTGTTCAATTTCAATATGTTGTGATTTGAAAGGTCCTTTGAAAAGGAAGTTAGAAATTTTGTTTGGAGATATGGGACCTTTACTAGTCTCAAGATCCTCTTGATATAGAGGGTTCCTAGTTTGTCACAAGTTTATGGAGAATGTTTGTTGGACTCGAGGTGACCTGATGGGTGAGGGAGATCATGAAGATGCCTCACTAGATGAAGTGGATGTAGACAATGTAAAAAAAGAAAGACAACCTCTGCCATGATTACAACCCCTAGCATGACCTCACCTAATTCTAAGAGGATAAAACACGTTGTCACTTCTTGTTGTGATAGTCATAGACAAGGACAAGAAGCAAGAACTAAGACAAGGACCACACTAGAACTTAGTCTCAATAAGAAAAGATAAGAGTGTTGCATACTAAGGCATGAATAGTCTACTTTGAAGGCTAGAATAGCCAAATATTATGACTATCATAATGTGGAGTATGACAAGTACTAAAGAATGAGAGTCAAGACAACTAAAAGATGAGACTAGTCAAAGTACAGATCACAAATCTTTAGTTAAGCTAAATGCCACTATTTAGGACTCTTTATAGATAGAGAAGTGATAACTTGATGTAGGAAACACACTAAATGTAGATCACAAATTGCTCAAATAAGCTAATTTGACAATTTTAACACAAGGTCTCATGCAAAGATTTTCTGTGAGGCATACAAGAAAGTACACTAGGGGATGCAAAATCTTAGAATAACAATGTAAACTCACACGAGGATGTGCTCCATGCTATGTGAAGAAATGACAAGTTTGGAAAAAGACAACAACAAGATCTTGCACAAATCTATGAAAGTTCTCATTAGGGGATTTGGATAGGCTCACGTGAAGATGTGATTGCTTGCACAAAATTTTGCACAATAAGATTGGATTTCGAAGAGATTTTCAATAGTTTTGGACATTTTTGGACAAATTGTAGGTTTTTTTGACTGATAAAAGATAGATTGCAGAGTTTATTTCCAAATTTGTGAAAGTGATGTTGGGTTTCAAACAAGACAAAGTGTTTCCAACAGAACAGAGGAAGCAAGTAGTAGTCGAATACAATCCAACTGAGGGAAAAGCAACTCAGAGGGATAGGGAAGTCTTGACTTTCAATTTGTTTAAGTAGGTTTGGACATTTTTAGGACTTGATAAAAAACACACTTTAATCATAGAAACAAAAAATGATAGAGAAGGAAAAACCTTTGTCCCATAACTTATGCACATGTGTGCACCTCACATAGTCATATCAACCCCTAGAGGGTGCCCATGTTTTTGGTGTATCCAAAGGACTCAACAGTATATGCTAAATGAGCACTCTTGTGGTAGGGGACAAGCATGTATACCACCTTCCAGCATCTAGTATCATGCCTATGGTGAGTTCTATAGGAGAGATTCTTCCCCCTCCTTGCACAAAGATTATGCCTCCTTTCAGAGGTGAATTGGGTAGCTTCTAACTAAAGGTTTATACTTGGCTTCTATTTGTATTAATCCCTAGTGGCTCCATAAGAAAAGTTGAGACGAGCAGCCCACACTAGCATCTGAAAGTGCACACACTTTCTTAGCAAGACTAGGGCTGACACCAACTAGTGCAAGAGAGAGAGCTTCCCCTAGATAAGTGATATCAAGAATCAAGGGAAAGAAATTAATCCAAATTTGGAGCCTTTTGCTCTACAAAGAATCTTGATTATAGTGAGTTGGAGTCTTTGGTGAAAGAGTGTGCTCACTTGGGTCATTCCTGGAGGTTGGATCACTCTAGCAGGCCCTCTAAAGGATTGACTTAGACTGGTGGTTCGAACATAAGGGTCAAAGTTTTTGATTTCCCTCAAGGGGAAAGAGCATACCCCTCTACCTTAGTTTTTGACCCAAACATGTAGAACACGTTAATTGCCAACTTAGCTTAATCAATCTAGACTCATCCTTCCTAAAGATTTTGATCCCCTTAAAAAGAAATCATCATCTCATCATAGAAAAGGATTAGCACTAGAGAACCACTAAGTTGCTTTCCTACCTTGGAATGCCATCTTTCAGAAGCATCTAGGTTTCTTATTCACCTTTGGTCATGACCTCCAAGTGGTGAAGAGCATAATCCCATATTCTTCTATCTTGCACCCTATGAAGTTCACAAGCCCTAATTAGACTATGTTTAGAAAGCAAAAAAAAAAAGACACATTGTTTAGTGGGTTTTAATGTTGTTCTTTGACAAATGTATCTTTGACAATCGTCCTACAAAGAAACAGTTAGTTCATGTTTGGAGAGTTTGTGTAAAGGAGTCTTTGTCAAACATCCTACAAACAACTGTTAGGCTACTTGAAAACTAGAAATTAGAAAACATCATTAGTCAAATGAAAGCTTAACTATGGGAAAATAAAATTTAACCTTTTTTGTTCTTTTTATACCCGTAAAATAGCATAGAAAATGTCAAAACCTATGAAAACATCAAAAGCTAAAATGTGTTTTATACTCTTTTTAAAAAATAAAATTAATAAATTATTTTATTTGGAAAATTGTATTTTGTATTGCTATTACAAAATTTTTCGTGAAACTATGCACAGACTCGCGTGAAGAAATGGTTTGTACTACATGAAATCATGCACAAGTATGTGTGAGCTCTTTCATTGACCAGCACAAAAAAATGAGGTGCTGTGCAAGAATCCGTACAATGGGGCACTTTTTTGTGTGAGAAAGTGTGCAAAAACTAGTGAAACCCTCAGATCTTCGAGTGAAAATTAGATTTTCCACACAGAAATCTTGAAGACTGTACAGGCAAGTATGATAGAATGATGAAAATATTAGAAAGTAAGCTAGATGAGGCTAGAAATTTTTTTTTTCTTGGCCCCACAATGGGTAGCAGAAATGTATGCATGAATTTGTGGGCCTCTAAACCTCACACACACTTCAATGTAGTCATTACCAACGGAATCATCCTAAGATAAACATGGAGTTGTTTATCCAAGTCCCTTGACAATGTGACCTGTTTCCTTCTATCTAGAAGGATTTTTCTTGTTTATGCTCTTAGAATCAAGATGCAGGCAACCAAACCTTTCTAGAATGAAGGGTAATCTAATTAAATCTAGATGATGTGTAATTAGTTTATATGAAAGATGCAAGTAATCTAATAACATATTAAAAAAATTAGACTATATGTGTGCATATTAAATCTATATGATATTAAATCTAAATAATGAAAAAGTTATGAGAATAGTGAGCTAATGAGTGCAAGATTCAGTAGAGATTTGACAAAAATTCAATTCAACCTCTTGTAATGAGAAATTATGAGTCCCTTAAATAGAGTTCCTAGAATCCATCAACAGTTGAGATCAAATTAGATCGACGATTAGAATTGAAGCCAAGATTCAGTCAAAGTGGAAGATTCCCAATATAGATGCTATTAATTGACTCAGATCTTGAGTGCAAGAAATAGTTAACTCGGATTCACTTTAGTGTGAGAGTAAGTGAATTAAGTCATTTCTAATTTCGAGAAGTAGTTAACTGAGAATTTCCATTTTGAACTGAGAAATAGAATTTGGAAAATATATTCAATTTAATAAAATGAGATATGACCTCATAAATACCTTATTTAATTGAATAATTATATCCAATTAATTAAAATAGGCATAATTATTAAATTAAATATTTTTAATTCCTTAATACATTAGCCTTAGGAGATAATTTAATTTAATTAAAGTATAAATACTTCAAAATAAATTAAATCTTAATCAGTAGGTTTAATGTGACTAATATGAGTCAACACTTTAGGAATTAAATAAATAGCGTGATTAATGCAAATTAGGGTTTTCTACATTTGACAATTAAGTCAAGTAGTGATAATCAAAACTAGAATTGCCTAGTGATATAGGACTTAGGATTGATTGAAATAGACCAGAATTGGTAATCATGGCAATGTGCCAATTTTGGGGTATTACAATAATAATAAGGACAATATAGCTGATATAATCACCAAGTCATTGGGAAAAATAATGTTTAAAAATTTAGAGAGATCGTAGGGGTCAAATTAGATTTGGTAATCCCTTAAAGGAGAGTGTTGGAGTAATGAATAATCAATGATGCACATGTGGCAATTTATTTTTGAGTTATTGGCAGCATGAGTTTAGTTGTGTAATCAAGTTTTAGTTTGATCAAATAACTAACTATAGATCTATCTCTTAGCGCTGATTAGTTGTCAAAATGAGTCTACTTGTCAATTCCTCTTTGCATGTTGTCAAACTCTTAACAATTTCTTGTCAATCTATTTAGAAATCTTTTAGGTATGTTGGTTGTTCATTCTAGTGTCTAAATAGGCTTCTATTGTTCAATAATACCAACCTACAAGTTTAGTTTCTCTATTTTTAAACCAGTTCTATTTTTTCCAATAAATAGGTTAGCCTAATTTTCATGATCACATATTATATAATGTTGAATAGTCACATTCAATAGAAAATAAGGGTAGGTTAATTAGTTTTATTATTGATGCCTAGATACTAAAAATGTTATGAATTAGAATCCACATTTTTACTTGCCTTAATATTTAAAATTTTTCTTGTTTACTAATCAATGTTGGTAAAAGAATTGGTTATGGTGTTTAGTAACTATAGGATTTAAGATCTTGGATGAAGAGAACTATGATACTAGATCAGACAACACCACAAAGTCAAGTTTGGTTTACCTATATAGAGGTAATTAATAGTTGTCATGTGATGATTGGATTATGATTCTCTTTTCGTAGCAAAGATTTTTGGAGAGTTTCATTGGGTATTTGTATTTGTAGTCACTTGTACAAAACTATGTTTAGCTTTAGTCTTCCTATATGATTCTATACTTCATTAGTGCATTCTACTTATTTCAATTTATGTGAAAAATCTCATATCTCTTTATCATTATGTTATCAATGTTTATAAATTCATGAGAAAGAGTTGTTTTAGTTGTGTGGGTTTGATGTCTTAGTGTTTTTCCTTATTGAGGGCACTGGTTTCTGGCTTTGTGCTTTGGTTTTCTTTGTGGATAGCATTATTTTAGGTCATCCCAATTCTTTGGTAGGGATTAGTTACCCAATAGAGATTTTCCTGGTCTACTTAGCACTTCACATGGATTATAATCCTAGAAATTAAAGAGCTTTTTTGGAAATTGAAGATTGGGAACTGCCATTTCTAGGTTATATTAAAGATGATATGTTGGTAACCATTATTTTTCATGATCTCCCACACATCCATAGAGGGATAAAGAGAATCATTGGGTATGAAATTCTCTTCCCTCCAACAAAAAGAATTATTTACCCTTCTCAGATTTTATCAATTTTTTTGTCTAATGCTTTGGACTTGTTGCAATCTCCATTCCATTTGGAGTTGATAGTTAGTAGGACTATTAAGCTTGGTTTTCTATAGGGTGGAAATCTTGTAAAATCTTACCAAATATATGATCTTTGGTGTTGCACCACTCTCATAGGAGGTTTATTTCATCACTATTCTCTTCTCAACAATCATGGTGTTTATGTGGTTTTCGAGAGCATGAAAAAGGTTCTCAAGAGGCGATCATTTTGACTGGTTAAGGCCACATTGCAGCAATATGGTGCTCACTTATCAAGAGAATGTGTGAATAGTGTGCATTAGGTGGTATTTTCCATTTTGGATCTTTTGGAATACAACATTTCTTAGGTATCCATATCCTCGCAGGCTTTGGCCCCTCTCTTTCCCACTCTTGATCTTACTCATAAGCTTGGACATTTTGATCCTATAGTAGGTTTTATGGAGGAATAAGGCATTGTATTATGCTATGAATTTTGCCTTTGTATTTTTTCCTTTTGTGACTTGTGTAGGTTTCCGAGTGTTTTTCTTCCAACTTTTGGATCTGGTCACTAATGAAGGATAAGTGTTTCTTTTATAGTGGTCTTCTCTACTTATTTGGATTTATGATGTCACATCTGGTTGTAATATGTCTTGTAAGGAAAAATAAGGGGAAAGACAGCTTTGGGACTTTAGTATATAGGATTTTGGTGGCAATTGTAGATTTATTCTTTTCTCTCTTCTATTAATTGTAAATTGGAGGAACTTATCTTGGGATTCTATTACCTGGATTAGCAATCTTGCATTTTTTGGATGTTTTCTTTTCTTGATGGGGTTATGAATGGAGTTTTTCTTCCTATTTCTTTTCTCTAGGAGCTCTTTATGTTAGAATTAGTGTATTTGTAAAAAAATATTTATATATATCAAGTGGATCTACCACTTTTCTTTAAAAAAAAACACCACAAAGTCAAGGAGTCAATTACAAAAATTGAAGTTTATTCAAAGATGGAAGGATTGGTGGATAATTTGTCTTTTATAAAATCGAGAGCTCTATAAATTATGCAAAAATGAAAATGCTAAAAAATGCATGAAGTCTTAATTTTTCAACGCTACATATACTCAAAATTGTCCATTATCAACCTATAAACAATTCTTAGCTTTTCAATGACTCTTGGAGGAATGACTATTAGTATAAGAAAATCACATTTGAAAGGAGTTTGCCAATATAGTCCTAATCTAGATACCCCATAAACATATCAACTCATGTGCGAGAAAAAAGTTCTTTCTCAAAACTATTATACGAAGCTAGTCCAAGAAGGACCATCTCAACATAAGAAATCATAGCAGTATAAAGATCTTAGGATTGTCAAAGAAAATTTTGTTCAAACAACCAAAATAAATCCTTAGAATGGTCTAAATCTTTTAACTAAAAAAATTGATTAAAAAGAAGGGAGAATGGGTTTTTCTAATTAATAGAAAATGGCATAGTGCAAAAGCCTTGAAAAATATTCAACTTTTAACCCTAACATATTTCATCATTCTCGCATTTCAAGCTCTAGTAGAGTTCCTCTAGGAGGTTTTTTTTTGAAAAATTATCCCTCTATCCTTCCTTCTCAACTGGTCCAAATCATCAATCAGAATCTACAATCTAGCAAGGCTCCCTTGGATGCTTATGTTCCCCCCCTAGAAGAGCTTCATTCTCACCTTTCTTGTATTCATGAACCCCTATCTCTAATCAAATGTCAAACCCTAATTTTTGGAACCCTTCTAGTTAATCCCATCATAATTCTATGGTAGTTAATCCTAATAGTAGGAATCCAATAGGTTTCCCTACTGCCCTGAATGTACCCCATAGAGCATTCTTTCTTCCAATTGAAGGGATGTTAACACAAAAAACACTCTAATAATTAGCAACACACATAGTGAAGATCATTGGATGGAATGCCAAGATTTGGAAAGTTTTGGATATTGGAGTGGGCCTAAATCTAAAAATTCTAATCTCATTAGGTGGCTAAAGGAATTTTGTAATGAATAGGTAAGCATTTCTCATGTCCCCAATCACTTTTTATATATTCTTTTCCAAAAAAATATGTTAGGGATGACTTCTTTTCTCTCCCCTTTTGTTTTCATAAAGGTTTTTCTATTAAGTTTATCAAATGGGAACCTAATTTGTATGAATCCTTAGCCAAGAAGTACCGAGCTCCTACTTGGGTAACCTTTAAATCCATTCACCTAGATCTCAAACATTTAGAAATTCTTAAGCAAAATGGTTTGGCTATAGGGGATCTTATAAGAATAGAAGAAAATCTCTTAAGCTATAATAATATTAAGCTACTTATAAATTTGGAAATTGATGAAGGAGCATCTTGGGTGTAAGAGCAATCTTACATCACCAAAAACATTTCATTTTTAGTCTTTTCTATTTTAATAAGGACTAGTAGATAGGGTCCTTACTATTTATAAGAACTTGTTATTTTTAGTAAGTTTGTCACATGAGCTTGGAATGTTCTCATTTTCTATAGGAAGGTTCATTTTAGAGTTTTAATCCTACCATAAAAATCCCATTGCTCAAGCTTGAGTATTAGAGAAGTTATTATAGAATTTTAGTGAAAAAATAGCAAAAAAAACTTCAGGTTCACTATTGGAGGCCTTAGAGTGCCTAGATAAGGTTTGAAAACTTGACGAAAAGGTGTTAGCATTGTTTTGAGCCTTTAGATCAAGAGATGAATTTTTCAAAAAGTAGTGATAGTAGCTAATTAGAGTAACGGTTTGAGAGTTATGACCTTCCAAATTTGGGCTATCCAAAATGTCTAAAATAGTTGTCAAAGATGTATTTGGCTAACTCTATATGTATTATTAGGGTCCGTTGCCCTAGGTATTAAATTTCAACGTCTAGAACCTTCCCGGGCAGCATAAAATTGCCTATGTAAGAAAGGCTTGAACATTGTCTAGAACAAATTTTGGTGGTAGTTTGTAGCTTAGTCTTTCAATTTAATATAATAAAGTTGCCCATGTGGTTCAACATATTGTACTTATGAATTCTGTAATTCCACATTTGTGATGCAAATAAGAAGTCCATATTTTTTTCTCGTATTTACTATTGTTTATGTTATGTGTTTATTGTATCAATGGAAGCACCCTTCATCAAGTGGTATTAGAGCTAGAGTTCTTGAGTGTGTGGATAGATAACTAAATATGAGGTAGTTCACACTAGGACTGTGGTTTGGGTTGAGCATGTAGATAGATTGTCAATTGAGAGGCAATTTGTACTAGGGTTTTAGCAAAAGTACAAAAATGCCTTCACAAAAAGAGCATGGTGGAAGAGTTGTAGGTGTTACACCTGAGAGTTTCTTGGCCCTCCAAAGACAAATGCAAGCATTGGAATAAAAAATGCATAGAGAAATAAATCTTCCCATAAGAGATGAAAGAAAGGATGAGGACAAAGTAGAAGAAAATGCCAAAGCTAAGACAGTTCTAAACCCAGAGGAAAAGAGGCTCTTTAAAGCCATTTGCAAGATTAGAAAAAGACCTAATTTTGAAGTTCCCACATTTTGGAGAAATCTTAATCCAGAGGAGTTGATTGATTAGATCAATGAACTAGAGGAGTACTTTGAGTATGAAGATATTGAACATCCTGATAGGTCAAGTTTGCGAAGGCAAAACTAAAGGGACATGTAGAGATCTAATAGCACGAGGTTCAATTGGAGAAAAATAGAAAGGGAAAGGGAAAAAATCACCAAATGGGAATGGATGGTAGCTAAACTAAAGAAAAATTTCATTCCCATGGATTATGAGCTTGATCTATTGAAGAAAATGCAAGGGTTGAAGCAAGCAGGGAAGTCTATTCAAGTATATACCAAAGAGTTCTACTGAGTTCTCATTAGAACTAGCCATGTTAAAGCTGATAAGGAGAAAGTGGCCCATTATCTTTATGGGTTAAGGCCAAGCATTCAGGAAAAGATGAGTTTGGTTTGAATGAATAGTATTGAGGAGGCATACCAATTTTCCCTAAAAGTTGAGGAGAAACTAAGTAAGAAGTTTGAAAACAAAAATAGTGGACGAGGTTGTGGTGGAAGATCTGGTAGACAACCTTATGGAAGCTATAAGGATGATCAAAAGAACAAGGATGAGCTTGGACATAGTAATCAAAACCAAAGGGGAAACAATTCCAATCATTTCCATGATCAAAAAATTAGAGATCATAGAGGAAGAGGTAGAGGATAAGGATCTGGAAGAGGAGGCTTCCGTGGGAAATGTTTTCATTGTAGAGAAGAAGGGCATAAATCATTTGAATGTACCTAGTGCCAAGGAAGGATAGATCAAAGAACTAGAGGCTAGGCTAGAGTTGTACATGTTGATGAAGATGCCAGATCCTCACATTCTAAAGATGCTAAAAGAGGAGAAATCCTAGTTAATGGAAGAGTCCTACTAAGTGCTGAGAATGAACTTGATCAAAGAAGGAGCTTGTTTTGCACAAGGTGCAAATGTGAAGGTAAGTGTTGTGATGTGATCATTGATGGTGGAAGTACTAATAATTTTGTGTTAGAAATTATGGTCACCAAGTTGAAGCTGAAGAGATAGAAACACCCACATCCGTACCATATTGCTTGGGTGCAAGATGACCACAAGGTCAATGAGCAATGCTCAGTGAAGTTCAAGATTGGAAGCTACCAGGTTGAACTACTATAAGATATCATACCTATGGACATATGTCATATGTTGTTGGGTAGGCCATGGCAGTTTGACGAGCATGCTATACATGATGGGCAAGAAAATACCTACACTCTAACCAAGGATGGAGTGAAACATAAGTTGAAACCATTGAAGGATAGAGAAGAAAAGGTATGTAGTGCTACTAGAATATGTTTTGTTGATGGAATATGTGTGTTTTTCTATAATTCCAAAAGATAGTAAACAAGAAATAGAGGAGGTACCTACATAAGTTACATATATGTTGGGAGAGTTTTTTGATATTGTATCAGATAATGTATCTAATGGATTGCCCCAAATGAGAAAGATCAATCACCAGATTGATTTGGTTCCAAGAGCCAGTTTACTAAACAAGATAGCACATAGAATGACACTACCTAAAAGTGAAGAATTAAATAGGCAAGTTCATGAGTTGTTGTAGACAGGCTTAATTTGAGAGATTTTGAGTCCTTATGCTATACTAGAAATATTAGCACCAAAGAAGAATGGAGAATGGAGGATGTGCATAGATTCTTGTGCTATCAATAAGATCACAATCAAATATAGAATTCTATTGCCAAGGATGGATGCTATTATGAAATGTTTGAGTAGAGCTCAGTATTTCAAAAAGATAGATCTAAAGAGTGGGTACCCTCAAATTTGTATTACAGAAGGTGATGAGTGGAAGATTACTTTCAAGACAAAAGGAGGACTATATGAGTGGTTAGTCATGCCTTTTGTGCTAACCAATGCACCAAGCACTTTCATGTGGCTCATGAATGAGGTATTGAAGGAGTTTCTAGTTAAGTTTCTTATTGTTTACCTAGATGATATTTTGATCTTTAGTAAGACATTGGAGGAGTATTTGATCCATATTCACAAGGTATTTGATAAGTTGAGGGAAGAAAAGTTATTGATAAACATGAAGAAGTGCAGTTTTGCAAAAGAGTTGGTGTACGTGAGATTTGTAGTCTTAGTAGAAGGTCTAAAAATGGACCTAGAGAAAGTGAAAGCTATTCTTGAATGGCCTACTCCAAGGAGTATTATAAAGGTAAGATGTTTTCATGAACTGGCTAGTTTTTAAAGAAAACTCATAAGAGGTTTTAGTAGTACTTGTGCACCCTTGACTGAAACAATGAGAGGGGATAGGAAATAATTTAAGTGGAGTGTAGGAGCAAATAAGAGTTTTAATCTATTGAAATAGAAAATTACTGAGCAACCTATTTTAACACTTCCTAATTTTAATAAGGTGTTTCAAGTAGACTATGGTGCTAGTGGTACCACAATAGGAGCTTTTATGAGCTAAGAAGGTAGACCTATTGCTTACTTCATTGAGAAATTGAATGATGCCAAAAGAAAATATTTTATTTATGATCAAAAATTTCATGTTATAGTTCAAGCATTAAAGAAGTGGAGACACTATCTTCTTCCTAAGGAGTTTTTTTTGTATACTAATTATCAAGCTTTGTAATATTTAAATAGTCAAAGAAAATTGAACCAAAGACATTTGAAGTGGGTTGAGCTTTCGTAGAGTTATACATTTTTTTTGAAACACAGGAGTGGGAAGTCTAATAGAGTTGTAGATGCTCTTAGTAGAAGAGAACTTTTGCTGATAGAAATGTAGATAGAGGTGGTTGGGTTCAAGGAACTCAATACTTTGTATCCAAATGATCCTAGTTTTGGTGAAGCATGGAAGACTTGTACAGAACCTGTTATACTTGATAAGAGGAAGTGGTTGGATTTTATGATCCAAGATAGTACATTGTTCAAAGGAAGCTAGTTTACATTCCAAGAAGTTCAATGAGAGATAATCTCATCAAGGAGAAGCATAGTGGAGGATTGGCTAGACATTTTTCCAAACATAAGACCATTGCTTTGGTTGTTGAGAATTATTACTAGCCATAGTTACAAAAATATGTGAAGCATTTTGTATAGAGTTGCAGAGTATGTCAGATGGTGAAAGGAGTGAAGTAGAATATAGGGCTATATTAGCCATTACATATACTAGAGAAGCCGTGGGAGGATGCCAGTAAGGATTTTGTTCTTGGATTGTTGAGGATACAACATGGGTATGATTTTATTTTTGTGGTGGTTGATAGTTTTCAAAGATGGCACATTTTATTCCTTTCAAGAAGACTAGTGATGTTGTTCATGTAGCATAATAGTTTTTTAGAGAAGTGGTGAGACTACATGGTCTTCCAAAGAGTATAGTTTTAGATCAAGGTACCAAATTTGTTGGGTATTTATGGTGTAAATTACAAAAGAAGTTGAAGACAGATTTGAATTCCAGTTCATCACATCATCCACAGACTGATGGACAAATAGAAGTTGTGAATCGCGGTTTGGGAAACTTGCTGAGATGTTTGGTTGGAGACAAGCCAAAAGGATGGGATATGATTTTACCATAGGCAAAATTTGCATATAAAAATTTTGCCAACAGGAGTACTGGTAAATCATGATTCCAAATTGTATATGGGAGTAGTCCTAGAAATGTTTCTGAATTTAGGCATTTGGATAAAGGAGAGATAAGTAGCGCTGAAGCAAAAGAATTTGTTGAACATTTGAAGAACATCCATGAGGAGGTGAAGAAGAAAATTATCAATATGAATACACAATACAAGGCTAATGTAGATGCAAAAATGAGGTATAAGGAATTTCATGTTGGAGATGAAGTCATGGTTCATTTTTTAAAGGAGCATTTTCCAGTGGGTACATATAATAAGTAGAAGATGAAGAAGTTTAGACTATGCAAGATAGTGAAAAGAAAGGATTCTAGAAATGCTTATGAAGTGGAGTTGCCTACTAATTGAATATTTCACCAGTATTCAACATTTTAGATTTGATAGAGTATTATGAAGGGGGTGATCGAGATGAAGTTGTAGAAGTGCAGTGGAGTATTCCAATAGCTAGTTCAGTTACGAGATTGAGGAGATATTGTATAGTCATGTTGGAAAAAGTACAAGGAACAAAACTTATGAGAAATATCTAGTCAAATGGAAAGGGAAGCCAGTAGAGGATTCATTATGGCTAGCAAGGGAGGAGATTAACCATCTTGGTTTTTCTTTGAACACCTGAGATGTGATAGAGTCACTTCTCAAATTACCTTGAGTGTCTGATGCAAGAGCATCCTAGGTGTAAGAGCAATCTTGCACCACCCAATATTTTATTTTTAGTCTTTTCTATTTTAATAAGGACTAGTAGATAGGGTGGTTACTATTTATGGGAACTTGTTCTTTTTAGTAAGTTTGTCATATGAGCTCAAAATATTCTCATTTTCTATAGGAAGGTTCATTTTAGAGTTATAAGCCTACCATAAAAATCTCATTGCTCAAGCTTAAGTACTAGAGAAGTTATTGCAGATTTTCAGTGAAATAATTTGCAAAAATTTCTTTAGGTTCATGGTTAGAGGCCTTAGAGTGCCCAGATGAGGTTTGAAAACTCAGCAGAAGGGCATTGGTGTCAATTTGAGCTAGTAGATAAGGATATGTTGTTTATGAAAAGTGGTTATAATAGCCAATTAGAGAAACAGTTCAAGAATTATGATCTTCTAAAGTTGGGATACCTAAATCTCTAAAATAATTGTCATAAAATTGCGGCATAAAATTGCTTTGGGTGGTAGTTCACAACTTAGTCTTGCAGATTGCTATAATGAAGGTGCCCATGTGGGTTAGCATATTGTACTTGTAAATTTTGTATATATATACAAACACACACACACACACACACACACACACACACACACACACACACATATACATATATATATATATATATATATATGTATACATATATATACATACATACATATATATATATATGTATACATATATATACATATATATATATGTATACATATATATATACATATGTATACATATATACATATGTATACATACATATATACATATGTATACATACATATATACATATGTATACATACATATATACATATGTATACATACATATATACATATGTATACATACATATATACATATGTATACATACATATATACATATGTATACATACATATATACATATGTATACATACATATATACATATGTATACATACATATATACATATGTATACATACATATATACATATGTATACATACATATATATATATATATATATATATATATATATATATATATATATATATATATATATATATTGTTAGGGTCTGTCAACCCTAGGTATTAAGTTTCAATGTCTAGAACCTTCCCAGGCGGCATAAAATTACTTTGGGTGGTAGTTCACAACTTAGTCTTGCAGATTGCTATAATGAAGGTGCCCATGTGGGTTAGCATATTGTACTTGTAAATTTTGTAATTCCACATTTACGGTGCAAATAAGAAGTCCATATTTTGTTCTCAGATTCTTTGTAGTTTATTCATTTCTATTATGTGTTTATGGTATTAAGGGAAGTACCCTTCATCAGAAATAGGCTTGAGTAAATTTAAACCTATTAAATTAATAACCAATAGATCAATTTATGAGTTAAAATATTCAAGATTTGAAGGTCATATAAATGATATCATTAAAATAGATCAATCCTGATCTATCAATCTTAAATACTTACAATAAGAAAAAATTTAAAAAGTTATGTTTGCCACCCTAATCTCATTGTTACGCGACCCAGAAGACTCGTGCACTGAACCATTTTCTACCACTGTGATTTGTGGCCAGGAGTACACAACAAAAGAGTTTAATAGCGTCAACACCAGTAGGGTTTGACATCTTGGGTTCTTTGGTGGTTGATTGTAGCAGAGGAGAGCTCATGAATGCTTCAAAGTTGATCCATTGAAAGAGATTTCAGAAAAAAGGCGGCATGAAAGGATCAAATAATAGCTAGAAACATTGAAGAGTCTCCTTTCTAGCATTAGAAAGGCGAGTTGAAGTTTTTTTTTATAGATTGACATTTCTTGCCTTGTTTTGAATATATTTATATGCACCCTATACAATGTTTGCCTTTTTTTGGACTAGACATTTCTCATTTGCTTTGTTCCCTAACTTGAGTTTTCAAACTAGTGCTTATAACAACCTCCTAAGATATTCATAAATACTAGTAATCCAAAAGCAAGGCAAACAAGTTTGATGAGTCAAAAAATAGAACACAAAACTATCAAGATCTAATCAATGGACACAAAAAGGCCCTCCAATAATAACCCTTAGATGAAATTCAAGATATTACCCCTATCATTTCTAAACTCTAGACAATTCAAATTTCAAAATTCTCAAAAAGAATATCTATTATAACAAATTTGAGTATCCCTATCTAATTTGCATCTACTATCCCCATGTATAATTACAAACTTATCCATACTTACAACATTCATTCTATACACATGTATGCATCTTACTAGATCAATCTAGATGAAGCTTAGAAAAAGTTTGCTTCAAAATAATAAAATCAACTACTAGAATAACCTACAAATCTATTACTATGCAATCGAGCCAACTATGCTAGATAGTTTGAGGGTATCATGCCAACATTAGGGTTCTTAAGGATGAGCAAAGGTGAACAAGTGATTAGAATATTAAACTTCATCAATAATAGAGTCTTCAGCCCTATAAATGCTCAAAGGGCCAATTGACAAAAAAAGGTTAATGGTTTCTATTATTGGTAGCCTTTGGAAGACATTACAAGAAAGAAAAATCAAATTCATGATGTTATGCAAATGTTTCACAAGATAAAATCTATACTAATGAACAATACACAAATTGTCTTGGCTTTATTTACATGAAGAAAACAATAGAGAAGTTTTCATTCTGCCGGGTATAATGTACAACATTATAGCATGTTGAAAAATAACGTGAAAACTCAATTTAATTAAAATCCTAAAAATCTCACAATAGAAAGAAATTATGTTGAATAGGCTCATTAGAAGACCTTTCTATCCTACAAGGCAGGAAACATTTATATCAAACCCAAAGGTGATGGTTTCCATGGGTTTCTAGGTCTACACAAACCTGTCTTGAATTAGGCTTTTAATACCCCTTCAAATGGTTTGATCAATTCCTACCAAGGATATTGCATACTCCTTATACATTCCCCTAACACAATCCAAATTAATTTCTTGAAGTTCAATCCACTCCTACAATGTCCAAGCACATTTCTCTATCAACCACCTAGCCAGGTTGCTCTAGGGATCAACACACTCATTGCTTGTTATTTCAAGTTTGGCAGAGAAAAGAAAGGCAATCAAATATTAAATTACATACTTGAAAGGAACATACCTCCTGATATGTGCACTTACAACTCATTTTAGGTCATTGTAGAGCTGGCAGGCTAGAAGAAGCAGTCAGACTCTTAAACCAACTAATTGTAAATGGTCTGGCTCCAAAAAACTTTACGTATAATATCATTATTGTTGGACACTGCAGGGTTGCCTGCACAAGTGTTGCATTCAAACTATTTGATAATATGATAAAGAGTGGTCTTTTTCCTCATGTGATTACTTATACTACTCTTACAATGGGGTTATGCAAGGAAGTTAATATATAGGAGGCGCATTTGCTTTTGAGGGAAATGTTTGGAGAAGGTTTGATTCATGACAAAACTGTACACAGTGTATTGATTGATGAACATCTCAAGAATGGTAATGTAGAACAAGCTTTTAAACTATGGGCACAAATGGACAAGAAAGAAATTCCACCTAATTTTATTGCTTACACTCCTTTTATGAACAGGCTTTGCAAGATAAGCTACATAAAGTAGGCACATAGATTCCTTACGGAAATGGTAAATTGACACATTTTTCCTGACAATTTCACTTATAGCTCATTGATTTATGAACATTGCAAGGAAGGAAACTTATTCTCAGCTTTTGGGATAGAAAAGGAAATGATTAAAAATTGTGCTTGCGCCCAATGTCGTTATTTTTAATACTCTCATTAATGGATTTTGTAAACAGAAATGATAAGTACAACAAATCAGCTTTGTACCCTCATGCCAAGCAATGGCTTATCCCCTGATATTTTTACCTACAATATTTTAATTAATGCTCACTGTAAGGCAACTAATATGAAGCAAGCTTTGGAGATCATGAACATGATATCATGTTTTTGTTGTGCTCTTGATGTTATTACCTACAATACTTTGATAAATGGTCTTTGCATTACAAAAATGACTCGGCTAGCTTTTAATCTCCTTGAGAGTGTTGTTTCCACAAGATTTTTTCCAAACACATTCACTTTCAATATAATTTTGGATGGGCTCTGCAAGGATTCCCTTGGTCTGGTTGTTACTTTGTTAGAAAAACTTTTTAAAATGGGTTTTGTCCCAGATACAGTGTCCTATAGTACATTGCTTAATCATTTTTGTAGTCTTGGAATGCTGAATCAGGCTATGATGTGGCTAGGTAAGCTTATGAAAATATTTTTTATTCACAATGTTGTTACATATGAGATATTGGATGATGTTCACTTTGGTGGGAAATGGTCTACCAATAATCCAAAAAATGTCACTAGAGAAGGATATCTTTTGCATTGTGTAATGTAGTCAATGAGTAATAGATCAAAGAGGCAAGAAGGCACTCAAATGCCATTTGTAAGTCTTAATGAGAATCTGGACAGTGTAATAAGCATAATTGATATTTATTCTAAGGCTATACAAGACAGATGATAAGGGGCATAAACATGTTTTAAAGAGTGATGACTGGGATGATTCGACTTGTAACAGGCTAATGGTAAGCTATAGAAGTGGTCTCTTTTGCAAAGAAAAATCATAGGTAGATGAATTCTTCAATAGTTGGTCAATTGTAAAATAGAAAACATTAGAGCCCCATGAAACAGTTAAAATTAATGATCAAACTTGCTCTTTGCTCACAGCTTGTAGACACAGATATAATCTTGAACAGATGATGAAGCATAGTGCCAAAATTATGGATAAGTCCTCTCAGTCTATTGGTCAAAAGTTAAATTTCAGAGTCTAGACAAAACCTTTCCTTCCTTTAAGAAAGTTCTAATTTCAGCTCCACAATTTTATGCTTATTTTAGCGCACTATTCTATACAAAAATTTACGACAAAGATATACCAAATTAAATAATGTCAAAAAGTGTTAAGGTCAAGAAGAAAGTATCCCTTCTTAAAAAAATACGCTGTTGGTAAATTTTTTCCTAAAACAAGAACACTGTTTTTTTCCTCTGGAACCATAAGTTGAGCAATGCACAAAGGCGAGTTTAAAAAAATAATTCTTCATCTCTTCTAAATCCATTAAGGTGGATACTTGTGAAGGAATATTTATATGTTTCAGCATTACATGCATATGGGGTAGTATTGTCTCTTAGGTGATCAGATAACCTGATAATTGAAGTGAACCAATATTAAACCACATTTAGTAGAACATGCTTCAGAATTATGTTAATCTATCCTTATAGCACTAGAATGCCTATGTATTCCCACGAGATCATTGCAGCATGTTTAACTCAGTGTTTTGATCAAATTTAAGAATTTTAATTATAATTTGTCTTCTTGATAGTTGTTTAGCTTATAAACATATTAATTAAAATTATCAAATATTTGAGCATGTGTTAATTATTTCTAGAGTTGATCAATAGATGAGCACGCTAAAGGTTTGATCAATAGTCCATAGAGACACACTTAAGATAAATAGGATTTGTGGCATGCCATTGTAATGGAGGATAGAATTTTGCTTCTCTATACAATTTGGCATATGATATGTACTACATCAATGTCCTTGTGGTGTAGCCCTATTTTATCTTCAATTATCCAAAAGATAAGCAATGAATGGAGCCTACAACTAAAGTTGGTGTTTGGAAATACAAAATATATTCTCACGCTTAGGGATGGCTAGTAACAATAGAAAACTACAACTCCTCCATTCCAATAAAAAATGACATAATGTATATAGAGTCTACTTTCATTTCCCATAATTCCATGCATTTTTAACCACAAGAAATGAATCTAGACTCCATTCTTTTGAAATTGCTTGGGTTTGTCCAGTGACCAGCAGAGTACAAAATAATAAGTATTAACCCAAAAAAACTAATCAAGAATACACACAATTATGTAAAAAATATCAGGACCACATACTCTAACTACTAAATGTAAAATAACTCAAATTTCAATCAATATGATTGTGGATGTTCACCATTGCATAGTTGTACAGTCAAAATTGGTCAGCATTCAATTGCTTCTAGTTGAAAAACACATCCAACCATACAAACTAGTTTGGATGGGTTTAAATAGCCTTCCTAAACCTTCCCCAAACTAAATTATGGGAGTGGGTGACTAATTGGTAAAATATTGAACCAAGTTACAAAAGTTTCACATAAAGTTGTCAAACCTGCAACTTGACAACTTTTCAATTTCTTGACAACTTTTGGAAATGTTTTGTTCCTTTTAGCCTAGGTGTGTAGAACCTTACCAAATGGTTCCCCAATCTCACATGAGTCTAGACTCTATTCCAATCCATTCTAGGCCTTGGATCATATACTATACTCCTAGAGACAATTGGACCCATTGACAACTTTTTACCTAGGGAATGCAACTTTACATCTTTTTCCACAACTTTTGAATTTTGACTTAGAAAACATGCCAAGATGCACTTGGATATCACTTTGAGATTTCATTTATCTATTATTAGATACCATGGCCCATCAAAGATCCAAACACAAAAAAAATTCAATATGACCTTGACATGTCCTAGAGTGCTACTACACCATTCTCCCCAACAAAAGAAGTCCTCATGGGACTCTGGGAGAAATCAAGTTGAGATCTATTCCCTTCTTCTTGAAATCAATCACTGGTATCCATGTAGCTTCAATATCTAGCTTTCCCTTCCATTTTATCAGGTATTCCATGTATACCTTGTGCCTAGTCTTCTTTCCCAATCTAGAACTCAACACCTTCTTTGTCCATGGAACTAAATTAGTAATTTTTGACAATTTCTGGGCTACCACTTAAAGCTCCAAAGTCCGAAGAGAACATAGTATCTTTTAAGAATAATTCTCATATTCAATTGGACTTCAAAGAACCCTCTAGCTCATGGAAATTATGTGGAATGAGCTTCCAATAAGCATCAAGAGGTATCTAAAAATACACGACTCATGTTGCTCATATGATTAGAGGATGAGTATCTCACACTTCCTGAATTTTAGAAGTTAGATCCTCTGTCTACATTTTAAGGGAAAAATTAGCTTTTCCTCATACTTTGAGAATGAATGCCAATTTTTGGTATAGAAGAGGTCATATATTACAAAAAATAAGGCCTAACACAAGGAATAACTCTTTTTGTTTCAACCAAAGACTTGCCGAGCCGTACTCTTGAACATGTTTTGTATCTGCAGATCATGGAGCTGCAAAAAAAAATAGTGTATTACTTAGCAAAGATCTTCCCACATAAATTCATTTGTCAAAAAATAATTTTAAATACATTCAAATATATAACTACCTCCTTCAAGCCCTCTGGGGAAGTTTCTCACAATTCTAAAATTTGATCAGCTCTTCTTTCTCCAATACCCTAGTTAAAATTTTATCAACAAAATTAGGCCATGAATAGGCATAAACATAGCACTAGTTAAGATTTCAACAAAACATGAGTTTATAGCTAAAGACCAAATAAGAATATCCAATAATCTAAATCATATGGTCTTCTTGTCTTTTATATTTCTTTATTCACTCAAGACGATTGAATGATTAATATAGACTGATTGAATTAATTGAAGAATTGATTGCAAGTTTCTTTGATTCCCAACTAATGTTTGATAAATGATAGAATGATTTCCTTTGATTTGAAAATTTTATAGTTAGTGAATGATGACTAAATGAATGTTGTAATTCATAAATTGAGGAGTGAAGATTGTGTGTTGATTTAATGTATTTGGAAGTGATGACTGGTAAATGATCATAAAAAAATTTCTTCTTTTATATATTATTCATGGAAGGTTCAACACCTGTCATAAAAATTGAATCACCACATGTGCCCCTTGCATTGGTCATAGCCTTTCACAATTACCACCCTTCAAATAAGGTCAAACTCTTCATCATTGCTGACCAAATGAAGGTACTTCCTTACTATCTTCCCCTCCCTTCTTCCATCAATCCTTCCTTAATTCCTATGCTCCCTTTATGCATATCAGAACTATCTTATATCTTAGGCCAAAATTTACTATGGATATCTTATGATTATCTAGTCTTCCATGCCTTCAAAAGAAGTCTTTCCCCCTTGTTTATATCTAAATGAGCATTTTAGACAATGGGCAATCATCTCTAGAGAAATAGATAACAAAAATTTCAAATTTAATGTCAGAATATGTGTCTAATCTTGATGCATTTACAGATTTTGATCTTCAGGGTCAAGGGTGCTTGCAGTCAAGATTTTAATCTCTAGTAGATGATGTATTTGAGTTTGAAAAGGGAATGCCATTATCTTGATATTTACCAAAACATAATTTTCTTGTTGAATCTTCACCATCAAATCATCTAAGTGTTGTGTAGGGTATTCAACAAGGAGGAAAGTATGGTCCATCAACTACATGGGATAGGAACTCTCAGTTGTCCTTAATTAATAATACTGGAAAAACTTCTATTGGAAGCTCACCTTTTAACACTAGGTTGATGTCTGAACCAAATCATAAGAATGTATGGCAGACTGGCTCAAGCTCCTTAGCTAGTTGACACAATTATGGATTCAATACATCCACACTCAACCCTGCAAGGATCCAATCTTTTAATAAACTATCATCAGCTACAAAGTATTATTTTAACCATGATCTCACTTCTTCAAAGTCTCCATTGCATCTGGGAGACACTTTAGGTTATCCATCAATGGAGGATAATCATCTAAGAAAAGTAATGGATTCTCCAAAGGAGGGGCTCCCATCACATTCTACTCATTGGAAAACTAGTTTGTCATATACAGAAATAATATCATTAGTGCATAGGAATTCCATTCAACAGTTAAAGTCTTCTCTTGTTAACACTTCAACTGGTGGTCAAACATCAACTGTATTCAAAAGCTTTGCAACTAGCTTTCACATGATCCCCCCAACATGCAAGTTTCTATTTCTAATTCACTATACTTTTGAGATGGAAAATGGTAGCATGTTGGGTTGGGCATGTCAATTGTGTCTGTTGTATGCCTTCTATTTTAAACTGAATATCATCTAGCTAATGCATGAGGTATACATCTTATAGGTCAAACATTAGATTCTTTAACTTGTCATGGTAACACATCTGACATAACTCCAAAAATAAGTAGTCAAAAGCATTGCCTTTCAGATATTGTGCAGTCAATTCCATCCTTGCAAGGAATATCAACTTATGGAGAAAATTAGAAGAAAAGAAAGACCTTTGAATTCATTAATACACAACATGCTTTTGTTCAACTAAATGCTTCCAACACTTTGGGGAGATTTGCTAGCCATGCATGTGGGAGCATTCTTAGAGAAGCTAATCATGGGAAAGCACCTTCAAGTATATATGTATCTGTTCTTCTTCAAGTGATTAGGCATTCTTCTTTATGTATTAAGCATGCCCAACTTACAGGCCAAATGGAAGTCCTAAATATCCCATATATCAAAGATGTGGGCTTGTGAAATCCCTTTATAGATATATGGTTTTGGCTGCCCTATTCAAAAGAGGATGCATGGCAACATATTTTTTTGTCTCTTGGTAGACCTGGAAGCACCTACTAGGATGTCAAGGTAAATGATGAACACCGGAGGCCTACTCTAAAAGTGGATCTCTCCTCTTTAAGAGTGGTCTTAGTCAATAAATCCATATGGATATGTTTTATTTGATTGAATTAATTTATCATTAGTATCAACATGATACCTTCATATCATTTGACTTCTTAATGTGATTCCTTATCTTGTAATTCCTCATATTGGTGCACATCAAACTACAATATTTGCCAATATCTTTCTTAAAATAGTAATGGATGACCAAGTTGTTACAGCGAGTATCCACCAATTAGTTCCAAGACTTTTGAGTGCTCTTAAAGGATTTTGATGTGCCTTGTTCTTGCTGACTTGCTATGCCCAATTCAGGCAATATGATTGACATAAGAAAGTAATGCCTAGCTTAAGATGGCTAGAAGTACAAACTACATAGCTATTTATACCATCAACTGACCATATGGACTATGAAGTTATTAGCAGCCCAACTCTTCATGGAAAAGATTCTCACATGAAGATTTATTGCGAACTTTACTATTATATTTCTAGATACTCTAATAAGGTTTTGATGAGCATACCTTCTTCCTTCACAACAATATACTTTAATTCACCATAGCCTCTCCAACCAATAGAAATGGTTAATTTTATCATAGTGCCTATGTGGCAATATCGTGGTGCCTAAGTGGCATAGTAATTGTAATGTGCACCAGTCACTTCCAGGAAACTTTACAATGCAGATCTTTACTAACATTTAAGTATATTATAAGTTGATCTCTTGTGATTGTAAAGGCTTTTGGTCTTTTTCAAAAGTTCCCCGAAGGATACAAAAATTGTTTTGTAATTGGAACCTTTAAACTTCTAAATTAAGTAACGAAAAAATGAGATTGACTGTTTTTGTTTGTTTATCCATTGTGTAATTTTATATGGAGTATTTGGTTTTCTTGATTATCTAGTAAGCACGAAAAAACTTTTTAATGAATTAATGTCTTTGAATAAATGAATTAATGATGGTACTTCTAATTCTCCAGCTCTAGCTAAATCAAGTTCTAAAAACTCAAAAAAGGAAAATGGTCTTGATGCTGTAGCTATAAGTCTTACATTCAAAATCAACAACAAGGTTTCATACAAAATAGTACTAAAAGGTGTGTGTCTTTTTGGGGTTCAAGTTTCAAACTACAAGTGCACATATTTGTATATTAAATTGGCACCTTCTATGCTCAAAGGGTTTCTGATCTTTGTTTCATGGCTTTCTATTCCAGCACATAGTGCAATTGTGCTAAAAGCAGAAAGTATAGCAGATAAAACAAAGTGGGTTAGTAAAATTAGGACCTTATTCAACCTTCAAAAGGCGTATCAATAGAAGGACCAGTATTATTGTTGTCTTGATCTTATCCATTATTGTATACTAGGTGTGTTTTTTGGTAGAAGGGTGGTACTGCACATTTTGCAAACATCTACACCTTTTAGAAATTATAGGATCATTTTAGTTACATTTGAAAACATTAATCAAGAAAATCCATATGTGCAGATATAAACATTAATCAAAACATGTCCAATTTATTTGCAGATATATTTTCCTGTGAAGAAAGACCATGCCTGACAATATGAACGCTGAACAAAATGAGACAATGGCTACATTATGGGCTCAGTTCTGAAGAAAACCTAATAAATGTTATTATCCTTGCAAGAAGTGTAAAGGCTTAAAGACTTGAAGAATTCTAATCATAATAGTCCAGAGTCATTGTAGGAAACATGGTCATGTTGAAGGGGGCCACGATTTTTGTCCATTACTGAATGTGGATTTCCTACTGGAGGAACATGGAGGTATGAATATCCAAGCTGAGGATAACACTCTCATGGAAGAAGATGATAATGTGCCAGAGGACATGATTGAAGAAGATGGTATTGGGGCAGGTGATGAAGAGGCTCACAATGATGGTAGTAGCAAATCTGATAATGATGATGAAGATGGTCTTGATATACCTTTACTTGAGAAGGCACACGAGCCCTTATACGAAAGCTACCAAACAACTCTACTCTCGACTATAGTGTTGTTGGTGAACTTAAAGGTTATGAATGGTATATCCAATGTAGCAATGTCACGTATGCTAAGGTGTGCCATTTTTTTCATCTTCAATGTTAGCATACAATTACTATTCATTATATTAACAATGCATATTTGTTGTTGTAGGTTGATTAGTGAGTTTTTGTTACCACCATCAAACATTTTGCCTTGTTCATACCGAGAATTATCTAACAGTATGGATCACATTGGAATGAAGTATCAAATAATACATGCATGTCCCAATGATCACATTCTATATCATAAACAATATGAATTTGCAGTAGAATGCCTTGATTGTCATAGTAGTAGATATCGGTTAGATCAAATAACAAAAAAAGTGCCTCACAAGTTCTTCGGTACATTCCTATTATTCCACGTCTTCAACGGTTATTCAGGTGCACTACCTTGGCACAATTTATGGATTACCATGCATGCAATAGAAGTTAGGATGACATTATGTGAATGCTTGCCGATGGTTTTGCATTTAAAGAGATAGAAGAAACATGGTCACACTTTAAAGAAGGATCTCGTAAGACCTCGTAATTTGAAGCTTTCATTGGCAGCGAACGGTGTCAATCCATATGGAGATATGAGATTTGTTTACTCAGTGTGGCCTATTTTTGTTATTAATAATAGCATTCCTCCTTGGATGTCCATAAAGAGGGAGCACATAATGTTGTCAATGATTGTGCCAGGTATTTTTATCATTTTATAGTTATCTAAATTAATTTATAAATAGTGCATGAAAATGGTCATAATAATAATGTAATGTTTATGTTCATTCAATTTCTAGGTAAATACCAAGTGAAAGATATGAACATGTATATTGAGCCCCTAATTGACGAGTTGTTGAAGTTATGGAATGGCATCACTATGTATGACATCTCTAGACCGATAGGACATCAACAATTTCAATTCCATGCAATGCTTGTATGGACAATACATGATGCCCCTAGGTTAACTCATTTTTGTGGTATGTTATATTGTTAATATCACATATTTTTGATTTGTTATAGTGCTTACACATTACTATCAAATTTTTAAGTTGCGCATGATAATTGTACATGATCCACTTCTACATGATCTTGTAGGTCTTTAGATAAAGAGAAAATTCGCATGTCCAGTTTGTGGTCCGAAGATGAAATCTCGTCATTTGAGAACTTTAAGAAAGCAGGTGTTTGATGAGTTTAGATACTTTCTCCACAATAATCATAGGTATCAAATTGCTGAAAAACATCTTTTCAATGGGAAAGAAGAGACATCATCAAGGCCACGAAGAATGACACCTCATTTATGGAATTTAGAATATGATTGACTAAATTGTCGAGGTAATATCCAATTTATCATCCGAAGTTTAAAATTTGTATTTTGATATTGTCTTATATTTACTAATGTTGTAATTGATGCTTGTGAAGGTCGTCAAGGTATCAATGACCAACTTCCTAGAGGAATGAAAAGTTATCCTACTCAATTTAGTAGGTTACCATACTACAAGGATCTCCCAATTATGCATTTTTTTGATGCTATGCATATTGGAAAGAATGTAACAGAGACACTATGGAAAATGTTGGATGGAAGGCATGATAGAGAAAAAATTGCCAAAATTTGTACCAACATTCATGAATCCAATCATGCACTAAAAGCTTCCATTGAATCAAATAGCAATGGAGACTGCATAAATACAAGCGCCCTTCCTTGATTATTAACGGAGCAATAGTGTGATGCATTAAAAGAAGTCATAAAGAAAACAAAATTTCCAATAGGATTTGCTGCAAATATAAGTGCTCTTATATCAAAGAAAGATGATTTTGGGCCTGAGTTGAAAATGCATGATTGGCATACCTTCGTCAAGGTAAGTCATGTTCTCCATTTACAGTATATTTGTAAGATTGAATGTACTACCTATTGCATTATTTAATAATATATTGAAATGATCATTTTTAATGATTGCAGTTTGTCCTACCTCTATCCCTTCCACAATAGTTTGTCAATAGTATTAAACAAGTTATATATGATCTTGGAAAATACATGAGGTTAGAATTTTTTTTCTTAGATTTGTAGCTTTCTCTTAAATTTATTGTATAATTTTATTTGAAATCTCGTTTATGTGGTTTTGTGTGTTGAATCTCTTTTAGGTGGTTATCATCTAAAGAAATTGACAAAAAAGATATAAAATATTGGAAGA
Organism: Cupressus sempervirens; assembly: GCA_028749045.1. Classification (NCBI taxonomy): domain Eukaryota; kingdom Viridiplantae; phylum Streptophyta; class Pinopsida; order Cupressales; family Cupressaceae; genus Cupressus; species Cupressus sempervirens. The sequence continues at coordinate 450,344,286 of CM053790.1, forward strand.
GAAAAATTTGACAGCTTATGTGTGAAATGTGGGTCGAAGTTTGGTCAAAATGTGGGTCAAAATTTTGACCAATAATGGTCAAAAAATGGCCTCAGATGTAGTAGTGTTAGCTTTAAGCTCTTCTCTAAAAGAGATATTTCCAATTTATATCTATTAGAAATAAAAACATTCAAATAAAAGAGATACCAAAAATCTTAGATCAATCAAATCTTGAAAGAATGACAAGAAGATTTATCAATTACACTATTTCTTCAATAAGAGTAATAAGGATGGTACCATAATAGAGGAAATAGAGGAAGAAGAGATAAAAACTAGTGACTTAAATGTAAAGGATTCACCTTAGAACCAAGGTCATCAAGTAATCAGTAACCATTTAGTAAAAATAATGGTGATCAAGTAGAAGTAGGAATGGATATAAGGGATATTTCCAACATTGAAGAAAATGTGCAAAAGATGCAGCAGTGTGGACATTGCATTAAACAAAACCTATTCATTGAAGATATAAAAAGAATTTGATTCAATATAAAAGGCTAACTCATGACATATTGTTAATACAAAATGACATTAGTGATCAACTTATACTATGGGAAGAAGCTCATAAGGAGTGTAACCAACTCATCAATTTGTCAAATCTAATGAATAGAGTAGAGCCTATTATAGGGGGATTGGATCATTAGAGATCTTAAGAAGTGAGGAAGTGGAAAGCAATAGAAAAAAAGCTAAACAACTATTACTAATGAAGGAAACTAGCGTAGAATCACATTCTATAACAAGCCATGAAATTGGACATGCATAATTAAATCAATTAAAAGTGGAAAAACATGGTAAAAACCCCTTAATTAAGAACATTAAATATTCAAATGGTAAATTCATAGACTCAAATCATGTTTCTTTAGAAAAGGAAGAACATGTCCAAGCTAAAGTTCAATTTTCACCTCCTCAATTAGAAAAATGAAATCATGAATAAGAGTGAAGAAAATTGTGTAAGTAATTTTGGAATCTTAAGAAATATTACTAATGACAACATTCTTGTTAAGAAAAATACTAATAAAAAATTCTCATAATAATTGACTCCTAATGTTAAGGGGAATGGTTTAGATATAGCTCCCATGAACACAAGAAATGGTATAAAAAATGATATTTTAGAATGCAGTCCTCATCCTACATAATTATCTGTCCAATTGGAGCATATAGAAAGAGAGAAAAAAAGGCTAGAAATAAATCATATAAATTTGGGCCAACATAGACCCATTTGACTATAGTGATTCACCAAGAAACTAGGTCAAAATGGAGAGGTTAAACATGACTCTCATTCCATTACAAGTAGAAACTTTTATAAATGAGGAGAGATCTAATATACTAAAAGATGCAAGTCAAGTCAAAAGTATGCAAATAAAAAAAAAAAATCTAAATAATATTGGGAGGAGTTTATGTTGCAAGATCAAAATGATCAAAGCCAAAATGATATCCAAGAAAAAAGGAAGTAAAAAATCAAGGAAACTAAAGGAACCCTCAATTCGAGAGAAATCAGATTTAAGTGAATGCATAATCATTGAACTAAGAGAATAGAGAGATGAATTAGAATATACATCAATTGAAAATAACACACAAAATGCAAATGATCACATTGATACACTAGGTTTAGTTTGCAACATGAAATCTATAGAAGCTCCAATATGCAACAAACAAATTAAGAAAAGAGGTAGGATGACATTACTTGAACTTAGAGCTACAATTGGAAAAAGTAGGAAACCAAAAAAAGATTAAAGAAGTGCTTAAAGTATGGAAGGGGAATATCCTTCCCACAGAGAAATGAGGTTGAGAACATAGAATGTTAGGGGACTAAATGCCTATAATAAGAAGAACTTACTAAAGTGCAACCTAACCTTATTTGAACCAGAGCTCATCCTCCTTCAAGAAACTAAATTAAGAAAAATAAAGGGTGAAAATTTAAGTAGGAAACTTGGATTTTGGAAAAATGACATGGTAGAATATGAAGGACATTGAGATAAGAGTACATCAAAAACCTTCTAGAAACTCATTCAAGTGTGAAAAATGTAGTTTCAAGACAAATAATTTATGATCAAAACTAAGCAATGGTGGTAAGAAGGTAAATTTGAAGGATCTAGGATGTTCTGTTTTTTCTCTTAACTTAAATTTTTAGAAGAAAATATATTAAAATAGAACAAAATCACTTCAACAATATTTTCAAAGAGAAATTAGAAATATAAGAACTAAAAAAACTCAATGAGGAAGTCATAAGAGATGGAGTGGAAAATACTAAATATATAAAATAAAAGGAGTTATTAGCAAAGCAAAAAATATAATAGCAAATGAAGATTTTATTGGAAACAAAAGTTGAAAGATACATGGATGTCAGAAGGTGGTCGTAATAAAAAAAATTTCCACAACATTATTAACAATAGGATTATGAACATAATATCTAAAACCAAGAATAGTCAAGATGATTTAGTAGAAAATCCAACACAAATTGCATAAATTTTTATAAATTAATACAAAGATATTCAAGTAACAGTAATGAATAGTTGAACTTAAGAGTTCAAAATGTAATGGCCAGTTCAATTCCAAGGTTAATAATAAAAGAAGACAATAATTTTTTTAACAAGGCTTTCTTAATAGAGAAAATGCAAGAAGCTCTTTTCAATATTAATCCAAATAAATCTCTAGGTCTAGATGGTTTCCAAGCTTTTTCCTTTTAGATGGAAAGCAATAGAAGCTATTTGGAGTTTTGGTCCTATTCTAGCTAAAACAAATAGTACATTCTTAGCCTTGATTCCTAAAAAAGCTAATCATGAAGAACCCAAAGAATATTTGTTAAAAGCTCTATGTAAAACAATATATAAAATCTTAACTAAAGCATTAGCAAACAGATTCAAAAAAAATTCTTCCTAAATTAATTTTTGAAGAAAAAATTGGATTTATGCTAAATAGATAAATATTAGATGGAATTATAATCATTCAAGAATTAATAAATTCAACTCAAATAAATAAAGAGACATGTATGCTAATGAAATTAAATATTCAAAAATCATATACCAAAGCGGATTAAAGATTTTGGTGTAAAACCCTTGAAGCTTTTGGCTTCTCACACCAATAGATCAATCTTATCTTCAATTGTATTGCTACCCCCCAATAAAGTTCTACTCATTAATGGCACACTAGAAGGATTCTTCACCATATCAAGAGGGATAAGAAAAGGAGACCCTATATCACCCTTCTTTTTTATTATAATGGAAGAATCTTCTAGTAGAGCTATCAAAAAGGATCAAGAAGAGTCAAAGATAAAAGAAGTATAAGCTTCAGAAGGTATCTCAAAAATCACACACCAACAATTTGTTGATGATATCATTCTTCTAGGAGAAAATACATTGGAAGAAGCTTGTAATTTTAAACAAATTATATCTACATATATGTAAAGCTTCAAGACAATAAGTTAATACAAAAAACTTGGAAATATTTTTCTTGAATATCCATCTAGATTTAGAACATTAAATTTGTCATCTTATGAGTTAAAAGGTTTCTTTTTATGCAAATATTTAGGCATTCAGGTGGAAAAATGCAATAGAGAGTGTAAATCATAGAATCCCATTGTAGAAAAATTAGATAGAAATATGGAAAGTTGTAAAGGAAGATGACTAACCAAGGTTGGGAGATTGACTAAAAAAAAACTAGTCTTATCAGTCATTCCAACTTACCAAATGTCTTGTCTCCCTCTCCCTAAAGGAATTAAAAATAAATTGGATAGCAAGATGAAGAATTTCTTTTGGAATGAGATAAAAGAAAAGAAAAAATAAACCCTAATTAAATGGGATAATATATGTAAAACTAAAAAATTAGGAGGTTTAGAAATTAAAAATCTTAGTTAACAAAATGAAGCATTGGGAGCAAACTAGTCTCAAGAATGTGTCATGAAAAAGATAACAAATGAAAAAAAATTCTATATCATAATAACTTATGAGTTTTGATCCTCTATCTCTATTCTAAACTAATAATTACCTAAATAATCTAAAATATCAAATTTCATGATGAATTGAGATTCCCTCATTTGTAATAGCTTAACATGGGACATAGGAGAAGGTTGAAATTCTTTATTTTAGGAGGACTCATGGGATGGCCCCCCTTCTCCATATAGTCTTAATCTTCCTTTGAGCATCAAGAATACTTTAATCAACTTATGGAGAAAACATGTCACCAACTATCTACAAGAAATAAACATAAATGAAAAAGAAAGATAGAAATAGAAATCAATATTTGACATAAATCTATTAAAACAATAAAAAATCATCTATCAGCAATTGATAAATCAAAGACAAGCTAATCATAAAGATAGAAGGGACAAACTAACATGGGGAGCATCTGAAGATAGAGTTTACAAATTAAAAAGGGCTTAATTATTAACTCTCAAAGATGGGATAGGATAGATATCCCCATATCACTCTCTTGGGACCCTATATGCTTGCCAAAGGTAGGGATCTTCCTATGGGAAACTCTCTAGAATAGAATTCTCACTGCAGACAGATTTGCAAAAATAGGTTTTGAAGGTCCTAGTGGAACTCCTAAATTTTTCAAATTTGTACTTCCAATCCATGGCTAATAACTTTTTTTCATAAATTCTTGATTGACTATGCTTTCTCATGTCCAACTTCCAATGACTTGATGGAGAATATTCATGTATGCATAATCTTAAATGAGAAATCAATTTAGGTACACATTTTTGGAACCCTAATTTCATAACTTTTGAAATACTTTAATATTCCACTTTATTTCTTGTATATTAGATTATTTAGCTATTTTTAAAAAATAACATTTAAAGGCGTGAAATTTTATTATAAATGTCACTAATAAATTATCTCTTCTGGTTCCACAGATCTTAAATAAAATATCTTTTTAAATTAATATTTCCTGGGAATATGTGCATCAAAATTTTAAAAAATATATATTTTGCCAGATGGTTGTATTAAGTATTCTATGTGTCTTGATTTAAAAATAAACATTGAATTCACTCTTCTTAATACATCATGGAGGGCATTAACCTAAGTTTTTCCTTTCTGGATAGGTTCTGAATTGGACCCCTTGATTTAGTGATAATAAGATGGAAAACTCTCACAACATGATATCAAGGAAATGTTCATGAAGATGATTAGAATATGTAGATATTATTTAAGTAATTGTAAGAACCACCTCCTAATAAACATATGTCACATCATAAAAATGCATGAAATACAAGAAGATAAATGAGGCCCTAGTTAAAAAGTCAATATTAAATAGCATTAACCATAATCAGGATTAATAATTCATTAATCAAAACAAGTACAAAATTTCATTATCTAAGATATTGATCTACACTTCATACATCCATCAAAATTCAAATCAAAAAATTACAATGAGATCATTGAGATACACTATCCATATGTATAATTACATAAAAAGGATAATCTAAGATGATTGCACAATCCATCAAAATATGTTTCATAAAACATCACCTTGTGTCCTTCTATGTGACCTGGTCTCCAAAGCTATCAGACATTGCCCATCTTCTATATGAGATGGGAGTGTGGCCTAGGCACTTTTACCAGACCAACCACTAAGTGTTTACTCCCTTAGGGTTCTTCTTGACATGAAGAATGTCTTGACCTTGGCATGAGAAGCTTGGCTTCCCAGAAAAAGATGGATCAGATGGATACGGTGTAGTTGTGAAACATAATACATCTACACATGTGCCTAGTAGCCTAATTATAGAATGTGGTGGGGAAAAGAACAAAATAATACCATACATCTACTCAAATGCAAAACAAAAGTAAGCATATCCACATGTATGCATTATAATATAAGAAACATAATTAAATATAGTAATAAATGGCTTGGCCAAGCACTTGCTTTCCAGAATTATCTTAAAAAGGAAGAAACTAAACATACAATATCCATCCATTAGCACTAGTGGGTAGAGAGAAACAAAATTTCTTGAATCCATCTCAGACCCTCTCTTTTTGCCACATTACACCTATCCCATAAATGAGTTAAACATCAGACACCCAGGACACCCCATAATTAGTCTGTAATAAAATATAAAGAATGTTCCCAATTACATCCAACTCAAAATTAAATCTCAAAAGTGGTAATCTCTTATGCTCAGTATAACCATAACTAAATAGAGAGTAAAATAAAAGAAAAATAGTTAAAAGAATGTACTAATTTCATAAAGGATCTATGTTCAACATGCAACCCAACACAAGGAGGGTTTTAACACCCATCCTATAAAACCAAATAGAGATGGCTCTCATTCCAAGGCTAACTAAAACATAAATAAGAGATGATATGAATCTACTAGGGTAAAACATATGTAGATAAGTGAGGATTGCATTCAATTTAAGATGTAATTGGTAATATCTTAAGTTAGTGAACAAACTGAGTTCAAGTTCCATGTCCCTACAATAGTAGTCCATACCTATCCTAAATTTATTAAAATATTAAGGTTTCATAATACTTCCATTCTCAAAACTTTAGTTACTCTTAAGCACATAATGAACCCTATAAAAGAGGAACAATTCAACATGAAGGATTCTTTGAGAAAAATATAAACATATAGAAAGTATATTTCTACTATTGAGCTCATTACATTCTGGACAAATTTTGTTTGTTTTCCTACAACAATCGTAGACCTTCACTAATTATTTTTCATTTAATAATGCTTTAAAATAATGCTTCTAAAAGTATACATTCAAAACCTCAATTCAACAACTATGTAGTCAATTCTACTAACTATGAAAATTTCACCATCTTTGTCCTAATTTTAATAGACCTAACATGATTAGCAGAGTTCAAGTATATTTAGCTTGGTTTAAAAGGAATGATCAATCAAGTGTGAGATCTTCTAGCATAAATCAATGACATTTTAACCTAAGATGGACCCTTGTCAAAATATTTCTATAAACCTATATAGAGGATTTTGATATTTTATTCAAAATGTTTGAGTAAACATTTAAATAGAATATGAACACTTGAAGAGGGATTAAACATCCATTTGATGGAATAGGTTGTACCATTTTTTTAATGATTGTTATATCCAATTGTAATTTCTATAAGTCTACTAGAGGGTTTTTAGACTAATTTAAGTTTGAAATAATTCTCAACTAACAATGGATCTAAAACAAAATAGTCTAATTGGTTATATCATCATTTCAATGTATAAGATCAATTTTCATAACACACCCATCTATATCCTCAATTTCATAGCTAAATTCTAGATAGTGAGAAAAGCATTTACTCTCTCTCTATTTAAAGTAAATTTACTAGACCTTGAACCCAAAATGTCTAAACATGGCCTTACATTCTTCAACCATCTTTAGAGTAGTTTGGAAAGATAATTCCTTACTGGTCTTAAATGATATTAAACAAAACACAATAAGCTAATGAAGGAAGTGAAAAATGATCTTAAAACAAAAATATGGTATCAAAGAACCCTAATGACAAGGTGCAAAATTTCTAAATAGTCTAGTGCAGTCTTAGTTGTGTAGAAGGTCATTGCAAATATCTTCTAAGGAACTATCCTTATCACAACATCTAAAAAAAAATGATTCCTATCATAAATTAAAACCCATACCCCTCTAGCATTTGGTCATAAACCTAGGGTAGCTTTTCTCATACAATGGTTAAGACTCCTCCCCATTCTTTTACTGGAACAATTAATGAAAATTCAAGCAACAACACCAAAAAACATATTCACATTTTTCAAATTAAAAAACCAAGCAAGCATTTCAGTGATTACTAATAACAACAATGAGAACCTATGATTTGATGTTTTCTTAGTTTCCTTGCCTTCCAAGTGCTCTCCTTTCTCCTTGCAAACCTCTCCTATGTTACTTCAATATCTAGTCCTTGATACCTTCCAAATGCATAACTGAATTAATTCATAACCCTCTAATAAGTAACTAACCCAATTCCTTTCCTTTTACATATTGCATAAATTTGTATACTTTTTCCAAAGGTAAAGTTTAACACATCTTTTTAATTAATAATATTCCTTGTAGTTTTATAAATAAAGAACTTCATTACATCAAGTACTCAAACACATATAGAATATTAACATTATTATTTCTTATTTCCATGAAATTTAACCATGAGAGAGTAAGGTAGAAATAAAACACAACCTAGTTTAATCAACATCATTATTCCATCTTGAATGTAACATCATTTAGAAATTGGAAAGGGAATACAAAACAAAATAACAATTCCTAATTAAGCATATATAATATCCATGTGGTGTGTGGGATGCTAACCCTCTCTATCTCAACCACACCCTCATCTTGATGAACCTATAATCACTCAAACACTCACAACAACAAATGCATTAGTAAACCATATAAGCATAACTTAAGTAGATATTAAAAAATAAAATGGTTATGTAACAAAATAATATACACATCATTATTATCATACTCAAGAAACATTATCATCATATCATGATTTGAAAGGAAATGTGACATTCATCTTGAGCATACATCTATGTGTTACATTAACTACAAGATTAATATAATTAGCTTAGTTTTTCCATTAATCAATGTTCAAATCTAAGTTGACCAAGTCAAAATTGATGGAGTCACCACATAATCAGAAAATTATGGAATTCACAAAATGAGATGTGACATTAATCTTCATCATAGGGAAGCATATTTGGCCTTGAAGAGGATTGGGCACACATGGCTCAGAGCTCATTATGAATGGGGAATTGAATATAAATATAAATCACTGCTTGCCTCCACAAACCTATTATTATAAGAGTAATGCTTCTATGTTGTTCTCATCTTGGTCTCAAGCACTAGTGGTGTATAATCCTTGAAAAATGGTAGTGGATCTATAGCAAAATCTTTGAAGCCAAATTATTGCACACGTGGGCATGGTTGAATACAATGAATATAGGTAGTCCGATGAGAATATGAGTGACCACCCTTAAAGAACACACACTAAGGAAGAAATTAAGTTTGGAAAAATAATTCAACTTTGATTATTTAATAATTTTAGCCTAGAAATCAATCTTTGGTGTGCAATTACTAAAGACAAATTGGGACTGAGATGTCTCACATTAGGAGTAAGAATGCTCAAAAAATTCTTGAGTATGTGTCATACTTCAATGAAGTTTTTCATTACATTTTTCTAGATTATGTATGGAGTACAGATGAGGAAAAGATAATTTCCCTTTACAAAATGTTTGAACATACACAAAAGGTCTTCCCAATGCACTGTAAAGGAAAATACAAAAAAAGAATAAGAGTATTGATGTCTCTATTGGGATATAAAGCCCAACAGTCACATTGTCAATTCATATTCTCATGGCTCTTTGATTGAAGGTTTATGCTAATGTATAAATATACATATACTATCTTGTACTATATTTTATCAAATGTTTCCATAATAAATATTTTCCTACTTAAGTGTGGATGTAGGCAAGTTTTTCTGAACCACAATAAGTATTGTGTCTTGTGTATTCATCGTCTTTGTTTATGTTTGATTCCATTTATTTTCTCATTTATATATTTACAATTGGTAACAAATCTTGGTAAGATTGAGCAAAGATGGAGGAACAAGAAGATGATGTTGATTTTGTCATTCAATAATTTCTTGAAAATTTAGATTTTTCTAAAGAGGAGGGTGTGGAAGCAAGTGAGGATGAAGTTTAGGCTAAAGAGGAAGATGTTGAAGAAAGTGGCAATGAACTTGATAATGTTGGTTCTTATATGACTGAGGAGGAGTATCAAGAAGAAATATTTATGAGGTTGAAGGAAGAAAAATTCATATTGAGAGACAAGTTGTTTTCTATGTGTTATAAGTTGGAGGTTTTGTGTCGCATGCTAAATATTGAGAAAGATAACTTTGAAAAAGAGTGGAAGTTTTTTGAAGAAATTTTATTTTAGAAAGAAGAGGATAGTGGGAAAAGAAATTTAGAGGACATTTATCTTGCGAAAATGTATGACTCGCTAAGACCAAAGTTTCCACTTAGTGAAAAGAAATCATAAAAATATTTTGGGTGCCTGGCAACTGAAGATCTAAGGAGCATGGGGATTATAGAGCTTAGAAAGGTTAGTGAGAGCTTGGAGCTCAAGGATGTACATGATCCAAAAGTGTTTGGCATGTTTTTGATTAGATAAACAGGTTTTACAGGGAACCTAAAACCTGAAAGTTAGTACATAATAAGGCTGATAATAAGCATGACATCCCAACCAAAAAAGTAAAAGATCAAAGGCTGATAATAAGCATTAAGCCCAGCCAAAGGAAAAAGTATTGATAAAAGATCAGGAAAAGGAAACAGACAAAGCCACGGCCAAAAGCCAGCACAAAAAGCCAAAAGACAGCGATAAACAAAAGAACAATCAAGAGTTATTCCTCATTCTTTCACTCTAGATCCTGCATCACCTGAGCAGCCTCAAAGGCCTGTTGATTCTCCTCCATTTCCATATGTTGCCCTCTTGGATTCCCCTAGTCCTGTGCAAGAGTGGAGTTGTCCTTTGCAGGGTCATCCTTCGTTCTAGCCTCATCTCTGTCTTCTCCATCCTCATCATCGTGCATTTCTCTATCTTTGATCCAGCCCATGAGAGAGATGATGTTGTTGTTGATGGAGCTTAATAAGGAAAAAATGTAATTGGAAAGGTTGTGATTGTAGTTTTCTAGATTGTGTATCCTCTATTCTGCTAGAGTGAGCCTATTAGCCGAATTTTTCCTCTTGTTGTCGTCCATTCCTTCCCTTGTTGCCTCAATGTGTTTCACCTAGTCTTTAACCTCCTCAAGCTCATGGAAAAGCCATTTGATTGATCTGAAATTATCAGTCATGTTGTTGCGAGCATTGTTTAAAAGATTCATCCCTGTCTCCCTAGCCCTGTCCAAAATAGCCACAATCGCCAGATCAATTAATTCTTCCAACCGCTGCTCTTCTTGGTTATCCACTAGGATTTGGGGATTCATGGCCTCCCTAAGGATTCCTATTTTGGTAGTCTTGGCATTGAAATTAATCCATGCTTTCCTCCTGTCATTGATCTGCACTTCCCCTTCCGCGTACCTAGCTTTCTCCTCTTTTAGTTCCTCAGGGTGGAGATGGATAGGAGAAAGGGGCAGCACAGAAGTCTCCTCATAATGAGAGCACACATCCTCCAGACTCTCCCTCTTTCTCTTCTTCCTTCCACTATCGAGCTTTGTTTCCTCCTGCATCTCCTTCACCACCTCCTCAGACTTCGGATCCTCCTCATTGTCGTTGCTTCCCTCCTCAACCTTCTTTGCCTACTTCTGCCCGAGATCCCTAGGGCTTTTTCTACTTGGGGTTATGGGGGAGGGGGATTTTTTAATAGTCACAACTTTCCTTGAGGAGGAGACTCTACCTTTCTCAGAACTAAGGCTCTGAATGCCATCCGAGTCAGAGGAGTAACTGGAACTTCCAAACTCCATAGTCTTGGTCTGAGGGGTGGCATTACTAATAGTCTAAGCTTTGAAGTGCTCATGGATAAGAAGCAGCAACCCTTCATGCAGTGTCAGGTTTGTAATGGGCTTCTTTTTGAAGCTGTCCATCACCTTACTCATAGAGGTTAACATATAAAAAGGAAAATAAATTATGGCTTTCTTCCAAAAATGATTAAAAATAACAAAGTGGTGGGTGCGGGCTCTATCAAACCTTGGGTCCAAAGTGATATACTCAATAACAACTTTCAGCACATACCTCCACCGCTTCTTCATGGAGTCGAGGAAATAGTAGGTGTCAATTTTTTTTTTAACACCTTCAATTCCTTCTTACCCTCCACAAAATCCCTTACAGCATTAGCTGAGAGCTTCTTATCCCTAAAGAATTTGAAACCCTCGATAGGGATCTTGGTGACAGCTACGATAACCTCTTCCATTATCTAGAAGTTGATGCCATTCACCTTAACCTTTCCCTCTTTCCAAGACCCCACCATACTATTAGTCACCTCCCAATCATAACCATGTAGCTTCATGAGATACTTGGTTACTCCACCCTCATCTAGCTTTTCCCAAACTTTTGGCCTACTTCTCCATTTCTCAAATTCCCCTGCCAGCTCCTTTCTGCATCTCTCGCCCACCATCTCCTCACTCTACACACTTACTTTACTCATAAGCTCTTCACTGTGAGACTGGAAAGGACCACTAAGATTAAGCAAGGAGCAAAGAAAAATAACTATGTTGTTGCCCCTGAAACAAATGCAATAAACAACCCACAAAGCATGGCAATTAATCAAAGTAGGATATTTGCATTTATGAATTCCCATTTTTCTATTATGAAAAGTACCCCTATATCTTAACCCTTTCATATTCATAATTACAACTTGATATCCTTCGTACTTCCTTGGATTTTCTCCAAGTTGATTAGACACTTGATGTTCACTGGCAAAGAAGTTTCGAGAAGCCATGTCATTTTTTGGTCTGTGCCGACCCCTATATTTGCCAATTTGTCAGCAACCGGGTTTGCTTCTCGAAAAGTATGGCTGACATGGAATTTTTTGAATTTGGCAAGTGTCTCTCTTGTCTCATTGATAAGATTTGCAATCGTCCAAGAAGGATAAGAATTTCCATTAATGCACTTAATAATGTTATTCGAGTCCCTCTCTAGCCATAAATTGGTGACCCCAATTTCAAAAGCTAGTTTAACTACATTGCACGTGGCGTTGGCTTCCACAAAATGATTTGTTTGGAAACCCAATGGGAGATAAAAAGCCACAATACTATCTCCATTTTCATTTCTAACCACACCTCCACTATCCAAGGATCTAGGGTTGCCCTTGGAGGCTCCGTCAAAGTTGGATTTGTGCTAGCCTTTAGGGGGGAGGTGTCACTTGGCTTCCTATCTTTTTATCATTTTGTCTTTTACCTTCTCCTTCTTCTTGCCTCCTATCTCAAAAGCTCCCCCCTTCCTCATGGAAATATTTTCCTTTATGTTACTGAAGATCTTCCTTCCAAAAACCAAAGTTGGCTCCTCCCTATCTCTGAAAATCCAGTTGTTTCTCTCCTTCCATATGCTCCAACAAAAATGGGGCAAGAGCCAGGAGCTGATTTCCTTCAAGGAAGACCCATTGAACATACCTTTCCATTGGCAAAAGAAGTCTAGGAGGTTGGAAGGAATGCACTAGCTATGGTCAAGGTCCTAGGTGAGGAAGTCCCATACTATTTTCGAGTAAGAGAAAAGAACGAACAAATGATTGCCTGTCTCAGACTCATCTTTGCAGGGCATGATATGACTTCTTTTAATGAGATTTTCTTGGGTGAGATTTTTTTCCTGAAGTGCCAACCAAAAAAACATGTTGACTTTTGGCGTTAGGTCCGAGAGCCAGGCCCTCGGCCAAGGGGGGGACACATTTGTACTCCATAAAGTAGAGTACCTAGAGGCCACCGAATAGAGCCCATTGGCATTATCCCTCCAAACTAGTTCATCCTTGTTGGTGCTGAGGGATAAGGAATTAAGCAAGATCATAATTGGTTTGAGATCCTCTAAGATAATAGAAAGGTCCTTCCATCCCTGATCAGTCCTGTAGTTATTGACTTTGTGCCCAAAAAGGTTGATGCAATCACTAGCCCAAACACCATAGGTAGGGTTATTAATGAGTGGGCCCTAAGAAAGCCAACTGTCCAACCAGAAAAGAATGTTCTCCCCATTTCCCAGCTTCCAGGAGACCTTAGAGTTAGCCGAATCCCTGGCTTTTAAGAAGCCATTCCAAACAACTGAACCTCTGGATAAATCCTCACTGAAAAGAGTAAACTTAAAAGAGGGCCTTTTATATACTTGTTCACCATAGTGTCTCTCCATTCCCCCATGCTACTATAGATGTGCCAAATTTGCTTTGCCAGGAGGGCCTTGTTGATATGAGTGAGCTTCCTGATCCCCAGACCCCCATTCTTTTTAGGGAGACAAACTTTGTCCCAAGCAACAAGGGGGTACCTTTTATTCCTATCAGTTCCCATCCATAAAAAATCCCTTTGGATTTTCTCCATTCTCTCGACGTATTTCCCAGGTATGATGAAAAGGCTCAAGGCATATATAGGCAGGTTTTGAAGGATGGATTTAACTAGTTGACATTTTCCAGCTTGGCTAAGAGAGGCTCCTTTATAGCTAGCTAGCTTCTTACTGAACCTATCCAAGATGTCGTTCCAAAAGGAATCAGAAGGGGCCATGCCCAAGGGGAGACCAAGGTAGGAAGAAGGAAGCTTCCCCACCTGACAACCCAAGATTCTGGAGATTCTCTACTATCTTCCCTCCGGGTTGATAAAGAAAATAGATCTTTTGTCCTAATTTATAAGCTACCCCAACCCTCTGGAATAGGTGTCCAAAGTGTCTTTCAAAGCCTTGGCTTCCCTGACCGAAGCCTCTCCTCCCATAATGGTATCAACAACAAATTGTTGATGCGTGAAGGGAGTGCATTTGGAAGAAGGTTTATAGCATTTGATCCTCTCATCTTTCTTTTTCTTCTCCATGAATCTGCCAATACATTCTGCCAGGATGATGAAGAGAATCGGTGATAGAGGATCTCCCTAAAAAAGGCCTCTAGTAGGTTTGAAGAAATCAGAGGGGGATCCATTCATTAAAATAGCTAGCGAGGGGGTGGTGACCAGCTGGGAAATTAGCTTGCAAGATTTGACATCAAAGCCAAAAGCCTTCAACACCAACTCCAAAAAGGACCAATCCACCCGATCGTAAGCTTTAGACATATCAAGTTTGAGTAACATCCCTTCTCTCTTACCAGCTTCCATAGAGTGAATCACTTCATGCACCATGATAATCAAATATAAAATCTATCTGCCTAGGACAAAACCATATTGTTGTTGAGAGATGATCAAGGGGAGGAGCTTAAGTAGCCTCAAAGTGAGCACCTTCGAGATGATCTTATAAAACAAATTGCATAAGCTAATGGGTCTGAACTTATCCAGAGTGTCAGCCCCTGGCACTTTGGGAATAAGAACTAAGAAAGTGGAGTTGATTTCCTTCAGGATGCATCTGGCTCCAAAGAACTCCTGAACTTCCTTAACAACATCCTTCATAATGACAAGCCAGTACATTTTGAAAAAGAAGGTAGGAAAACCATCAGGTCCAGATAACTTATCCGCCGAAAGAGAAAAAAGAGCTTCTCTCACTTCAGAATCAGAAGGAATGGCCTAGATCATATTATTATGGTGCGGTTGGAGGATCTGAGGGATACAAGAGACAATATCATCTTGGTCCACCTTAGAGAGAGAAGGATCCCAAGAAAGGATGGAGGAGAAGAAAGAGACAGCTTCAAGTGAAATATCATCTTCCTTAGTCAACACACCCTGGTCTTTTTTCAGGCCAGAAATCCTATTGTTAGCTCTATGTTTAAGTGTGGATAAATGGAAGAAATTTGTGTTCTGGTCTCCTTCCTTGAGCCAGTTGATTCTATATCTCTGCCTCCAAAACTTTTCCTATTTACTAATGATGTCATGTAAATTAGACAGGATGGATAGCTCTACATCTCTACTTGAGGCATCATACCCATTTTCCTAAATGGAGGCTTGGATGGAAGAGATATTAGAAGAAAGATCCTCTTTCATAGAGAATAAATGACCAAAATCTAACTTATTCCAAGCTTTTGACATCCTTTTAACATTACTAGGTTTCCTTGCTACCCTAAACATAGCAGTGCCTTCCACATCTATGCTCCACCAGCCCTTTATTCTCTCTAGAAGGTTAGGGTGGGAGGTCCACATTTTCTCGAAATAGAAAGGAGGAGGTCTACAGTGGTCAAAAGGGACAATCAAGAGGGAAATGGGGGAGTGGTAGGACCCAATTCTAGGCAAAAGAGCTAATTTGTAGGAAGAGGACTGCAATCAATCAAGAGAAATGAGGGCTCTATCCAGTCTAACCTGAATACACTCCTTACCTAAGCATTTATTGGACCAAGTAAAGTTACCACCCATGAGGTCCAGATCCAAAAAGGCCAAATCATTGATAAAGTTGGAAAGATCATGCTTGCTATCCTAGTCCTAAGGCAGAGCACCCTTCTTCTCCTTATCCAAAAAAGGGGTATTGAAGTCTCCCATAATGATGCCTTTTTTCAAGTTGCTATTCTGAACCATCCCTACTACGTTGGACCAATAGGAATTTCTTTCTCTCTTTTTGTTGGGGGCATAAATGTTGAGCAAGAACCAAAATTCATTGGAATGAATATTGTACACTTTACAAAATAGATTGTTACCAGCATTGGAAACCGATTCCACCTTGAAAAGTTTTGACTTGTATAAAGTTAGTAGGCCTCTAGAGGCTCCATCAGAGTTTGCAACCTCTCCACTCATCATGTTACTGAACTCCATGTTTCTCAAAGAATCCTTTTTCATTTTTGTTTCTTGGATCATCAAAATATCTAGTCTCTAGTCTCTAATCAAATTCCTAATGATTTCCTATTTGTGGGCACCATTTAGGCCCCTGATATTCCATGAGATGATCTTCATTTTTTACTCTTGGAAAAGTCCTTCAAAGTGCTTTGGCACCCATTCGCCAAACACCTTCTAGTATCCTCTTCTATGAACTCACTTTCTGATTTCCTACCTGCGTTGGTTGTAGAGCCCACATCCATTTTGCAACTACTCTTGGAAAAGTGTTTGGCATGTTAGAGATAAAGACTCTAATGATTTATTGTTGCAATTTGTAGAAATGGAAGAAGAATGGAATGCATTAATTGTGGGCTCTTCTCCCACACCTCAAAAGTAGAATTGGGATATGATCAATCCAACACCAATTATGCATAAACATCCTCTATTCACACAGCCACTAGAGAACATTGACAGAGATTCTACACAAGATATTTGGTAGTAGAATGAATTTACGTATGATATCCCACAAGAAATTCCAAGGGGTAGTATGTTTGGTGAAAGTGACAGTTTATTTGACAAACATCAAGGTCTGTTTGATGAGGAAATTCAAATCTTAACATAGCTGGAGGATGTGGCTCATAGTTGCAAGGGAGACTCCCTATGTTCCATGGAAAGGACCTATGAAAAAGGGCTTCTAGAGCCCATAGAAAATGAGTTTTCTCAGTCTCTCATAGACACGTGCACTTTGGCCTCCCATGGTTGCAATCAACATCCTCAAATTTCCTATATATTCTCTTCTTCACTACAAAATATATCATGTATGTCTGCAGATGTTAGCAATGGTAAACCACAACAATGTGAATTTTCTCAAGGTTAGACTAATGATGTTTATGGGACCCACTTATCTAGTCTACCTCCTATGAGTGGGAGGATGACGATAAAGCATGGTTTGATAAATATTGGATATGGAAGATAAAGTAGCATAATATTAATGTGATGGGAAGTGATGTGGAGTTTTCCCATACAAACTTTTGCACTCAAGATAGTGTCCCTCTGAATTGCAAGATGGAAACAATGAAACAAGTGTTTTCTCGTCTATATGAAACAAGCAATACTGATCTAGGTGGAGAGAATTATAAAATTTGAGTATAGTTTATTTAAGACATTGAAAGGTTAATTTTTCTAGGGGTGGTACCATTCCAATGGTCTTTGGAACCCAAGATTTTGTGAAATCATGCGATCAAGGTGAAGATCCTTGAGAGGATTCAGAAGAAATTATCTTGCCTAGTTTTGTGGGAAACAAAGAGTTGTGTTTGAATAGTACAATTGTCAAACAATATGCTATTCTATTGGCCCTGCTTCTTGTTGTTGTTTTTTTTAATATTGTAGGACTCTTGCTACTAGATAGAGAAAAGTACATGGTTCTATTGGTTGAGGAATCAAGAGTCATAGCACTAGCTACACTATTTGGATGTAACATTGGAAGAGGCACTAATGTAATTTTGAAAAAAAAAAATCAATTGGTGTCTAAAGATACCCCTGGAACAATATCAAGTATTAAAACTAGGTACTCAGGATTCATGGATGTTTATGTGGATTGGATGATAGAGGAATTAATCTTGTTGAATGTGCAAAAAGTGGTAATTCTTACCATGGATTTTTGGGCAACTTTTCATGTACAAATATTCAAGAAGATATTTTTGAATTTGATCTAATTTGGAGAAGGCTCATCTAAACTATGTAGGAACAAAGTTCAAAAATTTTGAGATCTTCTCAAGGTTTGATTGTTATCTAAAATTTGGAAAGGGATCAGGGAATGTTGTAGTGCATAACATTGTTGGTTGGTCTTCATGGGGGAGATTGTTGGGATATGAAGCCCAATGGTCACACTATCTATTCATCTTCCCATGGCTTTGATTGAAGGCTTATGCTGATGTACAAATATACATATGTTGTATTGTACTATATTGTATCAAATGTTTCCATAATAAATATTTCCCTACTTGAGTGTGGATGTAGGCTAGTCTTGTCAAACAATGATAAATATTGTGTCTTGTGTATTCATCTTCTTTGTTTATATTCAATTTTATTTCTTTACTTTTTTATATATTTACATCCTTGACATGATTGAGGACCATAAAACAATATTACAATGAACTTTTGAATTATTCAAACATGTTCATCTTGGGCTGCCAATTCACAAGAACAACAAAATCTGATGTGGAAGATATGTGACCCCCCAAGCTCAAGTCTTCACCTTGATCTAAAATAAGAAATAATGTGGAAGCATCTTGTAAATTGTTAGAACCCTAAATATAAAGCCCATTCTTTCCAAATCAAAAAATCTCATGTAAAAGGCTCACAAATTAGTAAAATATCGTGTTCTTAAATGGTGAGTATTTTTGACTCTTTGAAACTACTGATAAGGTGAGTTGATGGTAAGTAACTTTTTTGAAATTTCATATATTATATTTATTATTGTCACAAGGTGAATATGTTTGTTTTATTAAATTATTTATTTGTGAACTTAATCTTAGCACCATATAGGGGAGCCTATGTGGAAGGCCTCATGAAAGTGCAAAATTCATATTTTTGCAAGGTAAATATTTTAGTTCCTTTGAAATGATGAAAGAGGTAAAAATGTGGTAAGTATTTTTTTAATTTGATTTTCTAGATTAGAATAGTAAAAATACCTTATTTCATAAAGGGAAAATTTATTTATGAGTATTTATTACTTGCAATAAATATATGGGGAATTAATTGATGTTCATATTTGGAGGTAAAATATTTTTAATTATATGTTTTCTAGAATGATATTTTGAGATATTAGAATATACTTATAAATTATTAACATATTTCCTATGCGTGTGAAGTTTTATCTTTCATAAGGAGATTAAAGAATTATAAGTTCAATTTCAAATTATAACAAAAGTGTTTTCATTACTAATCTCTCATATATATTTAGAGAGGAAATGTGAAAGAATGAAAGTAAGATATTAGGGTAAAATACTTTCCCTAATCAGGTTTAAAAACCTAATTGAATATTTTACAAATATGGTACATTCTGACAATTTTTTTGTCTAGGAAATAATACAATCCATTCATGACACGAAGGGTAAGGTATTTGATATAATTTATATTATAAGATGCCTTATTAAATTATTTTATGTGAATAATTTACCTATCAAATGATTATCAATATGGGATATGACATCATTTACTAAAGAAATGAAGAAGATTAAAGAAACATTATTTGATTATTAGAGGATTAATTACACCAAAGGACATGACTATTGAGGATGGCACCAGAATTTTGATTAATCATTCTATGTTAAAATTTACATTGTAACTATTAAGTGTTTAGGTGCATTTTAGGTTTTAGTTAGGAAGCAACATGATGATTTGAAGCTTATTTGCATCCTTTCATTCTCTATAAAGGATATTAGGTTCATTCACATTAGATAGAGATATAAAGAATAAATATTGCAAATTGTAAGGCACTAGATGGATTCTTATTATGGTTTGATTAGGTAATGCAAATTGTGTTGGAAATATAAGGTAGGCTAGGTTACTAAGAGGGGAGGGGTGAATCATGAACCAATAAAATTTTAAACCTACTTCACCAATTAATCATTTGTATATTTGTTAGCTATTTTGCCTTCCCACCACATTGAAATATTTGAATTTAAACCTAGTTAGCATTCATAGATTTAAATATTTGAGTATTAAGGCATGCAAAAATACCATTTTAAAGACCTTGGGCTATATCTTATTTCCTAAGTGACTACACATTTAATATTTTTGCAGGCCAGATCTTGTTCATCGTCCAATGCAACAAGATCTATGGTTGTCACTATTAGAAATAGGGATTATTGAGAGGGGGTTGAATCAATAATCTACAAACTTTAGTCACCAACTAGATCTTATTTCTTACTTTAAACCATGCATAACAAAGAAATAAAGTAATGTTGAATAGTAATAGTAACGATGTACAAAAATAACTCATAATACCATATATTGTTAACTAGGGAAACCCTGTCCAAGGAAAAACTCCAGTGGGAATGATACCCACTAGATAATATATTGATATATAAGTTCCTTGTTAGAGGATGGACCCTATTAGGAGTCAATGAGAAAATTTAGTATAAGGAGTCCTTGTTATGAGACTTTGAATCTATGTTAGGAGATCCCAACCCTGTTAGGAGTTGTGGTATAGTAAATGCAAGATGAGCTGACTACCCAAACACGCACTTCTAATTATAAGAAGAGTTCACTACCCAAACAAGTAATTGAACTTATGAAATATAAGTACTATACCTTCTCCCTTGACTATTCTTTGATATTTAGTTTGATCTTGGATCATAATATAGCTTATAAAAAACATTGCATATATTACTTTCACAAAAGTTTGTATACAATTGCTCAACATCACAATTACATGATAGCACACCTCTTATCACAAAATGTCCTTTTCATTAATTCCATGCCTTTACAAAAAAAATTGTTAGGTCAGCTAAGAACACAATTCACTTTTCCAAATTAGAGTAAATATCTAGGATGTTGGCCCTAATTAGACAAGTAATTATCTTGTAAACAAAATAATCCTTTCCTTTAATTTTGTTGTCCTATTTCACTTCAAACATGAGTATCTTTGTTTTGTATAGTCTGTACTAACTTCTAAGGTTATACACATCATCACCAACATGAATACTATCTCTATCTAACTTCTCTAGTCATAATATGACGTCAAAAACAAGTTAAAAACAAAATAATATATTGTTGTATACCAAATTCTATTCTTAGACAATTTTTTGATTACCAAACACTAAGTATCTTTATTTTTGAGGTTTCTTGTAAGCATGTACATCATGTGTTTCCATAAATGAAAACAATAACATATCTCTATTAGCCATTTTTCAACAATCTCCCCCTTTGGCATTAATAGCAACAAATTAGGAAAAATTGGCTAGGTAACAAAAACTACATAAACAGTATAATAACATTTCATCTATTACATTTGTCCATCTTTACATATGCTCCCCATTACAATATACTTTACAATATTTATATTTCTTACCCTTAACAATTTTAACAATTTTCACGTGTGCTTCTCTCCCCCTTTGACATCAATGACAAAGGTCAAAATGTCACAAATTGTCCAAAACTATCAAAAGTGTTGTCCTTCCTTAAGCTATTAGGATCTTCATGCAATCATCAAAGTTTTCCTTAAGATTATCCATACCCTTAGTCAATGTCTCCTTGGTGGATTTAGTTGAGGTGATAATTGAACATATGGCATATGATGCAATCTTAAATGCATTAAGATTTGAATATAAAAAGTTAGAATATGTGTCCTTGGCCTTGACACATTCTTTCAATTGTTTCTCAACAAAAGATACTTTCAAGGAAATAGAATCTTTTAAATCCAATATTTTCTTCAAAATTTGTTCCTTCCAAAGTTCCATTTTCCTGATATCATTATGGATATTGGCCACTTGTCTTTCAAAATCATCAACTTTGTAAGATGGATGTTGGATTTGGCTGGAAAGAGCCTCTAGCTCACTCATCTTTTCTTCTATTTGACTGTAAATTTCCTTGGTCAGGTTGTATGATAAATTGCACTTAATGTACAATGTTTTCACATCTCGTTGACATTTCCAAAGTTCCTTGATACAAGCATCAAGAATAAGAAAATTATTCTTAATATTCTGACAGATGGTTTTAAACAAGTTAGCATCATGTGAAATTTTTGCTTTTGCTGCTACAGTATTTAACAAGTTAGTAAATTATTCATTAAATGATTTGAGCACTACTTGTGCCCTCTATTTGGGATCTAATTCTATGTGCTATACTATCAAAGTACTGTGTGGTCTATCAGTAACCTCCATCAAGGTCTACTGCATGCTCTTTACTGTTCAATTTTTTTGAATAAGCTTTGATAGTGATGAGATCAAATCAATTTGATTGTCATCATTAGATGCTAAGCTAGTAAGTGAAAATAAATTAGATGAACTATAAGGTTTAGTGTCATCCTCCCTTTGATTCTTAACTTCTTCTTTCATTCTTCTCTCTTCTTCTTCTTTCTTTTTCGTTTCTTTTCTTTCATTTTCTTTCTTCTCTTCCTCTATTTTCTTCCTTGTTTCTTCTTTTGGTATTCTATTCTTTTCCTCCTCTTCTTTTATTTTCTTCTCATCCTCAAGAAATTTCTTCTTTGCCACCTCTATTTTCTTCTTCTCTTCTTCAAGTAACCTCATCTCTTAATTTTCCTTAATTTATCTTCAATATTGTCAATATTTGGTTTATTAAGTTTAGAACCTTCAAATGGATTAGTATCATCCATGTTAATGGTAACATTGGTCATATTAATCTTCATAGTGTCACTTCTCACTGACACTTTCAAGGCTCTAGGTGCTAGATGAGATGGTTCCTTTGTCTCTATCAACATCTAACTGATAGCTACCATAATTTCACTTCTTAGTTTATCTTTTTCACCCACCATAAATAGGAATGGTCTTACATTATTTCTTAAGTAAGGTGCAAGATTATTCAAAAATCTTTTAATCTGTTCTTCGTCATCAATCTTGAAAATAGTTCTAAGCATAGAATTCTAAAGTTCTAAATCATCTTCTCTTGCAGAAGCCTTTTTCTTAAAAAGACTATCATAGACTTTTTGAATTACTATTCCTTCAATATCCTTTAATTTCAGATTATTTGCTATGATGTATCTCATAGTGGAGATATCAATCTGATCCTTCTCAAAACTATTATACAAATCATAAAAATTGTTCATCTGAAAAAAAGTTACCTTCATTAGCAATATCTATGTTGCTCTTTTCTATCTTTCACTTCCAGGGTTGTTGAGCTTTTTTTGTTGATTGCTTCGACAATGTCACTTTCTCTGCTTGCTTGATCTCTTGTTTTTCTTCCTCTTCATCACTGGACTCAACAATTGTCAACAATGTCTTTTTCCTTTTTCCTAGTCTTGTGACTTGTTGCTTGACCCTTTTTGTCTTAGCGGTCATAGCTTCCAAAATTCTCTTATATTTTCTCTTTGGCTCACTACGCTACACATCTGATACTACTGCATATGGAATGCTTTGCTCCAAAGATGTCTCTAAAACAAATACTAACAAAGGTTGTATATTTAGTATGCCTTGTTTCATAATTTTCCTGACTACCTTAGACTCACCCTTAGTCATACTAGCCTCTGATAAGGCTTTCTTCATAATAGACTCTATCTTCTTGTTTGATGCCTTCTCCAAGGTTTCTTTAAGAGATGATTGGGTAATCTCATCATAAGTTCTGAATCTATATTCTGTTTAATCTTTCTTTGATTTCAATAATAAATCAATATAACTGATTGATGTATCATCATTCAATTCATAACCTAAGGGATCAAGAAACGTTTCCCAAGGTTCTACTACTTGTATATAAGTATAGTTTGTATCAACCATAATGCAAATTTCTTCTTTAAATCTATCTACAATTGCAAATGCAATTCTGAATCTCTATTTTATTTCATTCTAAAACATTTTCATTATCAGGTTACCATTATCCAATATCTTATCTATAAGATTCCTTTTGCATACTTCTGTGATCTTCT
Organism: Cupressus sempervirens; assembly: GCA_028749045.1. Lineage (NCBI taxonomy): Eukaryota > Viridiplantae > Streptophyta > Pinopsida > Cupressales > Cupressaceae > Cupressus > Cupressus sempervirens. Next base: position 450,368,221 of record CM053790.1, read on the forward strand.
CCATTGTACATCTATCACTACTCATTATCTTAGTGACTGATAAATATGGAAATCTTTTAAGTAAATAAAATAATATGTAATTGATCAATGACTAAAATCTAAACACACTATTCTTTTTCCTCTTGATCTTTTCTAATTTCACTAAGAGTTACATTCTTAGAATTTCACTAAGATTTACTTGTTCCTTATCCACACATATCTTATATGTTGCATAGATGAATTTGACTAATAGTGCATCAATCTTTGAGCTTTCACATGTAGAACAGGTAATGATTCTACTCAAAAATCTTACATCATCTTTCTTGATGGTGTTGATCGCCATATCCTTTCCATTATACATTGCTTTGGTATAAATCTCAAATTTCTTCTTGACCATTTTCTCACCTATAGGTACACTACCCTATTTACTAATACCATTACCTCATGAATTAGGTTTGTAGAGATATCAATTACATTATCTTTCATCTATATCTTTCCATCATGTATCCTACTTAATATGATCTATGTCCACTCTTTTGTGTCCAATTCATAGTAGAAATGATATTTGAACATGTCTAGTTCCTTTAAATGTTCAAATCTAGGTTTCATAGTCATGTTGTTATTGAAAACTAATTCTATATCCTTGTTCATGAATTCACTACCAATAGACTCAAATTTATTGTTAAGATAAATTCCTAGACCTTCAAGATATACTACATTGTTCAGAGTGATAGATAATGCTGAGTTAGGGTTTCCTTCAATAGATTTTATGGAAATAATTTTGAAATCCTTGTTCTCAACATTGTGCACTACTGGCATATCCATGATTCTATCAAATAAGAACTTTTATTGAACAAATTTGTAGAAAAATGATAAAATACCTTTTTCTAAAAATAGGGTTTTCTTCAAAATTACTTTGGCAAGTCACTTCTAAGTGCTCTTCACTTTAGATGTATTCACAATAAAGTAAAAAACAATTTTTTACTCCATTTTTTCCATCAACTTGAACTTGCATTAATTGTATAATTTGCAAACATGAAAAAGCAGTCAATTATATTCTGTAATCAAATGACTACTCAAGATCATTTGTCTGATCTTCTAATACCACCCAAGGTTTTTCATAGCTATTTTCCATCATGAAAAAACTCTACTAAACTTGGCTATACAAAATTATTTACCAAAACATATTTTTCATCTTCTGCTATAGAACTAACCTTATTTGTAATACCAACAACTCTAAATTCCTTCATAACTTCTTTAGATAAGCTCCAAATTACAAGTGAGCTTAGGTATCATCTAAACTTAACTAGATACATCTTTTCCCAACTTTACTACCTCTAATTTGATCTTAGAATGAAGTTCTCATACTTTTCTATTGTGAACAAACTAAATTCAACCTAGTTGAATCAAAATCAACAACTAACTTCGATCTTCCTATCTCATCATCATCTAGCTTTTCCTTTGAGATATCTACTCCTTTTATAAATACCTCATTAAGTTCTTGTTGAAGTTTACTAAAAAAATTTCTTTATCCTGCATTGTCTTTGTTAGTTTTGGAGTTCCTTCTATCATTTTTGATGTTCTTTCCATTATTCCTTCTATTCCCAAAGTTTCTTCCATTTTTCCTTCTATCTCTAAAGTTTTTGTCCATTCTATAGAACTTCATTGTATGTACAAAGTTTTTGCATAACTGACATACTAATGCTCTGCTTCTAGGATTATGTTGATCATCATGTGAATGAAAATTCCAAGCAATGTGTCCTGAGTTGTTACACTTATAACACATGATCTGTCTTCTGTCTTCATAATATCTTCCTTCACTTGATGTCCTTTCATTTGATCTTCTTCTATCTATAGGGTTGGTATTTCTAGACATTCTACTATTCCTTCTATCATTATCATACTTAGGTTTCCTACAATTAATTGCTTTATGACCCATACCATGCTACTTATGACAATAAAAGTCCTTAACATGATTGAATGACTTATTTGTACAATCTTTCTTCACATGACCTATTTCATTACATAAAAAAATACTTACCTCTAAATTCATACCTGGTTTTCTTAGGAGATTCCACTTTCTTTGGTTCATTCAAAATTTCAACTTCCTTTTCTTGTTCAACTTTGTAGACATGTTAATTAGATAATCAAGACTAGCCTTATCATAAGCAGGTCTTTGTATTGATATTGAATCATCAATTTTTTCTCTACTAGAGTAAAGCTTCTCAAGTTGTTTCTTGCACTGAGTTAATTCACCTTTCACAATAGTATTGTACTTATGAAGTTCTTCATGATCTTCTTTCAATGTTTCAAATTCGGATGTTCTCTTTGCCATATTTTATCTAAGATCTATATTTTCAATCTTCAAATTAGATCCCACTTTTCTAGGATCATTTCTCATAGTCAACTTTAGATTCACAATCTCGAATTCATTCTTCAAGATTTTGTACTCTATCCTTAGCTTTGAATAGTTATCATCACTAGTTCTAGATTTAGTAGATTCAGCCTTGGATTTGAGATGTTCAATCTTTTCTTTCAATTGACCATTGTATACTTTGGAGTCTTCATATCTATCCTTAAACTTATCTCTTTCTTCAATAAGAAGATCAATTTGTTCACAAGCTTCTTCAAGGTTCTTCATCAATTGTTCCATATCCATAGGGATCTTACTCAAGCTATTAAGTCTCTTCAAAGTAACTTTACTTTGATACCAATTGTTAGAAATAGGGATTATTGGGGGTTGAATCAGTAATCTACAAACTTTAGTTGCCAACTAGATATTATTTCTTACTTTAAACCATGCATAACAAAGCAATAAAGTATTGTTGAATAGTAATAGTAACAATGCACAAAGATAACTCATAACACCATATTTTGTTAACTAGGGAAACCCTGGCCAAGGGAAAACCTCGATGGGGATGATACCCACTAGATAATGTACTAATATAAAATTTCCTTGTTAGACGATGGACCCTATTAGGAGTCAATGAGAAAAAATAGTATATAGAGTCCCCATTAGGAGACTTTGAATCCTTGGTAGGAGATTCCAACCCTGCTAGGAGTTGTGGTACAATAAATTCAAGATGAGTTTACTGCCCAAACATGCACTTCTAATTACAAGAAGATCTCACTTCCCGAAAAAGTAATCATACTTCTAAAATATAAGTATTGTATCTTCTTCCTTGACTGATCTCTGATCTTTAGATTGATCTCAAATCACAAAATAGCTGATACAAAACTTTTCATATATCGCTTTCAATAAAGTTCACATATAATTTCTCAACATGACAATTACATGATAGCATACCTCTTGTCACAAAATGTCCTTTTCATAAATACCATGCCTTTACAAAAATTGCTACTAGGTCAGCTAAGACCACAATCCACTTCTCCAACTTAGAGTAAACATCTAGGATGTTGGCCCTAATTGAACAAGTAATTATCTCATAAATAAAATAATCCTTTCATTCAATTCTGCTGTCCTTTTTTTTTTCAAACATGTGTATCTCTATTCCGTACAGTCTGTATTGACTTCTAACATTATACACATCATCACCAACATTTATACTATCTCCATCTAACTTTTCTAGTCATAATATGGTGTCAGCAACAAGTTATAAAAAAAACAATAAACTATTGTATAACAAATTTTATACTTAAAAATATTCTGATTACCAAACACTATCTTTATTTTCAAGGTATCCTATAAGCATGTACATCATGTATTGCGATAAATGACAACAATTACATATCTCTATTAGCCAATTGTCAATAGTCACTTTGTCATTGTCAAAAACTACAGAACCTTTTGTCATATCGGCAAACCAACAACTTGCCATGTAGCACCATGGGCCCCTTTCTCTTTGGTTAGTCTAGTCATCAGTGGGTCTTTTATGTCCATCATCCAATCTTCCAAGATCCATGGCTATCTCTTTATCACTTTGTGAAGATGCAAGGACTTTATTTTATGTGACAAAGTGATAGTGTGACATGTGACATGTGGGTCATATCTTCTTTGTGGGTTGTAGGTGAGGTGGACAAGGTTTCAGACAAGCTAGTAGAGGTTAGCATTTCTATTGGACAAAGTGCTAGCATGGACTAATAAATCTTGGTACCATCAAATGAAGTGAGATCCATGGTTATCATTATGTTGTTATACAGAGTCACATCATGGTTAAGTTGTGGCTTCCTAAAGCAGTCACAGTTAAGTTTTAAAAGGTGGCAAAGGTTGTATGACAAAGCAATCAAACTCACAAGGACCTTGCAAGGTGGCAAAAGGAAATAACGTTATTGGTCTATGTGGTGCTTTTTGGTTACTAGACCCATTTGACTATTGATTTTGATGTTTTGCTGAGCCAAGAGGGAAAGAAGTTGGCTTTCCTACATGATCCGATCTTCATGATCAATCTCAACCACTCTAAATGAATCTAGGAGCTAGAAACAATGCAAAGGAAATTTAATCATTGTATGGTTGTCCATCTACCTAGTCAAAGTGTTAATGGTGTCATTTTTATCACTTCAATTTTTTTTCTAGGTCAGGGTTTTGATGATTTTCTCACCCCCAAAGATGTACCAGATTGAATCCAACATCTAGATTGTATCCAATAATTCTTTGATAGCCTTGAATGCATTGGTTAACTTTTAAAGAAATCTAGAGTCTCTTGTTTGAGCTATAAAGATACATTTCAAAATTCTTCATACAATTGATCTTTCTTTGTTTCTTTGACATTGCTCTGGCATGCAAATTGTAAATTCCATTTGCCTTTGAACTTCATGACTTTCTATCTCATCTCTTCCAGCCATTGATGTACTATGTAAGATTCATTTTCCTCTCCCCAATGTATTGTGGTTATTGTAATTTCCATGACTATATCTCTCTTGGCCTATGAATGTGTAGAACCAAAAAATGGGTTAAAATGCATAACACACTATGAGCAAATCACAAAACTCAATAATCATACGTTAGCACCCACTAGTCTACCATGAAAGCCAAACTAATAAAGAAAGAAATAGAAACCCCCTTTTTCATTTGTAGCTCCCATGTCCTTCTTTCTTCTCCAAATGATTGTAGCTCCAATTTGCCTATAGTGCACACAAAATTGAAGAAAAAGTCTATGATGTGGATAATGTCATGAGAATACTTGAAGTTGTGATTTGAATGTGAGAGATGGAGTGAGAAATATAAAATAAATTAGGACCTAAAGGTTTCCAAGACTTCAAGAAGACCCAAAATGAGAGAAAGAGTGTCCATTTTATAATCAACACTCAAAGTGAGGGCATTGGATTTGTCACCCATAGATATGTGATGTGGCAAGAGATTCCTTTGAGAATCCATGACGCATATGTCAAAATATGCCAATTGTAAGACTCTATGACACATGAAAGTCAAACATGGCTAAATGTGGAAGAGAATCTATGATGCGTCATAAGACACCTCAACCCACTTAAAGCCAAGAATCTATGACAAAGAAGCCAAATAGAGACATGCGTAAGAGAATAAGAATATTTGATTATGATAAATTGTAGCCAAGTGTCAAAGGAGAATCCACGAGGTGTCATATCCAAGTGTCATGATGATGTAGTATTTTATGAAATATTTGAATTAAAAATCCTTTTATTCCACCAAAGAATTAGTAGAAAATGGAATTAATGATGTAAAATGGGACTTAGGAAATTGTAAATTTCCATGGTTTGTAGATAATGAATCAATTAATTAATAAAATTAATTAATTGAGGATGATAATTAGGAAGAATAATTAGAAAGAAGAATAGGATTAAATTATGGGTTATTTAATCCTATAGAGAAAATTAGTAAATGATTGGCCAAATTGATTAAATGAATGCGACTGTATCCTTTGATGAAAATGTGACAATGATATAGATATCGAATAAAATGATGATAGATAGACCAAAGCCATGGTCAAATTGATTGAATACATAAAAATTGATAACATGCTAAGGACACATGACATGAATTGGTTGATATGTAACATTTAACTGACATTGTAAATGCTACAGGATTGAAATTGATTGATAAGGTTTGATCATAATAACATTGACAGACATTGTCAATGTTATTAAAATGGTTGATGATGACATGATCTAAAATTGAAAACCTCAACAATGTCAAATATTGAATTACATGAATGATAGTTTGACCTAGCACTAAGAGCCACGATAGTACTAAGGTCAGATTGATAAAATTGATAGGTTGATAGGTTTCCAAGGCACTGAAAGCCACAACAATACCTAGAATAGGATAAGTGATGATTGATTTGAGATGTTTGATATGTTTTGGTTTGATTAGGATTGATTTTGAGTGATTCTGAGTTGATTTGGGGTGATTCTAAGTTGATATGAAATGGTTTCAAGTTGATTTGATATGATTTCAAAATGACATGAAATTGATGTGAAAGGGGATAGAAATGACGAAATATGGTCAATTTGGCCAAAATATCAGAGTTAGTAGAATGATAAAATGGGACAAATTAGTATGAATAAGTGATGAAATCATAAATGCGAACCATTTTTGAGCATCTACAGAATGATATATAGTAAAACTCTTCTTCCTTGTGTCACTCATTTGGTTATTTGATCTACATGTGATTGCTAGATTAAAAAAAGTTTGAATTTATATATTTTTTATGTCATGATAGTTTAACTATGTATTGATGGGTAGAGATTGGGTTGAGCACTCTATTTTGGTGCATCACCTCCTTAGGATAGATTAGGTAAGTGTTTCATGCATGCTTTGTCTCTTTTCCTCTCCAAGTGTAGTTTAAGTGCACCCTGATAGAAAAGGAAGCCGACCTTCTCTATAGACTCAACCTCATTGTTCAAGTCCCACAACTTGGAGGTTGTTTCCATGTTTCACAAGGTTTCCTTTAGGTAAAAAATCTAGGCAAGGGTGAAAACTTTTACGATAATTTTTTTCAGTATACCCAGTGGAACTATCATTAAAATATTCAAATAAATTTCTAAAACCTCCACTAGTCATTCCATAGTTTTTGGCATGCCTAGTGGGACATCCATATCAAAAGATATTAATTTCACTAGTGTCAAAGAAGAATTTCATGTTGATACTGAGAAGATAGTGTTTCTCTTAGTGTTTCAGGCCTTTAAGAGGCTCATTTTTAGGTATTTAGCAGCTCCATCTCTACATTTTGGTTTCTAGACCAAAGTTGTGTTTCATGCCCAAAGTTCATACAAGGGCATCTTCTAGAGGTAATTGCAAATATACTAAAATTTCATTTTCAAACCCTAAAAGGAAGAGAAAAAAATTGTCGTTATCACCAGCTAGGAGTACAATAGTAATTCATACACCTACAAGATCTCTTTCCACTCCTCTTGTTGATAGATCATAGCTTAGGGTGTCATCCTTCCATTTGAATAGGTCATTATTTCATATGGTAAAATCTAGAGCACATGCTTTTGCCACCTTCAATGGTGGAAGTCCTCTCCTTTTGGCTCAAAGATGTGACATACTAGTATCAACTCTAAAGAATATACCTAATTTTACTAGTGAGATCTCTATTTTGCCTATAGAACATATCCAAGAAATATCAAATGTTTTCAATATACATAGAATAACTGAATATGATGTAGAAGTTAGGCTTCTGGCCTCATCCTTTAAAGGAAAAGCACTCCAATGGTACAAAGGGTTTCCTCATAACTCTATAAAAGATTGGGATGGGTTATGAGCAGCCCTATGCAAATATTTTAAGGATAAAAGTGACTATCTTTCACTTTTAGAGCAGTTGACTACTATAAAGAGGGCATCCCATGAATATATGACTGATTTCAATTATAGATTTCAAAAGACATGGGATATAATACCAACCCTAGTAAAGCCTACCCTTGGTAATACATTTTTGCATTATCTAAGAGCCCTAAATAGTGATATTGCTACTACAATCCAAACCATGGGAGGAGATACATTATTTGATGCTTATGAGATTGTAATAAGGGCAGAGAACATTATGATACAAGGAGGTAAGCTAGCGTTAAGGCCTCCTATACCCTTCTTCCTTAATATGCCAAATCATCAACCAATAGTAGCCCCTATTCCCGCATATCCCACATCACAACCCCTTTCTCTAGCCCCTTAGGCTTCTACATCATCTAGTGAGCTAGGAGAGTTGAAGGCCCACATGCAAGATATTGGAAAAAAGTTGCAAATTCAAGATAAGAAGTTAGAGGATAGCTTCTCCATGATTCATAAGGTGAGAAAAAAAGTGGTGGCTTTGGAGAGGTAGAAAACTCTAGGTACTAAGGCTCCTCAATTGCAAAATCAAATTCTTCACAAGGTTTCCTTTAGGTAAATATTTCAAGCAAGGGTGTAAAATTTTGTGACAAGAATATTATTCTAATCTAATTGCATGCTTGAAAGAATGAAATAAATAACATTCATAACACTTTGACACAAGATATGGTGACCCATAAACCTTCCAAAAAGAAAGTAAAACTAGGGTGGGGATGATACCCACAAGCTTTAGTACTATAGTATAAAGTTGGTCTGTTAAGGCTTATAATTGACCGTTATAGTGATCTACCCTATTAGGAGAAATAAGGACTATTAGGTCCACCTAGTTAAAGGATTACAAACATGCAATGAAGTATGCACTCTTTTACAAGATTTAGCTAAAGACTATTAAGTCCACTTGGTTAAAATATTTGACTAATGCACCTGTTAGGATGAATCAGTAGCTGATCTTGATCTGTAACTTTTATTTTCTAATGAGATTCCTTGAGTTGCAATGATCACTAGACTATGATAGATAAGTCTCTACTATACCATATACTACTTGTAGCCTTCTTTAATTTTCACTCATTTTCTTCTTGATTCTTCACATATTCATACTTGATTTGTCTCATTTGGATATGTTACAATATATTACATATATATCAATTCAATGAATTACCTTCTAGAGTTGGCTACAATACCAAATTCATCATAATTTAAAAAGTCAACCAATTTCTATAACTCAAGTTTGGAAGACAAACTTGGTGATGTTCTGACACTCAGAAAATACTATCAACACTCAGCAAACTTTGGCACTCAGTTGAAGTTGAAGCTTAGTCTATACTAATCACTTTGAGTAGCACAAACTTGGTTAGCACTGTATGATTCTATGAACATTGAGAAAATCAATTAATACTAAATCACTCGGTTGACATTGCATGACTTAGTCAACACTGAATTCTTTTTTTTAACACTGTGATCTTGGTAGACATTGGTATACTTAGTTAACACTATAGAGCTTGGTTAACACTAAGATCTTCATCACTTCTATTGGAAATATTGGTAGACTTTCCTACACTCATGTAACACTATGCTTATCCTCTAAAGCTTGATAGATGATGTAGAACTTGACAAACACTGCAATCTGACTACTTATCTTGGTGTCAATTGAAACACTTGGCTATCACTGCTAGATGAATGATAAGCTTGATAGAAATTTTAGATGTCGGTAGCAATGAAACCAACTAACTAAGTGTTAATTCATTAAACCAATTGACTAAGTGTTAAGACATTAATATACAAATTGACCTTAATGTCAAAAATCTCTCCCTTTAGCATTAGTGACAAAAACACTTATCATACCAAAAATATGAATTCTCAAAACTTTCCTTATCAATAATCTGGATCTTCAACTTTGTTTTGATTATTGTCTACTAATGTAGCATAGTTACCTCTTACTTTACTTTATTTTATTTTATAAAATTGATTTTGTAAACATATTTTCTATTATTTGTACATATATCTCCATATTACTACTCCCACCTACATATACCTCTCTCTCATACATATATCTAGAGTATGATAATCTTCTCCCCCTTTATCAATAATATTCTCCCCCTTTTTGACATAAATGCCAAAGGTGCTAAATATTTTCAATTTAATACCAAAATGTGACAAGAAATCATCATGTACCTTCAAAATGATTGTCATGGTCTTGTCCCAATTCTAGTGCAATACATTAGACACACGCAAGGATATCTATACCTCTTCTAAAAGTTTCATCATATGGTTAGCTATGGAGAATTTATTATCATGGATGAGTGTCTTTGCATGTACAATGTGATTTTGTAGTGCATCCATGTTTGGAAGAGTCATGTCTTGGATTTCTATAAGTGTGGCTCTAATCTTGGCTTCTTCCCTTAGCAATTCTACCTAGAGATCTATCAAGTACCTGATCTTTATAAAATATGCATAACTACAACTAGGATCAAGTGAAAATTTTTGTGCACTTTCCTTGAAGTCTTCATCTATCTTGGATAATTTATACTTGATTTCCTTAGTAAAGATAGATGTGTCACTCAACTTGAAAAATAAAGAAACAAAATTATTTACATATGTTTCTAGCGTAACGAGAATAGAAGACAATTCTACTTGGTTAATAGCTATCTTTTGTTCTACTTGTTCCAAAACTTTGTTCTCAAATTTTCTTTCTTTCCTCTGTAGAATTTTTTTTGGTCCATTTAGCTCTTAATTGTATTTGTGGACAATTTCAACTAGTTGATCCAAAATAGGTTATTTCTCATCAACTTCAATATCTAAAGCATCAACAAATATGCTCTTTATATCTTCAAGTATCTAGTTTTTCTTTTTCCTTTCTTCTCTTAGCTTTTGTTGCCTTTCTCCCTTATTCCAAAGTTCTCAAAGGGTATCTGTCTCTTCAGGAGTGAGGTTAGAGGTATCCAAATTTGGAATAACAATGTCCTCATCAAGATCAATTTCCTCTTCTTTACCCTTCTCCTTATGGATAATTGATGAAACAATTTGTTTTCCCTTATTCAAAACGTTAGTGCTCAATTGAGACTGAGTCTCAACTATCATTGCACTAACCATGGTGGAAACAAAAATCAAAATATATGGAATAGAAAAAAAAATGTAGGGGAAACAAGACTAACAACAAGAATACCTTGCCATTGCGTGGTCAATCTTGATGTTGGAAAGATCTAAGCCTACTACTTGATAGATGAAGTGTTAGACACTTCGCTCATTGAAGTACTTAGTAAAGTAATTCCAGAGATTGGTTGTGTGCTTGGAAATGAATTTTTAACCTCAAAAAACTTGGTAGAATATTTCTCTAAGCTACATTTCACTAATTCTTCACTTGGAGAATGAGGAAGGAAAGTCATAATCTTTGCTAATATCTTCTCTACATCAGTGTCCTCAATACTCTGTATTTCTAAAAGACTTCCTCCTATAACTTCTTTTTCTTCTTTCTCATCAACATCTACATTTTATATTTCCTCATCTTCTATTTCTACATCTTCATTGTCTTTTTCCACATCTTCTTCTCCATCCTTATCATCTATTTGCACAACAATATCACTAGGCTTGTGTAGCCCATAGATATTTTGCCATGCAATAGTATTAGACTTCACCATAGGTTCAATGTCCTTTGAAAAAAATAGCAATGCATTGAACTTAGGGGTAAGTTTCTTCTCATTTTCCTTTAATGATTTCTTCACCTCTTTTTCACAAAGACTCAACATGAGTTGTCTCAAGGTCCATTCTCTAATTTCCTTAGCAAAATTGAGTGCATTCTCCCAAACTGGTGTAACTACTTTTAGGATTGCATCAAGAACTTGTCTGACTAGTTCATCAGGGGAATACTTCCACTTTTCTATATCTGCCATTAGGGCATCTTTAATCTATTTCTTCTTTTTTGCACACTTGGTGTCATACTTGAGTGTTTTGAAGTATGCCATACCTCCTCCTTCATTTATTCTATTCAACCTCTCTTTAAAAGTAGGGGTAATCTTCTAATATATGATCTATTTAGCTTCACTCTCTTCATCACCTAACTTTATCTTCCTTTTAGATTTGGTGGATCTCCTTGTGAACAGAATAGGAGAATACTTTTTAGGTTTTGTTATTATAACCTTCCCTTTCTTCTTGGGAGGCTCCTTTGCCTCAGGTTTTTCTTGCTGTCTATTCTCCTCTTCATCTTTATTTTCATATATGCCATCTCCCTTACCTTCAGTAAGCAAGAGAGGAGAGCTTGATGATTTGGTGTTCTTCATGATTTTCTCTATCCTTCTTCTTCTGTATTTACTACCTGGGGTAGCTTAATCTCAAGTTCTATACTAGCCTTGGCCTCCTCATATGTACCAAAGTATGTTTCCTTTGGACCCACGGGCTCATTAAGGAGAGCCTCAATAATGTCTTTGGTGTCATCAATGTTAACCTCATAACCCAAAGGTTTTACCCATGCCACTCTTGGCCTAACTACTTGGATGCAAAATTTGTCACAATCAACTAGAAAATAGACATCATACTCATAGTCTTCTACTAGCTTCATAGGAATCCTATATCTACTTTGCATCTTCTCTTTGAATGTTTCAAAAGATGCATCCATTATACTTTCAAATTTTCTCTCATTTTAGCTATGAACTCATTAATTTGATACAATATAGGTGTGTCTTCCCTTCATACCACAATTCCTTTAGAAGGGAAAAACTTTTGAACATAGGAGAATAAATAGGTTAAAAGAGAACCAAACTTATATGTATTACTCTTGGAGACTTGAATACTCTCCATATTTTTTCCCAATTGACTCAAGAGTAGCTTAGCAAGGCCAAATGATAAATTGTTTTTCACCACCTTTAGTGTTAGGTCAACTACTTCACAAGGGAACATTGTTTTGTTTGCTCAAGATATATAACTTGTGAGCAATCACATGTATCCCAAACTTGACTTTCATGTCTATCACTCTATTAAGCTTCATTCCTCTGCCATCCCAATCAACAAGATTTATCTTCATCAATTCAACCTGACCTAGGTTTTTTGTAGTCTTATATTTATTCAACATTGGCAATCCAATGATCTTGTGTATCATCTTCTTTGTGATTTGGATAGGATGATCCAACCATAAATACATCTCATGAACTCTACTTAAAATGTATCTAATCCATTATCCTTGAAAATCTCATGGCATATGCATAATATGTGTTAAGCCATTTGTCTCCAAATGTGTATGCTAGAGTTTTAAAACACCATCCAAAAAAGTTCATTGAATGCTTGGTTCATTTCTAGGGTTCCAAGCTCTTGAATTTAATAGTGATAAAATAACCTAATATCATGAATTAGAAGTACCTTCAAATAGATCTGTCACTATGCTCCAATTGGATCAAGTGCCTCTATAATTATTGGTGCCAATTTTATTATAGGAGCCTTGCAATACACTTCATGAATCAACATCTTTGAACCCTTTTTCAATTGGCTTCTTGAAGACACCATTCGCTCAATAAATTATTGAACACAAAAATAACCTTCACCAAATACTGCTTCAAATTACTCAGGGGCTCTAAAATCATTCTTCACTAATAGCTCTAAAAATTCATGGCAAAATGATTTGATTAATTTTATCCTTTTAACAAAATTTTTTCTTTACAATCTCCATCAATGCTTTGTATAAATGTTCGCTCGGTGATACGTTGTCCTCCACTCAACTTGATCTTTATTTCTTGGAAGACACCTTCAACTTGGTAGGAACTTCAAAATGATATGAAACTTAAACTTGGAAGGGTTACCATCATTTGGTCTGAACTTGGTACTTGGTAGAGTCACCAACTTGGCATCTGAATCCAGAACTAGATAAAGATATGCAACTTGACCTTGCTCAATAAGGTCTTATGACCCAACCTTTCTTGGTAATATCATGAACCTCCATCATCACTTGGTGATCCTTGTGCATCAATAATGTTGATATGGATCTTTTTCTTTCTTGTTTAGAACTGATGTTAGATGACTTCTTCTGAATCACTATTCTAGTAACATCCATAGGGAACTAAGTTAAAGTGATTATGCAACACAAATCATTCATTTAGGTGTCAATAACTTTAGGACTTTGGCTTGTATTCTCTAGAGATTTCTATACCCATTGTTGCCTCATTTTTTTTTATGTTGTCATCTTTAGCTTTCTTTTCATCTTCTACTCTTCCTTGGTTCATACATTTCTTGGCAAGATGCTCAATTTCTATACATACAAAAAATCTCTTTGTAGTATCTCTCTTCCTCATGTGATGTTCTACACAATTTTCTTGAATGTGCCCAAACTAACCACAGTAGTGACATCTACACTAGGTATTGTGATCCCAACCAAATAGTGCTTTCACAATTTTCTATATTGGGTTCCACTTCTTGGTTTTGTACTCTAAAGATTAGCATCGTTATTTGTTGAAATTGTGACACTTCCCTTCAAAATTAGGTTTCTTTATGCATTCAATTTCTCTATGACCAGGCTTATTACAGTTGTAATACTTTCCATTAAGTTTTGCTTTACCATTGCTCCAACACTTATTTGATATATGACCTATCTTACCACAATGATTGCAAGTATGCCTTTTATTCTTTTGATCTCCTTGTTGAGATGATTCACCTTCATATGTATATCCTAATGTAGCTTTGCCTTTATGTCTATATTTACTTTTCTCATTCAATTAATTCATGTTTTCTTGATATTTTATCATTCTTTCATTGGTCTTCTTTTCTATGCTAAGACCATTCTTCAATCTTTCATTATCTTTCCTTAGATTGATAAGCTCTTGATTTGCATCATTGAGTTGATCAATCAGATTTATTTGCTATAGGAATAGTTTTTGAATTTCACTATCCTTTTCTTCTATATCTTCTATGGCTCTGACCTTTTGTTCCATGACTTCACATAATCTAAATGATTGGATTTTTTTCTCTTTTCATCTTTCTAACTTCTTCTTAAAGAATGAGATTCCTCTCAAGTATGTCTTTGATTGTGACATCAATTTAATTTGAATTTCTTTCTAGGCATAAGTCTTCAATTATTTCTTCAATGTAGAGATTTTCATCCATTTGTGCTACAAGATCCTTCATTATTTACAATGATTGAGAGAGTTTCTCATTTCCCTTCTTGAGTTTTCCAATAGCTAATTCTAGATCCAACTTTTCATCCTTAGTAGCCTTTTCTAGCCTGTATACCTCCATTGTCTCTGATCTTTTCTCAAGTTGCTAGACTTCTGATGTGAGAACCAAAAGCTCTGATACCAATTGTTGGAAATATAAGGTAGGCTAGGTTACTAAGAGGGGAGACATGAATCAAGAACCAAAAAAACTTTAAACTTACTTCACCAACTAATCGTTCATATATTATTCTAATATAATTGCATGCATGAAAGAATGAAAGAAATAAAGTTCACAACACTTTGACACAATATATGGTGACCCAAAAACCTTCCAAATCAAAAGTAAAATTGTGGTGAGGATGATATTGATAAGCTTTAGTAGTGTAGTATAAAGCTGGCTTGTTAAGGCTTACAACTGACCACTTCTAGTGATCTCCCCTATTAGGAGCAATAAGGATTGCTAGGTCTATTTAGTTAAAGGATTTATAAACATATAGTGAAGTATGCACTCTATTAGGAGATTTAGCAAAAGATTGTTAAGTCCAACTAGTTAAAGGATTTGATTGATAAACCTATTAGGATGAATTAGTGGCTAATCTTTGATTTGCAACTTTGATTTGTTGAATGAGATTCCCTGAATTGCAATGATCACCTAACTATGATAGATAAATCTCTTGTATACAATATACTACTTGTAGCCTTCTTCAATTCAAACTCATTTTTTTCTTTCTTCTTCACATACTAATACTTTATTTGTGTCATTTAGATATGATACAATACATTACATATATATACATTCAATTAATTACCTTCTAGAGTCAGCTACAATGTCAAATTCTTCATAATTTGTGAAGTTAGTCAATTTTTGTAGGTTGGGTTTAGAAGAAATACTTCATTATGTTCTAACACTCATCAAACACTATCAACACTCAGAAAACTCTAGCACTCAGTTGAAGTTGAAAATTGATTCATACTGATCACTTCAAGTAACATGAACTTAGTTAGCAATGTATGACTCAATGAACATTGAGAAACTCGGTAGATATTGAATCAATTAGTTGACATTGCATGACTTAGTCAACACTAAATTATTTTTGCTAACATTGCAAGCTCAGTAGACACTTATATACTTTGTTAACACTACAGAGCTCAATTTACACTAAGATCTTCATCAATTCTACTATAAATCCTGGCAGACTCTGTTATGCTTAGGTAATACTGTGCTTAGCCTCTGATGCTTAGTGGACATAGTATAACTTAGCAAGCACTGTAATCTTACTTAGCTCAATAACAACTAAAAAACTTGATTATCACTACTAGATGAATGATAATCTTGATAGAAACTATAGAGCTCGATAGAAATGAAACCAACTGAGTAAGTGTTAAGTCACTAATAGACAAATTGACCTTAATGTGAACAACTTGAACATAATTCAATGATTTCCATTTTTGAATCAATAAAGTATTATGTTTTCTATTTCAAGGTTGGGAATAGGTCTTTAGAATTTATTTTTATAAATAGGGAATACTAAGGGGGGCAAGTGTGAATCAATATTCTATAAACTATAAACCAAAACTAGATATTATTAATTACCTTATAACTTGCATATAAAAGTTGTACACTAGAAATGTGCACTCCTCTAAACCCTTCTATTCTAGGTATTCCATGAGTTGGAATGCTTGAATGGTGGCTTAGAGATCCCTATCCATGGAGTGCAAAGATGTGCATTTGCACATATAAGAATCTCTTAGTTGAGCCTTAGAGATACATCCCTCACTAGCAAACCATGCAATAAGAGATTCCTTAGACAAGAGAAAGAATGCTAGTGTCAAAAGAGCTCTTAAGATACAATGTAAGAAATGAAGCTAGACTAAGATGAAATGCACAGTGCAACTAGATCAACAAAATGAGAGTGCTACAAGAAGCCATTCTAATTAAACTAGGTGATTTAAGCTATTATAGAATGAAATAATCTAATTAAAAATGAATCTAAGCCAATATGAGAATGGTGACGAGAGAATTTAGACAAGAAGTAAGGAGTTCTCCACAAAGCTCTAAGAAAACATGTTGACAAACCTACAACATAACAATACTAAAAAATGGGATCCTTTGACAAGGAGAGAGCTGACTCTTTTAAAGGTGTATGGATGATGTAGATCAAGATCAAGGGATGGATGATCAAAGTTGGGGCTTGATTTTTGGAATGATCCATGTCCAAGAGAAAGTCAGCCAATGAAAAGGATTTGAATTTTCATGTGAGACAAAAGCCTTTTCTTTTAGTTCTAAAATAGGGAAAATATTTATATGTGCACATTGAGTGATTTAGAATAATGGGGTCTTTTATTTAATTAAAAGGGGACATATTCTTTTAATCAAATATGAACTTAGAATAATATAGTCAAACCATAGGTTATAATCAAATAAATTGATTTTAGAAAATTGGTCTAGGAAAATGATTAATTAATTTAGCTAAAATGATGAGAAAGGGGAATAATAGTCTAGATGACCATTTTTAGGTGATTACAAAAGTAAACAAATTATGCTAAATAATAAACATAACCATGCAATAAGAGAACTCATAACGCTATATTTTTTTAACTAGGGAAATCTTAACCAAGGGAAAATCCTGGTTGGGATGGTACCCACAAAATGATCCACTAATCAAAAGTATTTGGTTAAAGATATTGTCCTTGTGAGGAATTTATCAGATATGTATACTATCTTGATCTTTTTTAGAGGAGTTATGCCTTGTTAGAAGCCTCAACCTTATTAGGAGTTATTATATACAAATAGAAAATGTAAGAAAGATGAGCCCACTTCCCATACATCCAATATACAATGAAGTTCCTTAGTACAAAGAGATAGATACCAAAATCTCTTTCACACTACTACTGATATCTTCAATATCTGATATTTGACTTTGTTGCTTTGTATAGAACTTTTTCTTGGTTTACATGCCTCTGATCATACATCAGAATTTACGTTTCACATTTCACATACATATCACTTGTTCAAGTTACACTTTAACTTTATATTTCTAATCTTTCTTTTATACCTTTTCAAATATAATATTATTAACTAGTTGGCCTTCATGCTTTTACACACTTTATAAAAAAAATTATTATAACTCATTGACTTAGGGTTAACATCTTGAATGTTGATGCAGAAGCATCCTAGGATTTTTAGTAATCCTACATAGTGGAGGTATTTGGCTAGGATTTGTGGACCCGATCACCAAATAGTGGTTCTCAGTCAGTGATGGGTATAGTTGTGGCCAAGGAGCTTAGTCATTGAGGGGGCTCAGTCATTGTTGGAGCTTGACACCTTCTCTATGCTTAGCATGTATTGGAGCTTGACATAATATGTTGCTTGATAGTCACTATGCTCGACATGCATTGGGAGCTCGACATGAACTAAGAGCTTGATAGTGCTTGAGGTTTGGCTGATGCTAAGCTTGGTTTTTCTAAAACTCAATTTGGTCTTAGTTCCTATAGGTGTCAAGTTTTCTATGAGCCAACTTTTGGAATTTAATTTATGTTTTATCCAACTTTGGGTATTTAATTTGTATTGTAGATTACTTGTGATTCAACATATATTTAATGTAAGGGTCTTAATTTAATTTGTAATAAATTGGGCTGACCTATGGCTTAGTTGGGTATAATTTGGGGGGTCTTGTGGAGTATTTAGTCATAATCATCCATCTTAGAGAAGAGGATAAAAACTTTGAAGAGCTAGTAGTTGTGGCTTGAAACTAGGAGATTGCTTGGTGGGCTTGTGAGCACAAGTTAAGATTTCCTTGGGGTTTTCTTCTAGAGTGTCGATCTAGACTAGATGGGATTAGTTTTTTAATTAGATCTTGAGGGATATTGTACAAAATTTTATTGTAATTTTTGTTGTACTTGACCTAACTCAAAAGGCCTTACAACCGAGCATATTGCATGTAATCAATTATTTAATCAATAAAGAGTTGTGATTTGGTATCAGATCTTACATTATTGTTGTTTTTTTGCTATGTGGTTATTTGTTGGGGGTTAGGACATCTCCTTTAGGGATTCTCTTGCCTTGCACTGCATTAGGTGGTATCAAAGGAAAGGTTTTCTTGAGTGTATAGATAGATCACCAAAGTTGAGGTAGTTTCACCAAGACTTGGGTGAAGGCTGGAAGAGAAGGTTGATCTAGTGTAGTTGATTGATCTTCTAATCTTGTGGATCTATTGCTTTAGGTTTTCAAAAACCATGAAGATTCCTCCAAGAAGATTGGACCCTAGGGAAATTGATGATCTTAGTGATTTTATGGAAGAAAGGATCTCAGGAAAGGCTAAGCATATTTTAGATCTAAGATGGAGGAGGTTAAAGCCAGTTTCAGATCTTATATGATATTAATGAAGAGTGACATGATTATTGAAATTGTGAGTGTTATTGGTGGTGTACCTAGGCATGTGAATACTGAATATGGTTATGAGGAAGATGCTAAATATTTTGAAATTATTGGATCCAATGGTGAGAATAGAACTGATCATGTGGAGAGACCTATAGGAACTAGGGTTGGTTAGTTTTCTATACTTAGATCTTAGTTGAGGCTAAAGCATAAGATGGAGGTTTCTAATTTCTTAGGTACTTTGAGTCTAGAAGACCTAATTGATTGGATTGGTGAATTAGAAGACTACTTTGAGCTTGAGGATATTGGATATCAACTCAGAGTGAGGTTGGCACAAACTAAGTTGAAAGGACACTCTGCTCTTTGGTGAAAATAATTGTAAAGAGATAGAGAAGAGGAAGGTGAAATGAAGATCACTAGATGGAGATTAATGGTAACTAAGTTAAAGGCTAAGTTTATTCCTATTGTTTAGGAACTTGAGTTGTTCAAAAGGTTACAAAATTTAAAGTAGAAATATATGACTTTAAAGACCATACTAAGGAATTATATAAGTTGACTATTCAGTTTGGGAATAGAAAATTTTCAAAGGAGAAGGTGCTAAGCTATATTAATGGTTTGAGACTAAATATCCAAGATTAAGTTGGTATATTGAAGATTGATCCACTTGAGGATGCTTATCAGTATGCCCTGAAGGCAAAAGATAAGTTGAAGAGGAAAATTCAAGGTAATGCTAGAGGGAAGGAGAAGTAAGATAACTTGGCAAAGGCTAAACCAAATTTAGAAGATGAACCAAAACTTGTTGAACAGAAGAGGAGGATAGGTGGAGGTGTTTTAGAGGTTATTGTATCAGCTGTGGCAAAGACGGGCATAGATCATTTGAATATCCTCATGGTAGGAAAGTTGTTGTTGTGAATGAGGTTGAAGTCCAAGATGACCAACCCAAGCAAGGAGATGATTTTTTAGTTCGATGAGTACTAGTTAGTCAAAGGGAAATGATATCTTGTCAGAGGACTAGTTCATTTAGGATTTGTTGTAAGTCTGTTGGTAAAGTCTACAAGGTGATTGTGGATGGTGGTAGTTTTGATAACCTTGTTACTAAGTAGATAGTTCAAAAACTTGGTTTGAAGAGGGTGAAACATCCTTATAGGATTCATTGGTTGCAAGGTGAGAATGCTTTGGAGTTGAGGGAATAATGCCTTGTTTCTTTCTAGATTGTGCAGTATAATGATCAAGTATTACAGATATTGTGGACATGAACATTTTTCATGTGTTTCTTGGTAGAATTTGGTAGTATGATTGTAGGCTTGTGCATGATTGTTTCAAGAATATGTTTACAGTTATGAAATGTGGCAGGAAGCATTCCTTGGTTCCTTTATAGAATGAAGAACTCAGTCAGAGGAACTCAAGTATTGGTGGCCAAGTTGAGTTGATGGATTTTGTGAAGGTTGGAGATCAGCATGGAAAGTAGACCTGTAGAAAACTTGGGATGGATGTGAAGAAGCAAAATAAGAGAAAAGGAAAGAGTGTACAAGTTGAAAACTTGAAGGATATGTATGTAAAGAACTAGTTTGGGATTTATGTGTTGAATCCTTCAAGATGTTCTTCTAGCTATTGAGAACATATTTTCAAACTTGGGGTGTCTGATGCAGGAGTGTCCTATGATTTCAAGAAATCCTACACATTGGAGATATTTTGGTTAGGAGTTGTGGATTCAATCACCAAATAGTGATGCTTAGTCACTGATGGGTATGGTTGTGGCTAAGGAGGTTGGTCATTGAAGGGGCTCAATCATTTTTGGAGCTCGACACCTTTTATGTGCTCAACATGATTGGAGGTTAGCATCTTCTATTGCTAAGTAGTTATTGTGCTTGACCTATGCTGGGAGCTTGACATGCACCAGGAGCTCAACAATGCTTGTGATTTGGCTGATGCTTGGATTGGTTTCTTTGATACTTAGTTTGGTCTTAGTTCCTATAGTTGTTGAGTTGTCTATGAGCTAATTTTTGGCATTTAATTAATGTTGTAGCTGACTTTGGGTATTTAATTGTATGTTATAGCCAATTTTCAGTTTTTAATTTGTGTTGTAGTTGACTTTTGGCTCAACATATATTTAATGTAAGGATTTTGATTTAATTTGTAATAAATTGGGCCAACCTATGTATTATTTGGTTATAAATAGGGGGTATTGTGGAGTCTTTAGTCATAATCATCCATCTTCAAAAAGAGGATGAAAACTTTCAAGAGCTAGTAGTTGTAGCTTGAAACTAGGAGATTGCTTGGTGGGCTTGCGAGCACAAGTTAAGATTTACTTGGGGTTTTCTTCTAGAGTGTAGATTTGGACAAGCTAAGATCAGTCTTTGGATTGGATCTTGAGGTATCTTGTAGAATAGTTATTGCAATTTCTATTGTATTTGGCCCTAACCCAAAAGGCCTTACAATCGAGCATATTGCATGTAATTAGTTAGTTTATAAATAAAGAGTTGTGATTTGTTATTAGATCTTGCATTGTTGTTGTGCTTCCATAGTGTGGTTATTTGTTGGGGTTTAGGACATCTCCTTTGGGTTTTCTCCTACCTTTCATGGAATTAGATGTCATCCCTAATTAATTAAACAATTATTTTGTAAACAAAATAATTCCTTAACCCAAAATACCCATTTCTTTGTTATGCTTTGCTCTGCATGTATACTATTGTAACTAGTAATCTTCTCATAACTCTATCTATATAGTTTGTACTAACCCTCTCTCTAGTATATGCCATCATATTATTCTATACTTCCTTCCCTTAAGTGTGCACATGCTAATATAACTTCTATGAAGTTTTCCAAGAAGAACTCTATCTGTCCTGTATGATACTTAGACAATTATCAACAAAACCTGTCATCTTCATATTGAAGATATGTTTCCATAAATGACAACATCCAATGTCTTCCTTAGCCAAATTACAACCATTGATATCTATGAATTTCCCTCTTGGATTAATACTACTCTTGATAGATCGAAATTGGTGCAAATCCTTGAACAAACAAAACTTGTATGCTTATGTATGTTTTGTGTAATTGGTCTTCATTATTGAAGTTAAATATAATTAACTAGAATTTTGTCATCTCCAAGTTCTCTTTCTAGTAAAATTTGATGGTTTGGTCAATTGTCTCTAAGTAGTTAGTTGATTTTGAGATGGATTCTATTCTCCCATCGAACAATTCATTGGTCTTTATTGATTCATTTAAGTTGATATACAATTGCATGTTGGTGTGGATCTCTATCTTAATCATCTACCTATCATTCATCCATTATCATCCATAATTATACTCATAATTTAAAAGTATTCCAAAATCATTTAGCCTTATAAATCTGATTTCTCCTTGAGAACACACTTTCCAACTCAAAAATATCGGTCATAAAGTCTACATCAACAAGCCTCAACTCATTTCAAGGGGTGAAATAAAGGTACACCCACCTAGGTCCACATAGCCTAAAGTGTAGATATTGAATTATTACTTTCATTATCTAAATTTGGCCAAGATTGTGTTGATATTTCTAGCATCAAGAAGGCAACGCTTGTAAGAATTCAACCAATAATTTTGAGATCCAACAGGTCTCTTGAGATGTCCTTTATATATAAAAATTTTTATAAATAGTTGAGAATTTATTATTCAAATGTCTCTTTTCCAAAACACATTGGCATTGTTTATGTAAAATAATTAATTGGTCTATGACCCTCCTAAATAGACTTTAGGATCATCTTAAAGGTTGGCCTAAATATGAGCAAGCCAAGATCTATAATAGCTTATGGAATATTTCCCTTCCAATTCTTCTAAGGGAAATATGGAAGGAAAGAAATCATATAATTTTACAAATGAAGAAATGGCAATACCTTCTTTCTTGAATAAAATAGAGGCTAGCATAATCAAAGTTACACACAAAAAGCTCAGGAGTACAATTAAAGAAGAAGGAACATTTTTGGATTAGGATGTAGAAATGAGAAGCAACTAGTGAAATCTTATTAATCCACCAATGATATATTCAAAATCAAATTAATATGCAAGACTAAAATGCAAATGGGATCCCCATTAATAGGTTGGAAAAAAATAAACTTTGACAAAGCATCAGGAGGAAACCCTGGGAATTGAGGAATAGATTTTATCATTCATTTGACTAATAAAATTTGGATAGATAAATGAGATAAATCTATAGTGATACCATCAAAAAACATTGTAGAGTTAGAAGCCTTAATTGAAGGTTTAAATCTTAGTTTAAAACTAGGAATTAAGAATTTAGTCATAGAAGAAGATTCTCAAATTATTTTAAATGCCTTAAGAAAAAGGAAGACTCCACATGGATTATCAACTCGAAATTGGAATATCCTTTATTACTAGTCAACAAATATAAGGAAATTAAAATTCAACATATCTATCATTAGGGGAATAAAAAAGTAGACATGATAGCTAATTTAGATAATAATGGAGAAGAATTCCTTATTAAAAATAATCTAGTAAATAAAAAATTAGTAAAGGAGGAAATACTTGTCAAAAATAAATGTTATTCAATATTCTTTCAATATAGCATTTATTAACCAATAATCTCCTTCCTTTATTGATTTTGAATAGGTGTCTTTTGAGCCAAGGAATATAGATATGTAGCGGTCTATGTTGATTCATCTTTGAGTTAGTTATCTAATCCTCCATAAAAAGGCATGATCTATGAATGGATTTGATGTGAACCAATTTAGTGTGAAAAAATATTGACTCCCATCAAAATGAGGGGCCCTGTAATTCAAATAACCTGTGGTAGTCCCATTAATGGTCACTAACTACACAATATAATTATAGCCACCCATTTTCTAGCTTTCAGATAATTTTATAGGATTTTGGGGATAAAGTTTCTAAGCAATGGGGATAAATTTAGAGTAAATTTAGATATATTAGCAATGTTCATAACCTCATCTCTCCAGCTGGATCCAAATAAAGTTATCATTGAAATCCTTTGTAGAAGTATATTTAAAGCATAATACATTCAAGATTTAGGGTTGTTAATATCCAATATTAGGGAAGACATAACAATACCTAAAACAAGATTTTATGAACAACAGATTGTGTAAAGCAGAGTGATTCCATCTCATCCTTGTTGAAAAAAATTATGTAATTGTATGTTGTTTTTGATGTTACACAAAATGTCAAGCCTTATCAAACAAGTCAATGATTTCTGAGCTCACTCAGGTATTGAAGAAATTTGTTATGTGTATGTTGAGCATTCCATTTATGACCAAGTTTAGATTTAGTTCTTACCAAGCTCACTCGAGCATCGGAGGTAGATCATGTGTTAACCAAGTTCATTTAATCACCAAAGGAAAGTTGGCATGGATCCAAAGTTGACTAAGTTCATTGGGTTACCAAAGAAAAGTCAGTTCAGAATAAGTATTGATTGAGTTAGGTCAGTTAATGACGAGTTTCTCTAAGACCAAGTAGTCAATTCAATATTAACTGACTGGCATCATATTAAGTTTGATTGATTTACTAGTTACTGCTAGCTAACTTAAGGGATAAAATTTTTTTGATTAAAAGTATATTCAAGATGACTTCATAAGTTTGTTCATATAAATATAAGGTTAAGTTGAGGATTGAATTGAAAAAAACATGGAATTGAGGAAGATAAATTAAGGAAGGTAATTAGAAGGATATCAAAGTATCTAAGTTGACCGAATTGCAAAGAATATTCTAATCAAAGAAGATCAAGAATTCAAGCTAGAAAAGAGATCTATAATTATCAAAAATATTTACATTAGCAATTAGGTCAAGATATTGTTACTCTCTAATAATTGTAGCAGTGAATCAAATCTCCTAATAGAGTTAACCTAATAACTATTCACCAAATCCTCTAATAAGGTGGCATTTCTAGATTGAAGTGTTTAAAGACCTCTAACAAGGCCACTCCTAATAGGGTGAATTAAATCCTCTAATAGGGTCACACCTAATAGTGTGTTTTGTAACCTTTAATTGGGTTGGCTCCTAACAAGGCTCACTATAGAAGAGTGAAAAATAGTAACTAGTTGCAATTGGTTGTTTTCCCAAATTGGGTTTCCATGTTAAATCTTGGTGTGCCATGTGTTCATGTTTTTTTTTTTGTTTTTTCAACCAAGTTAGTTAGGTTAATCACATTTAAATATGTTAAGATTTTCATATTCATTGCTAATTGAGTAACAGTAATATATTTAGTGTTAACTGAGCTACAAATAAATGTTCAATGTTAGCTGAGTTACAAAAAGCTATTGATTTTATACTGTGTTGACATCTTAAAGGGACTTTAATATTTATTTTTTGTGATAACCAATGATCCCCTCCCCTCTCAATCACTCCTTTCAATTTCCAACAATTGGTACATGAAATCATTTGGTTCTTGCAAATAAGGTTTTAGGGACCTAAGCTAAAGATCAAGATGTCTTACAGAAGGGATATTCCTAAGCTAAACAAAGATAACTTCCAAGCATGATAGGAACTCATGAAGATACAGTTGGAAACCATTGGAGACACATGACTAAAATAGCTAGATAAAAAAATATGTGGCACTTGTTGGATCTTTGTCTATGGATCAAATTGTCAAAAAGAAGAATCATAACATAATGATGATTAACATTGCCTCTAAAATCACAACCTTGCAAATCAAATGTTTTCCTTGTTAAGCTCCATCAACAACAACATCATCTCTCTCATGGGCTGGATCAAAGACAGAGAAATGCATGATGATGAGGATGGTAATGACAGGGATGAGGCCAGAATGGAGGATGACCTTGCAAAGGACAACTCCACTCTTGCTCAGGGCCAGGGGAATCAAAGGGCACAACAGATGGAAATGGAGGAGAATCAACTAGACTTTGAGGCTACTCAGGTGATGCATGATCTAGAGCGAAAGAATGAGGAATAACTCTCGCCTGTTCTTTTGTTTATCGTTGTCTTTTGGCTTTTTGTTCTGGCTTTAGGCCATGGCTTTGCTTGTTTCCTTTCCTGGTCTTTTCTCAGAACTCTTTCCTTTGGTTGGGCTTAATGCTTATTATTAGCCTTTGAACTTATACTTTTCTGGCTGGGTTGTCACGCTTATTATCAACCTTCTTATGTACTAACTTTTGGGTTTTAGGTTCCCTATAAAACCTATTTATCTAATAAAAAACATTGCCTCTACTCTCAATTATGTTGAATTTGATGAAGTCAAAGATTTTTATACTACTCCTGAAATATAGAACAAGCTAAAAGATATCTATGAAGGAGATGAGATTGTGAGGAGAGCTAAGGAAGAAAGTTTAAGAGGTCAATTTGATCAAATGAAGATAAGACAAGATGAAAAAATTGCACAATATAGTGAAAGAATCAAAGCAAGTGTAAGTGGAATTAGATCCTCAGGAAGGAAAATAGATGATGTGATAGTAGTCAACAAGGTACTTAGAACTCTTCTTCTTATTTATGCAATTAGAGTGTTATCTATTCAAGAGATGAAATTTGATCCTAAACATGATATAACTTTAGATCCACTAGTGGGAAGGTTGACAACCTTTGAGTTAGATAACTTTGATAATTATGTTCCTAACTTTAGTAGTTTTGAGTTTACATTTCAATCTAAACTATCATTCAAGAAGAAAAGTGGAAAATCCAAAAGCAAAAAGTCTAACAATGAAGATGAAAATAATTCTGATGATGACCTTGAATTCATTAAAGCCCTACTTCCAAGAAGATTCCCTAAAGGGAAAGGAAAGTATAAAGGTTAAATATCTCTAATCTATTTTTCTTATGAAGAAGTTGGTCACATTGCTACAAGGTGTCCAAACAAAGAAGGAAAAGAAGAAAAGAAGCATTACAAGTACAAAGGCAAGAAAGATTTCAAAAGATACAAATACTACAAGGATAAAGGTTAGAAATATTGTTACATGGCTAAAGACTTTGATAGTAATGATGAAGATGAAATGGTTTAGATTGTTGTAAAAGATGAATTAGATGATGAAAATGATAAGATGACCCTCAATTCTCATATTAGCATGAATGAAACATGCATTATTGATAGTAGTTGTTCTCACCACATGACTGGTGATAAATCAAAGTTTGAGCACTTGGAACACTATGATGGTGGGAGTGTCAGATTTGGAAATGATGAAACTTGTTATGTAAAAGGAAAAGGTTGCATTACATTGACTAATGAAGTCAGGTGTGACAATGATTATTGGGTTGAAGGACCGAAACACAATCTACTTAGTTTTACACAGTTGAACAACATTGGATGAGAGGTACAATTCATGAATTGCAAGGCCAAGTTGCTAAATGGGAAAGGAAATCTAGTTGTGACTGGCATTCAAACAAAAGGTAATCTATTATATCTAGATGTAAATGAAAGATCATGTTTCCTAGCTCAAGTAGAGGAAATTTGGTTATGGCATAAAAGGTTGTGTCATGTGAATTTCAATAACCTAGTCAACCTAAGAAAGAAAAAAAGAGGGAGAGGTATTCCAAGTCTAAAGAAACTTGATATGGGCATGTGCAAAAATTGTCAAATTGGGAAGATGGGAAAGAAAAGTTTCAAAAGAAAAAATTGTCATTCTAATGAAGTTTTGGAGCTAGTTCATAATGATATTTTTTGATGATTATTCCACGATGATGACAGTTATGTACCTAAAAGATAAATCTGAAGCATTTCAAAAATTCAAGTGGTATCTAGCTAGAGTGAAGCAAGAAATAGGAAAGAAACTAAAGTGTCTAAGGTGTATTAGAGGAGGAGAATTCATTTAAAATGAATTCAATGAATTCTATAATGAAAGAGGAATTAAAAGACATGTATCTACACTTGGTACACCTCAAAAAAATGGCATAGAAGAAAGAAGAAATAGATACATTGTGGATTGTGCAAGAACACTGATGATAGATAAAAATGTTGCAATCAAATACTAAAAGGAAGCAGTCAGCACAATAGCTCATACTTTAACCAAGTTTAGCTGAAGAAGGACTCAAGTCAAACACCTTATGAATTATGGTATGGCCAAAACCCAATGTCTATTATTTCAAAATATTTGGAAGAAAATTTTATATCTTGAAAGAATCTAGGAAAGGAAAATTTGATGTAAAAAGTGATGAAGGAATATTCTTGGTATACTCCAACAAGAGAAAATCATATAAATGTTTGCATCTTTCTACTCTCAAAGTCATAGAAAGTGCACAAGTGAAAATTGATGAGTTTTCTGGAAAAAAGTGAAGAACAAAGAAAAAAAAATTACAAAACTACAAAAACTTTGTTTACTATGAACTTGATACTTTACCTAAATTTCAAGAAAATGCAATTCAAAATCATTAGTCTTCACCACTCAAGTCCCTTAAATCTCCAGTTCAACCTAAGTTGTAACTAGTGCAACTTGAGTCATGGTCTAAAGAACTTGATTCATAGTTAGAAGGACATGAGTTTTAGCAAGTGGAAATCAAGTCACAATTTGAAGGACCCAAGTCATAGATAGTGGGACCTGAGCGTTATTTAGAAGATCATTTTGAGCATGGTGAACCAAGAGAATTTAGAAAGAAGGTACCTATACTTTCTAGATATGTCAAAAGACATCATGCACAAGAGAAAATCAGTAGAGATTAGTCAAAATGCATAATGATAAGGAACAAATTAAAAATTACATGTTTTCTTATTGAGTTTGAACCTAGAACTGTTAAAGATCCATTAGAAAATGAAAGCTGGATTGAGGAATTAAATGAAGAGATTGATCAAATTGAAAGGAACAAAAATTGGACTCTTTTTCCTAGATCCAAGGACAAAAATGTAATTGGCACAAAATTGGTATTCAAAAACAAGTTGAATGAGAATGGAGAAGTTTCAAGAAATAATGCAACATTAGTTTTCAAAGGTTATGCTCAAGAAGAAGGTATTGATTATGGAGAGACCTTTTCTCTTGTTTCAAGACTAGAAGGTGTTAGAAAACTACTTTCTTATGCTACTCATAAAGTATTCAAAGTTTATTAGATGACATTTTTGAATGGAATCCTCGAAGAAGAACTCTACATTGAGTAACCTAAAGATTTTATAGATCCTAAAAAAAGGGATATGGTTTTTATACCACACAAAGATTTATATGGTCTCAAACAAACCCCTGGAGCCTAGTATTAAAGATTGCACAATCATTTAGTAAAGATTGGTTTTCAAAGGACAAATGACAATAACAACCTATACATCAAGGAAGGACTAGATAGGAAGATAGTACTGAAAGAAATTTTTGTGGATGATACATTATTCACTGTACATTATGATTTATACAAATATTTTTTTTGAGGAAATGAGTAAAGAATTTGAAATGTCAATGTTTGGAGATATTAAATTAATTTTTGACTTGCAAATTCAATAGAAGAAAGATGGTATCTACATTAATCAATCAAAGTACATGAAGGAGATATTGAAGAAATTTGGAATGGAAGACTCCAAACCAATTGGAACACCTATATCTACTAGACATAAGCTTTCCAAAAATGATGATTCCAAAGGGGTAGATCAGACTACATATAGATCAATGATTGGAAAATTTTAGCATGTGGTACACACAAGACCTGATATTGCAAATAGCAATTGGTATGGTGGCAAGATTCTTTGCTAATCCAAAGGAACAACATATAACAGAAATAAAAAGAATTATGAGGTATCTAAAATGTACTGAAGATTATGGTTTGTGATATAAGAAAGGAGACAACTTTGAATTGAAATTCTTCACTAATGTTGATTGGGCATGAAGTATTGATGACAAGAAAATCACTAGTGGTGGAGCATTCTTTCTTGGAAAGAGGTTAGTGTCTTGGACACACAAGAAACATAATTGTATCTCTTAGTCAATAGCAGAAGCTAAATATGTTGTAGCAATAGTTAATTTTTCCAACATCATTTGGTTCAAGCAACTGGTGGCATGTATGAAGGAAGAAATCAAGGATCCAATAGTTATCTTCTATGATAACACCAGTGCAATTAACATTTCCAAGAATCCTATGATGCATACCAAGATTAGGCACATTGCAATAAAATATCATTTTCTAAGAGAATTAGTCCATGAACAAAATGAGGTGAGATTGGAATATGTGAATACAAAGGAATAAATTACAAACACATTCACCAAGATAAGAGGTAAGCTAGGGTTCATTACCCTATTTAAAGCTCACTAATCAATTTTTAGTGTTACATCAACTGAGCACTTTGAAGATTAGATAAATTGATGCAGTATTGTCAGAGTAGATTTCATATGAATTAGTACATCAGGTACATGAAAAATACATTGATAACTATCTTTGGAATTAGATGTCAAAGAGGGAGAGTTTGATGTCATATCAGAGAAATTTTGTATCAATAAAGAAGGAGATTTTTCTATTAGAGGGAGAAATTACAGTACGAGAAATTAGAGAATCATTCCAAATGAAGAGATTGATGTCAGAGGGAGTTATAATGGATGAGAATAAGAATGAAACTAAGGATATTATCCTTATATTTTTCTCTAAAATTTCATTGTACTATGATATGTTGTGTTTCCATCAATGCCAAAGAGGGAGATTATTGAAAACAATTATGCAATTGTATGTTGTCTTTGTTCTTAAATAAAATCTCAGGCCTTGCTGAGCAATTTAGTGATTGTAAAGCTCACTAAGGAATTGAAGACAATTTTTTTGTGTATGTCAAGTGTTCTAGTTATAACCAAGTTTAGAATTAGTTCTTACTGAGCTCACTTGGGCATCAAAGACAAATCCTATGTTAACCAAGTTCACTCGATTACCAACAAAAAGTTGGCATGGATCCCGAGTTGACCAAGTTCACTTGATTACCAAAGGAAAGTCAATTCAAAATTAGTATTGACCAAGTTAGGTCAGTTAATGAAGAGTTTCTTTGAGTTGACCAAGTAGTTAATTCTATATTAGCTGACTAACATCATATAAAGTTTGATTAATTTATTGGTTAATGCTAGTTGACTTAAGGGATGAAAATTGTTTGATTAATAGTATACTCAAGCTTAATTGATAAGTTTATTCATATAAGTATAAGGTAATGTTGAGGATTGAATTGATAAAAACATGGAATTGAAGAAGATAAATTAAGGAAGTGAATAGTAAGGATATCAGTGTATCCAAGTTGACTGAGATGCAAAGACCATTCTAATAAAAAAGAATCAAGTATTTAATTCAGAACAAAGATCTGATATCAGAAAAGATAGTTGCATCAGAAATCAAGTCAAGTCATTGTTACTCTCTAATAATTGTATTAGTGAATCAAATCTCCTAACAAAGTTAGCCTAACAACTATTTTCCAAAACTTTTAGCAAGTTGGCATTTCTAGATTGAAGTGTCTAAAATCCTCTAACAAGACATCTCCTAATAGGGTGAATTAAATCCTCTAACAAGATCACCCCTAACAATGTGTTTTGTAACCTTTAACCAGGTTAGATCCTAATAGGGTTTACTTCAAAAGAGTGGAAAATAGTAACTAATTACAATTGGTGATTTTCCTAAATTGGGTTTCCACGTTAAATCATGGTGTCTCATGTGTTCGTGTTATTTTCTTTATGTTTCTACAACTAAGTTAAATAAGGCTAATCACATTTAAATATCTTAAGATCTCCATGTTTATGCTAACTGAGTAATGATAATATATTTAGTGTTAACCAAGCTCAAGGATTTGAACAATATGCAAAATAAATCCATGAATTCCTTGAATACTTGCATGTAGAAAACCTGTCATAGAGAAGAAAAAGACAAGAGGAGGTAACGGTTTTCTCTAAAAAATATGCAAATGTATTCTTAGATAAAGAAAAGATACAAGATACTTACAAATGATTTATCCTTATAGAAGGAGATTGAAAACCAAAAAGGGTAACCTAAAAGGTACAAAGCCATTTAGCAATTACTAAATAATTATTAAATGAGAATGCAAAAGGTGCATAAAGTAAAATCTTAAGAATGGACAAAAGGTAATTTAATAAATAAAATAAAATTGACCTTTTTTCTCTAACACCGCCCCTTAAGATGAGCAACAATGCAACTACAAACAATGTAGAAAGAGCAAGGAAACTATAACACAATGTTGAAAGCAAACTTGGGTCCTGACAATAAGGCCTAATAAGGCACCCAAACATAACCAATTTTTTATGAAATGGAGAAATGGAGAAAACCCAGTGGGAAAAAGTCTACTCCAAAAAGAGATAGAAAAGAATGCACAAATGAAACATCTCAAGAGAATCTCTTTGTAGTTTCACGATGCACACCCTAGTTCACTTAGAAAAAGGGACCCCCTACTTTAATTTTTTAGCTTTCTAGATCCCTAGTCCAAGTTCTAAGTCTTTTTTAAGGTTTTTTTTAATGATGTTTTACCTAATCTAGGTCTCTGTCTGAAAATCCAGTTACTAGAAACCATGTTTCTAAAGAAGAAAATCATTTTTTTTTTAAGGAGCATACTAGTGCACCCAATGCACCTCACCAGGTGTGCTAGTGTGTTGGTCACTTAAAGAAAAGTGTACACTCCTTGGAAGTATGCAGTTGTGCACTTGTGCACCTCCAAGAGGTGTGCTGAATCCATGGCCTATAAAGCCCAAGACTCTACCCCCTTTCATCACTCTTCATTCTCCCCTCTGAGCTCCTAGCTACCGTACCTCCATAGCTTCCAAGGTGCACCACTCTACTCCATCACTTACACACACAACACAAATGTTAAAATATAAACCAAGGCAAAGGTGTGCACCTATGCATTAACAAAACAAAATAAAAACCTAAAACTAATGAATACAACCACCTCAGTAAAAGGTTCACATGTGTACACCTATCTAAGGTGCACATATATGCATCTTTTATAGTTTAAACATTCCCTGTGTAGATAAGGGTACACACCTAGCACACCCCACTAGGTGTGCTAAGTGTGCACCCTTTCCAACACTTTGCCTCTCCTTAGCACTTTATAAGGGTGTGCACCTAGCACACTCCATAGGGTGTGCTAGGTGTGCTAGGTGTGCACCCTTATTATTGATATTTTTATGTAGGAAGGTGCACCTAGTGCACCTTGAAGGTGCACAAGGTGCACCCTTTTTTGTCTTGCAAAGGTGTTTTTCAGATTTTTAGGTCTTTTTAACAGTTTAGGGTTTTTAGGGTTTTTGGGTTATATTTTGGTCATAATTAAGGTTTATGTTAATTAGTTTTTTTTGCATCTAAACTAATGGATATTGGTTTTGTATGGATTAAATGGCTTCCTCATCATCATCCCTCACTACAAAGATGGCTCCAAAACTAGTAGTTTTCAAATTCCAAGGTGTTCCAGCAAAGTCACACTTCCAAGATGAATATTTAGAGATTTGGGATACTAAGCTAGGTCATATTGACTAGAATGTGTTCCTTGTTTTATTAAAAAAACCAACCAAGAGTTCTCCAATGATATCTACTCTTATCAAATTAGGGTTAGTTAATGTAGCATCACACCCAGTACCACTATAGTCTTCAGAATTGATCATGGCATTAGTACAGAACTATGTTTTAGAGGAAAGGGTTGTGAAAAGTATAACTAGATAGATCATCTTAGATCTAATACCTAAGAATATAGAGAAGGTATTCCATCTTCCAAGAGTAGATTAGTACATCAGGTTAACATATCATCAAGCAGAAAGGTGGTACAGAGAGCATAAAAATGAATCATCCAATCTTTGTTTCTCATCGATAAGACTCCTCTTGAACAAAAAGAAGGAAAAGTAGACATGAAAAGGGGCTATATGAAAGATGATATCAAATATTCTATAGTACTATTAAGTAGATTTATAGGGTTACCAGCATTAGGACACCTGAATATATGGATAGTACACTTCATTGAGACCATCAAAACATGGAAGATGCCAATTGATTGGGCTTCAATTCTCAGTGAGAATTTAGATCAGCAACTGGTGGTAGTCAAGAACAATCAAAAGTTCTATATGAAATCTTATTTGGTGTACCTATTAGCTGAAAGGGAAATAGATTATCTGGGAGTGTTCAAAAAGGGCAACATGCAAGATACAAATGCATGGACTTATGTGGTATACCCCTAGTTGGTAAAGAAAAAGCTTTTAGAGCATAGTAAGGAGTAAAAAATAGTGAATGATGCTTTTATTTTCATAATTATTCAATTGATTGAGGGAGATTATGTCAAAAGGATGTTAGATGAGGCAGTAGCAAAGATTACAGAAATCGACACTTATTACATCCAATTCAAAATATTCACTTATTTAAGGGTAGCAAGTACGATTGTCAATCCAAAGAAGCTCCCCATTTATCCATGTGACAGACTTATATTGCTAGAGATTGCATGACAACACTTGTCTACATATGAAAGAGTAAGGAAACAACACAAGAAAACATGGGTATGGCCCATCACTATAGGTCTGTTCAGTATTGTCCAAAAATATGATATTGTGACTTTTGAGTTTGAATGGGATCGATATCCCTTGGAGGAATATAACTCTCCTCATCATTATAAGGGTGCAATATTTGGCAAGGAAACAATTCCAACATGAAGATGCCATAGAGGACCATTGGATGAATGTAGTGGATGATTACGAAATTTGTATAAGGGATTATTATAAGATGACTCTCTATTTGGTAGGCAGTGCCTTGAAGATAAAGGCCCCTTTAAAGATAGTGCAATAAGACACTAAAG
Source organism: Cupressus sempervirens (assembly GCA_028749045.1). NCBI lineage: Eukaryota > Viridiplantae > Streptophyta > Pinopsida > Cupressales > Cupressaceae > Cupressus > Cupressus sempervirens. The sequence continues at coordinate 450,403,134 of CM053790.1, forward strand.
AGGTCCTAGATCCATTGTATAATACAAATAAGACATCTAATTAATCTATCATGAATGTAAAGATTGAGAAAGATAAAAATGAAAATATTAATCATAGGGCATGTCATCCAATTAACCAAGGATTAGGTTAAAAGACCATTCAAGCTGGATCCAAAATTGTAAATTGTAGTTTTCCAAGATACAACCCACCCACTAAAAGAGGAGAAAAGGTGATAGTTCCTACATTCATAGCTCAGTCTCCAGTAAGGCTAGAAACAGTGCATCAACTTGATAGAGAAGTTGGATACTTCAAGGCCCAGAAGGGTAAAGGAAAAAGGAAAAGAACTTCCCCCAAAAAAGTCAAGCCTGGAGAAGATTCAACTCAAGCATCAAAACAAGAAGAAGCAAAGAATGTATGAAGGGTAGAAAATGTAGAAGTTATCTAGACTAAGGATGATCCTCTAGTGCCACCACTAGAACAATGGCAAGGAGTTGAAACAAAAACACAAGAAGTTTCTCTACCTACACAAGAGGACGAAGCATCCCCATTGACTCCCAAGCAAAGGAAGATGAAAAATCATGTTAAAAGGAGAAAAAAGGTGATAAGATAGGTTATTCCTTTTCCATCAATTCTAGAAGTTATTCCAAAAGAGGAAGAAGAGAATCATGAAGATGAAGAAGACAACCTTCCCTTGAGTCAAAGGACTCATCTTGCTAGGGCTAGAAAGATAGAACAAAGAAGAAACTCCATTATTACACCACCATCCATTGCTACATAGTCTATCTAGACTACAACTTTACAGGATGCATTGCAACAATAGATTGATGAGCAAGAGGATGAAGGAATTGATGTCTTTCAAATGTTAGATCTAGATTTCATGTTGGTAGGTACTGAGTTGGTGGGAGAGAAGATAAGGGATACTCCAAAAAATCAACCTTCATAAGAGGATTGGAGTAAATTACCATCTCAGCCGCAAGGACCTAAAAGTGTTCCACCATCATAAAGTCAAGATTTATCTTACTTGGATAAAGGTTTAGCTACTCCTTTCCCTCCAGGTAATGAAGAACAAGAGCAAGCTAAATAGGAAGAAGAGCTACAAAAAAAACCTATTGATGAAGTGTTAGAGAAAGTAAAAATATATGAGGAGCCTCAATAGACTTCCCAAGATACAAAGGTGAGTATTGTGGACTCGATAGATACAAAGATGCTCAATGTAGATCTCTCACAAAAGGAGAAGACTTTAGAGAGGAGTGATAAGGGAAAAAGTATAGTAGTAAAAGCTCCATCTTCACCTAAGGATAAATCTCTAATGGAAGATGTTCCAAGATGGATAAGGAAAGAGGTGATGGTTAGACACAAAAGGCGATGGTGTTCTACTGAGGAAGAAGGAATGGGAGAATTAATTGAAGCTCTTAAGAAACTTGAATCACCTATAGGTGATGCATGAATATTGGACTTTGTTATGAATTATCAAAATTAGGACTTGTTCACCCATATTGTTATCCCTCCTCCCCATGTATATATTGAAGATTTTACCCCAAAATTTTACCAAATTAGGGAAGTCATTCTTGGAAAGCCCACTATGGATACTGCCAAATTAATGGTCACTACAAGAATTAAAGAAGTATTTAGGCACTTAGAACAAGATGAGACTGAATTGTTTAACCTTTAGAAGCATAATGAAATCCTAAGGGGATATTTGAATGAAGTAGTTGGTATGTTGAATCCTAAAATTCTCAAGGAGACTCAAAATGTGACACTTGAGTAAAGGGATAAGAAGAGTATACAACTAGATCCTTTTTTTAAGGCTTCTCAGCAATGGCTAGAATTTTTTGAAGAGAAAGTTGTGTAGATCATACAAGGAAATCTTAAACTACGGCACCACATGTAGAACAATGTAGATAAGCTAGTTATTATATTGAATCAGGATTTTGGGTTAATGTACAAAGTACATCCCTAGGGTAAATACCTACAAGTATTACAATCAATAAAGGGTCAAAGGTATCAGATGTATATATAGTAGATGAGTTAAATAAAATACATGATTGGATAAAGAAGATTGTAGATGGAAATAAAGTAATGGAAACATTACATGCAAATAATCATAAGCCCAAGGATCAAACCCAAGAGGAAATTTTGGAGGTAGAGAGACATTACAATGATGCTTACTTGGACATTTTTAAAGATGATTCAAGAGATAAACTAATGATTGTAGAAGTAGTTGTTGAATAGTTTTAGAAGACTTTTGAAGAAGCCTCTACTGATGAGGATATCAAATAGGAATTTAAGACCGAAGAGGCCTTGCTAGATTTGGATGTGAAATTGAGAGATTTTGCAAAGACTCGCATAGAGGTGGGAAATTATAGGCAAAAAGTAAAGGACAAATATGAAGCTTTAGATTTGTCAAATGCAACCAAAGTCACATAGATTATAGAAAAATTAAATAACAAATACCCAAACATAGCTCTAGTATGAAGGGGAACAAAACCAAGAAGCTCGAATTTTAGTTTTGATGCTTGGTAAAATTTTGCATTACCTTCCAAGGTGCACTGACAGTTAACTACCAGCTCCAAATATAGAGCTTCCCATGCACCAAAAAGAATTATAACAATAGTTTAACTCCTACAAACATCTAGTCAAGGTTGAGCTTCTATTTTTGGCACCTCCAAAGACTACTATATCATCTAATGGTTTTATTCTTCTTATTTTCTTTGTTTTAAAGACATGTAAAGGCTCATGCATCCATTTAATGTTATAAATAAGGATGGTGTCCTACTTAGCACTAGTTAGAGATTCATTTTATACATAAATAGATTTCTTTTATTAGTTTAGAAGCATATGTTTGTATAAAGGTATCTCTCACTCTCAACATAAACTGAGGAGAATATTTCTTATAAATTGAGGAACGTAATATGTATTTTGAGCCATTATTTTGATGCAATAATATATGCTATTGGTGCTCTTATTCAGAGTGTGTTATATTTTGTGAATGTATGTTCATGGAATGTAATGGAGCCAATAGTTTTATTGTGCTATTTTGATTGAGCGATCTTTTAGTTGTGGTGTTTTCTATGTGTTTACAAATTTTGCTTACTTAGTTGGACAAGAGATCACCCTTTTGTTCCTACATAACTTTTTGTCTCGCATGAGTGCACTCTTTGTGGCCTTGCAAAATGATGAAAATGAAACATTTTATAGTTACTAAGTTCCCATTGATGATTGCATTAGTAGAATTAAGGAAGTCCTACTCCTATTTTCATTGGTTATCTATCGATCTTTTCAAATACTTAATTCGTAGACATGTCATTTTTATGGCTTATGTCTGTTAGGAATTTACTTTTCAAGTCATTTTCTTAAACTTCTTGTTACTCTATCTTCATTATTTAGTTTTACAAAAAAATTGATTAATTTAGGAATTCATATAGTTGCATTGTTAGATTGCATTCATTAAAAATAGAAAAATACAAAAACATATTTCTTTTATGTGGTTATTCTTTTTGAGATAGCAAGAAGATTCAAAATGTGATCTGAAATCAATCAAAACCAGCAAAGGCCTCCTCATGAACAAACATATTTATCTTTAACTGAGCAAATTCTAGTAGGTCGCAAGATTGCCTAGAACCTTGGAGTCAATTCCAGATCAACTTGTCAAGAGAGGAGTTCAAAAAGAATCCTGCCATTAAGCATTGTGCAATATGACAGCTCAACATCTCTCAAGACCATAAGTACAATGAAAGCCTCCATGATAGAAGCTTGAGACTCCATATCCCCCTCAAAATGGTAGAAATCTTCCGTCAATGAACATATCAATGTGGCTCCAATATGAAGGAAACAAAGGTAGTGGACAAGGATGATAAAACTGATGTATGTAAGGTGCAGATGGAAGTCCTAGTTGATGCTCAAAGAAGAAAGCATGAGAATCTTGAAATGGAATCTCCAATGAAGGTGGAGTAAAAAGTGTGTTGATTCTATCATCTAAGAGAATATGTGTGTCCTCTAATATATCCTCAACAACTACAATATGTTGCTCGATGACTAGAGCTGCAATAGTAAGAAATGTTGAAGAGAAATCTTATGTAAGAGATGGAATCTAAATAGGAGGTCTAGGTGTAGAAGTCACAATACTGGTCTTAGGAATAACACATAAGTTCAAGTGACTTGACTTCACCTTAGTAGACTCTCATGAAAATAAAGAGTGAGTCTCTGATAGTGGAGATGGTGGACCAAAATGTGAAAAGGAATATAGGTGGGAAGCATGATCAACTATCTCTATAGTAATAATATTTCTTGTCTCACTATCTTTGATGTGTACTAAATCCTATGCAAACTCAATTGTCTTCCATGTCCCATTGTGTGTAATCTAATAAATAGAGTGAAGGTTAGAGGACAAAGATGGAACACAAAGCACATCATGAAATGTACCATCATCAATATCAATAGAATCTTTCCTACATACAATCATAACAGTGTTATTCCCCATCAAAATGTAAGGAGTAGGTGAAGCCTCAAAAGTAGAGAAAAAATCCTGAGAAGATGCCATATGGTGTGAAGCACCTGAATCTAGTAACCATCTATAAGAATGAGGAATAGTACTTACACATAGTGCATGACCCTTTCCTATATCTTTACCATCTAACTGAAATGATGATGAAGAAGAAGGTCTATGATAAGTAGAAGGAATGCCAATATTGCTCTTTTGAAAGAGAGTTGTCAAATTTGAAACTTGTTTGGCATAGCTATCTAACTTCTTCTCATTGCAATGTGACTCATCAAGATTAGTTTTATTATAATAAGCACATTTTGGTCTATCTAGCTTTGATTTAACCCCTTTAGGGGGGAGGTGGACTAGATGAACTAAGTGTTGTAATCAATCTGACACTCTGTAGAAAGAGATTTCTGAGTCTTCTCCTTCATCCTTGAAGATGGTCAAGCTACCAATGCATGACACTGTGAGCCAGTGAGAGAATCCAACTTAGTGATCTTAGCTTGCTCTCAAGTCAACCAATCACAAAAAATCTCAAAGGATGGAATGGTAAATCTATTACCCAAAGAATCTTTGGTGGAATAAAAGGTAGAAGAAAAAATCTTAAAGTTTTCACGAAGCTTAAAAAGAATCAGGCAGATACACTCAATGTCAGTCTTCATTTTCCCATAACCCTGCAATAAAAATCTTAGTTGTTTGAATTTCACTAGGAATTCCTCAATGGGGGGAAAATAATCTAGTATAAGTGAGGTAAGATTTATCTCAATTTAAAGTTCCCTGAACTCATTCACTATACCAAACAAGCCTTCAAGCTTGGTCCACATAGCTAGAGGGGTATTGCACCCATCAAGATGAAACTATAGACTATCAGAGAACTATAAAGAAATCAATCATATTGCCTCATCCATCTTCTTATTGTGTTTCATGATCTCAAAATGCCTCTGTAAAACTAGTTGCACTGCATCTAAACAAGGCCACAACCCTTTTGATTGGAGAAGCCCTGTCATCAAGGTCTTCCATATAATTATGAGGGGTTAGAAGTTCTAAATAAGAAGAGCTCTCTGCCATTATTTTGGAAGGTGTTGAATTATTTTTTAATGTAGTTCTAGTTTACATAAGTAAATAACAAAAATAATATGGAAAAACATCCCCAACAATGCAAAACACTAAACCTCGGCTACTAGAACGAATGCGTAAATGAGAGGAGAAAAAAAAAATTAGATGTGAATCACAAATGCCTATTTTTTGTAGGCCAAAAAATGACCAAATGTTGAAAGTACTATGTCTACTCAATATTAGTGTAAACTGATATTAAATCTTAAAAGTAGACAATAAACCATGCACTTAAAAAAAGAAGCACCTAAATATGTGTCTATACGAGCCCAAGCGAAGTCTTTGAAGTTGCAAAAATTGGGATTTGCAATTTTCCAAAAAAATCAGAAATAGAGATTACAAAAAACCTACCCCAATGTGTAGATCACAAAATTCTATCCCAAAACAAAAAAAATTGCTCAAAGAAAGGAGTTTGTATGAGTGAGATATCGTTGTTTGAAAATCACCTCTATAATTATTTTTTCAAAATCATCACCATCGCACCTCCAAAAATCAAAGAAAAATGCCCAATAAATGTTTGATATGTTCTCTCAAACCCTCTTTCTTCTTTTTCTCCAAATATTGAACAAGCTATAATAGATTTGGCTCTAATACCATAAAGGATTTGAACAATATGCAAAACAAATCCACAAAGCCCTCAAATACCTACATGTAGAAAAGCTATCACAGAGAAGGAAAAGACAAAAGGAGGCAAGGGTGTGCTCTAAAAAATATTCAAATGTATTCTTAGATAAAGAAAATATACAAGATACTTACAAACATTATATCCTTATAGAAGGAGACTAAAACTTGAAAAGGGTAACCTAAAAGGTACAAAGGATAACCCAAAAGGTAAAAGCCATTTAATAATTACTAAATTATTAATAAATGAGAATAAAAAAGGTGCATAAAGTGAAATATTAAGAAGGGAGAAAAGGTAATTTAATAAATGAATTGAAACCAACCTTTTCTCTAACATGAGCTACAACAAAATATTCAGTGTTAACCAAGTTACAACAAGTTATTTGTTTTATATTGTGTTGAAATCTTAGAGGGACTTTTGGATTTGTTTTTGTGGTAACTGACTCACCCCTCCCCTCTTAGTTACTTATCTCCATTTCCAACAATCCTATCTTGGAAGTAGAGGACATTAATATGTTTCTTGAATGGACTCCTACCTTGCGTAGGAATTTAGATTTTCTATTTCATTTTTACATGGTTGTCCCCCTCCATCACCTAATTGGATTGATGTATTTATAATTAAGGATTGTATTGAACCTTGAAAATAGATTAAACATAATTCTAAACGATGAACTCAATGATATCTCTGATGATAATATCTCTATAGAATTGGAATCATTATGATTTATTCTAGAATGTAACTACGAGTTCCACAAAGATTGAATAAGACTAAAATTGGTCACTCTTTATCCAACATATATTCTTAATCTTTATTTCATAATTGTATAATAAATGAATATGTCTTTTACAAGCATGTTTTAATAATTATATTAGAGGCATGATGTTTCCTAAGTATACTAAAGCCACAATAAATTAACATGGAGTATCTAGGAAAACTTAATCATTTCAACATAATTTTTTCAGAGAATGGTACATCTATGTACACATGAGAAAAAATTATCATCTAAAAAATCTTCAGCCTTAAAGATATGATTTGAGTATAAAACATGGATATTCTTCCCTATCATACAAATCCACAAAATGACACTACAACATTTGGGGTCAATTTGCGATGACACTGTCATTTGTGGTGATTTTAATTTTTTTTCAATTCTCCCTAATGTCGTCACAATACCAACATTTGAGTCACAATTGCAATGCCCCTATGAGCATAAAATTAATTATTTTTTAAAAATGACATAAATCATTTTCAATTATTTTGATTGTGGAGAGTTGTGAACGTTGTCATGCCCTTATAATAGGTGCATTTGGTTGTTGTTCCCTCATGATATTTGTATATCATTTTCATGCCCTTGCTTTATGATTTCATTATTGTGTTGTGCCCTTTCTCTATTGCTTAATTGTCATGTTGTGCCCTTTTTTTGTGATCTCATTGTTGTGTCATGCCCTTGTGATCTATGTGCCCTTGCTTTGTGATTTTCTTCAAGGTTGAGAAGAGGTATGTATGTAAATGTTTCTTTTATTTTCCTTGTAAACATGTACGTGTTTATATTTCCTTCTAAACATGTATCTATTTATATAGTCGGAGAGATCTCCTTTAAGGCATTTATTACATATTATCTCACAGTAGAAAAAATGATCTAGCTACATACATATTCCAAAATCCAAAAAATAAAAAACTCACTCAACCTATGCTAAGTGACTTACCTTAAGATCCTACACAAAAATGATGCAGACCACAAAAAATGGGTAGATTTCACAAGAGATTTTACAAAAACATATCATAGAAGATATTTTTAGAAAGAAACAAGCCATAACCCAATTAAATTGGTCTAGTTGTTGATTAGCTAGGTTGATTAAAAATTCCTATAGAACTATCATCTGATTAGGTACAATAAAATGAACAATCAGCTTTACTATAAATGATCCAGCTGCATACATATTCCAAAATCCAAATAATAAAATAATAAAACTCACTCAACCCATGCTAAGTGACTTACCTCAAGATCCTGCACAAAAATAATGCAGACCACAGAAAATTAGCAGAGTTCGCAAGAAACTTTATAAAAGCATATCATAGTAGATATTTTAGAAAGAAACAAGCCATAACCTAGTTAAATTGGTCTAGTTACTAATTAGCTAGGTTAATTACAAATTCCTACAGAACTGTCATCAAACTTGGTACAATAAAATGAACAATAAAGGGCATAATTCAGATCATGTGTATTATAGTTTTTTAACACATAATTTAATTTTTGGTAGGTTCTATTCTAATTTAGGTTGGAAAATTATTATTTCTAATTTGAAACTCTCAATTCAAAGAAATAATACTATTATTGATAGAGAAAACTTCATATTAGATTAGAAATCCTGTCTTCATGACTTGTTCCTATAGAAACTCTTGATTTTCATCAGATAACTCTCCTTACATCTGCATATTTTTCTATATACAATATTATTTTCCAAGATAAAGGATTTGGATAGTAATATGATTAATTTTCTATTTACAGCATATTCACTATATATAGTTGAAATTAAATGGCTTCAGTTTCTAAGATCAGCATTATCTTTCCTTCATTTAGACAAAACAACATAATCTTGTGCATATTATTTTTAGTGATGTAGTATGTTTGAGACTAGTACTCCCAAACATAACTATCTCACCAAAAATGATTATTCTTGGATATTTCTCATTATATCTCAATGTATTCTCTCTCACTGAGAGTCAATTTTTCTATCTTTCTAGCTTATCTTCTGGTATAGATTTTAATTTTAGTCTCATTGATTTCTAATTTTTTTAGAGTTAGATGATAATTTTCTATTATTATTTTATTCATATATAATCTATTCTTTAATTTTTTTCCTTTCTTTATCATGGACCATATTGATCGAATGATAAAAAGATCAATTTGGATAGTACATGGGGATTTTTACATCCTAGACTAGAAACCTTCCCCTTTTTTTGGTCTATCATGAGGATGAAAGCCCCCATTATACACTAGAAAATGGAATGCTTATTGTCCTTCAATATAGTTCTTTCATAGAGATTGTTTATCTTTATGCCTTACATTAGATATGAAGGTATTGTGTGTATTAAGATTCTTGGATAACCATCCATATTTCTAGGAAATGATTTTACTTTATTTAAAAGTTAGTTTGGACTATCTTATATACTTTAACCAAATTAATCTTTAGTCACTTTCAACCTTTAAATTCTTTTGGTTTTGTTTCCCACTTTTTTCCATTTTGGACAAGATATCTATATAACGTACAATCGATATATCAAAATAATATAGGATCACTTTAAATTAGGTCCAAGTATGGAAATAATCATTAAGCTTCATGGACCTATGTATGAAATACTATTTGATGGGCATCTAGTATAAATAATAATCAAGGAATGTTGTTTTCTATGCATTTTTTTGGTCCTTAGAGTAGTTTATCAAAAACTAGGAAAGGAGTTCATTTTTAATCTTCGCCAATAAAGAGTTCACTTTGATATTGCATCAATGTTCATTGCAATGGTCTGTATGGTGGGAGAAAAAAATACATCATAAAAAATTTATGCACGACAATTTCTTAGAACATGTATTTAGGCAATTTAGAAAATGACACAAGGGTGGTGTATATTGAAATTGAAAACTTCAACTTAAGCATATAACAAGCTCTTCTCAGAGTTACACATAGAAGTAGTATAAATATTACATGAAACAATGGAAACAAGATAATTGGCAGCCACGATGATGTAATAATTAAAAGAAGTTTATCAACATTCTCAACTATGAGGCCTTTTGAATTTTGACCATATGTGATTCATGAAGTTAGAATCCAAATTTGCATCTTATCCTTCTTCTCCATATATTTTATATCATCCTCTACTGCTTTCTATCTCTAACCAAGCTTCTTATATAACAAGCTTAGCCACAAGTCAGCTAGTCAAGCATTTGATTATATTATAAGTCCATCCTAGGAAGAGTAAACCAAAACCAATGCCAAATGAAACATAAAGAATTGATCACTCATAGGTGGATCCACATATTTCACAAGAGTCATATCCTAACTTTGAAACACATCATATTAACAAAATAAATTGCACCAAAAGAAACAATACTCCATGTTAGAAGGAAAATACAAGAACAAAGATCACAAAGAATGTTTCATGACTCAAGAAATACAAACAATCAAGGCTTGTGCTCTTAGGAGGAGGATCAAGGATAGGTCCCCATCATCATGGTAACCACTCACAACATGAAACCAACAACAAAAATGACTACACCACAAACAAAAAACTAGTCTAGAAAACAAGAAATATTCTTGGTTGATACAAAAATGCTCAAAGACCCAAGATGATCTCACATTAGACACTTGGGGTTAATGAACAACTGATGTCCACATTAGGCATAAGACACCTAGGGTTAATAAATACTTGTTCCTATAGAAACTCTTGATTTTCATCAAATACCTCTCCTTACTTTTGCAGATTTTTTTGTATACAATATTATTTTCTAAGATAATGGATTTGGATAGTAATATGATTAATTTTCTATTTACAACATATTCACTATATATGGTTGAGACCATAAAAAATTTAGTTTCTAAGATACATTGGCCCAACAATGGAAGCCAAGGATGTTGAAGAATAAATTCAATGAAGAGTTGAGTGAAAGGAGTTGAAGAAGTAAGTTCTACTTCCTTGTATATGCCATAATCATGAGGCTCATTCCCTTGTAGAAGCCACTGCCACAATGACATTACCTCTAAACCTCTAAAAATATTGAGAGATATTTTACGATTGACATTGAGGCCCTTTCAAATGATGATCAAATAGGGCCCTAAGGCACAAATATCTTGGACATTAATTTGAGTACCCAAGATCGTGGTTAAGGACTTCAAAGTCATGAGGATGAACTAGGTGAAATCACCTCCCTAACATGTCTATCAAAATGAATGTGATGGGGACAAATAATAATAGTCCAATCCATTAGAAATTAGCAAGGTAGATCTAATAGCAAGGTAGATCTAATATCCATTAGAAGTTAGCAAGGTAGATCTAATATCAAAATCATGTCCTTGCTTCTAAGCTAGTAGTTCTTTAGGTGGGAGGGCGAGCAAAAGTGGGAGCGGAGAGAGTTTAGGAGGGAATCAAATTTTGAATTCCTTTGTACCTGGTGAGCAGTCTAGGGATTCCCCTTTCAAATCTGGGGATGGTGTTTTTGGAGATGATGATGATGGTAGAGCCTTGGCAGATGCGGGTGGGGGACCCAAACAGAATAATAAATGGTCTAGTCTATTTGGGATTCGTCCCACTAGAAAGTTTTCTTTCTCGCCAATCAAAGATATTTCTATGAAGGATACAGGTAAGTTCTCCATTGAAATTCCTAATTAGATCATAGATAGAAATATTTCTTGTATGGATTCCACCTTGGTTGGGCGCTTCATTGGAGCATGACGAAATATTGAAGACGTGCAGGCTTTTGTCCAGAGAAAATGGTGTTTAAAGGGTCAAGTGGACATCTCTGCTATGGCCAAGGGCTATCTATCCTTTTTTTTCTCTTGTGATGAGGATAAGAGAGAAATCATGTGTTGCAGCCCTTGGGTTATGGGGAAGCATACCATGCTATTACAGAAATGGGCTCCAAATTTGTACTCTCTAGATGATTCAGCTATTCAAGCCCTGGTGTGGGTTAAGCTTCAAGGTCTCCCTCTTGAGTTTTGGGTGGAAGATGTTTTCAAGGGCATTGCTAATACTTTTGAAGAACTCCTTTCCTTAGATCCAGTGATGGTTTCAAGGAGGAGACTGAATTATGCCTAGTTTTGTGTTGGGGTTTCCCGTGGGGTGGATCTTCCAGAATCGATTGCATTGAAATCATAACTAGGTGTTTGGGACCAAAGGATAGAGTATGAATCAATCCCTTTTACTTTCTTTCATTGCAAGAAAGCAATGCCCGTCTCTGAAAGAGAAAGCTAAAAAGAATGCAAAGAAGAGTAAGAAAATTTGGGTTAAGAAAGACCTATCTAAAGATATGGTGGCTGTAGCTGAAGGGCCTATTCCTCCAAAGGACCAAACCCAAAAGGATTGTTGCTCTGTGACTGGAAGGGAAGGTGCCTCCCAATTTGATCTTTCAATACATAAAGATGTTTCTATGGAGGCAGGAAAGATTATTGACCTGACAAAGACTGTTGGGGAGAATACTGGTTTGGCTCCCCCCTCGACGAAGCTTAATAAGGACTCACCATTGATAGTGATTGAGGGGACTTCCCCTTCTTAGGATCCCTTGGTTATCCCTAAGATTGTTTTTTCAAAGAGGAATCAAGAAGCTTTGGATAGTCTTTCTATGGAGAATCAGATTTTTGTTTCTTCTGCTCAGGTTCTTGTACTGAAGAATAATTCCTTTGTTAGTGGAGTCATTGAGGAAATTCTCACTATCTCCCATGTTGAGGAAGCAGATTTGGAAAAGGCTAATTCTGAGGTCAACTGGACAATAGTTGAGAAATTATCTAAGGGTAGGAAGAAAAATAATAAAAAAGAAGATGAGGATTCTGCCCCAGTGAAAAGCAACAAGAAGGGATCCAAAGTTGATTCAAAACCTATTGAGGGTAAGTCTGGTCAGTCTAAGAAAGGTGGAGCCATTGTCAAGAATGGTGATGTTGGGTCTTCTCCTTCTCCTATTGGTAGACATTCAAATCAAATTATAAGAATAGTGGAGGCTATTAAGAACATTGCAGATGGTAGTCAAAGAACTATCCTTGATTCCAAACATTTTGTTAAATTATGAAGATCATTTCATGGAATATGAGAGGGTTAAATAATCCTCACAAACAAGATATTTTAAGAAACATGTTTAGGGATAATAGACCTAACATTTTTGCTATCCAGGAAACTAAGATGCTAAAGGAGAAGGTGGAAGGTCTTTCTATTTTTAATAGGTAGTGATTCTGATGGAGCTTCTAGAGGCTTGGCTGTATTTTGGAATAATAAATAGATTTAGGGGGATCTCATCTATCATAGTAGAAATATGATGAATATGTGTTTTGTTAATATAAAAGACAACTTTAGTTGGGTTCTGACTAATGTTTATGCCCCCAATACCAAATGGGGAAGGAAGGCTTTGTGGGAAGAAATTTCTTATCAAAAAAAGTTTTTTGCTAAGGATAAGTGGCTAGTGATTGGAGATTTTAATACCCCCTTAAAGAATTCTCAAAAATGGGGGGGGGGGGGGGGGGGGGTAATTAGACCAATCTTGATAATAGATTAGATCTTATGCATTTTATTGATTCTCATATGCTTCATGACATTGAGTTACATGGGATTGAGTATACCTAGACGAATAGGAGAATAGGTAAGGATCTTATTCAGGTCAGATTGGATCGGGCTCTTATTAGCAATGAGTGGATTATGAATTATTAATGTTCCCTTAGTGCCCAAGTTAGGGTTGGGTTGGATCACTATCCTATTTTCTTCTATGCTGATCAATGCTTCTTCAAGAATAATTTCCCTTTCAAATTTGTAAAAATGTGGACCCTACATCCTAATTTGGAGAGTCTCATTCAAGAGTGGTGGAACATTAATGTTGAGGGTACAACTTTGTTTGGAGTGGCAGCTAAATTGAAAAATGTTAAGAAAAACATCAAAATCTGGAATAAAACCACCTTTGGTAACATTTTTGAGAACAAAAATAAGATTGTGGAGGAACTCAAAGACATTCAAGACAAGATTCAAGCTGATGGTTATGAGTTGGTATCTAGGGAAGAGGAGAGTGATAAGTTGGTTGAACTTCATGATATTATTACTAAGGAGGAAATGTTCTGAAGACAGCGATCCTGAAAGGTTTATCTTAAAGAAGATGAATGATGGAATGACTAATAATGAAGATGTTATTAAAAGGGAGGCCATGTTGTTCTTTTCCAGCTTGCTGCAATGTGACCCTGTCCTGAATGCTGAGAAGCAGAACTTGTTCCTAGACTATATTCCTTTGTGCATCTCTGAAGCCCAGAATTATTTTCTCTTGTCCATACCTATAATGCCCCGCCAAGGGATCCAAAGAATTAACCTAGAATTTCACTAAGTTTGGTAACATTTTTTTTTTCTATTATAACATGAAAGTAAATACCACATATAACTTGTACATAATAATGGAAGCAATAGCAATGTCCATCTAAAAGTAAATATAACATACATAACCGATTTCATTCTTTAAGAATCTTTTAACGCTGAGTTACATCTAAACTAACTAACATACATGAATCCATCTAGTACAACATCCACATGAATAATAATGATAAGTCCAATGTTCATACATTACATTTCCAAATGCTTAATCATCCATTGTACATGTCACAAGGTATGAAGGCTTAAAAGAATATACATATGTGAAATAAGGTACATCATCCTATTCCAATCAATGATACATCAAAGTAGAGATAATCACATGATACATCATCATAGAAGACATATACATCCATCATAAAGATCAAACAAAATAAACTAAGTGCACGGTTCCTCCCAACCGTTAATAGCATCATTAGACCATCGTGGGCCCTAGCCATCCCTCCGTGCGTAACATCCCAAATCACCGAAGAGATCATCTGTATTAACATAGTAGGAATGTCACTCCTAACATATACAACATCATATATAGAAAGTAATCTAACATGCAAATATAAGCATAAGATAACACCATCTAACATATGCTAATCATCAATGAAAGGATACATATCCACCATCACGAAGGACGCATCAGCCACGATGACTCAATGAATCTCAAATGATAAGAGTGAAAAATACACTACCATCTGATCGCGTGGTACCTAAGTGGTCCACTCCCACTGTGCTGAGGAGATAATCTCAAGTCCCAAACAGGCTATCCATAACACATAGCACAAATCTCTATAGTCCAGGAATCCTAAAAGTATACTAACTCAAAGGTTCCAATCACAAAACTGACATCTACTTCCCAGAGGCACACAAAGACATGTAAGAAACCTACTCTGCAAGCAGAAAAGTGTCATCACATTTATCACGTACAAGTTATCCTGGCAGTTAGCTAAACTCCACGGGTCCATACTGATCTCATGTGGCCACTAGTATCCTCTCATACTGACGAGGCACACTACGGAATGCATGATCGCAACCATGCGTTCTCACTACTCCCATCCTAGCCTGTACAAGCACTCAAGGCATGGGCGAGAACATCAAAACAATTATCTTTTTAGATTCATTTAATCCCCATTTAGTGTGTAAATGTTATCACTTATTAACCAAACTTACAATGAGTTACCCTGGTAGCCACTTAGGGCCCCAGCCCCCATTGCAAGCCACTTCCCGACACTACAAGTAGATTACCTACCCTAAGCTTATGAAATCATAAATTTTAAAATCACAAAAGATAATCCATAATAAAATCATCAAATATGCATAAAAGCATCAAATATCCATAATAAAAAGTCATCAAACCTCCAAGATAAGAATCATCAAATCTTCATGAGCATCTGAAAAGCATCCATAGAAAATCATGACCACAACAGTTCTCTATTGGCAACTGAAGGCATCACTGATAATCATAAGTATCCATTGGTTCTCAATAATCAAAATATATCTCAAAATAAATCACAATATCCATTGGTTCTCAATAAGCAACCAATAATATCTCAAAATCATACTGATCAAAGACTCCAAAATGGTTGAGTCAAACATGTCACAACATGACATCATCAAAAAATAAATCCACATTTCAGTCCCATCATGGCGATTAGAAAATAATCCAAGGATAACTGATTGATGACTCAAAAATGATTAGCTCAAGTGTCTCATACGCATACATCTCAGCTTCACACATGAAGACTGATGAACAATAACAATCAGTAAATACAAACATTTCATAGAGCATACGATCACATTACCATGGTTGGGCTTATAAAAATTGAGACCAAATAAGATCAACATACCATCACATCTCATAACCTCCGAGCCTCTGGTAACAACCTAAGACTAGTCAACACTAGATAACCCAAAACTCAAAACAAGAAGCATATAGAATACACGATGTAGACACATGTTTTGGTTTTTTTATCTTATATAGTTGAATCAAGTGTAGAGGTTTCCAGTTTTCTATTTGCAAGTATACTTTCAAGTGTCTAAGTTTCATCATTTGACCTACAAGTCAACCCAATTGTTCCCTGATAGCATTATCCTTCCATTATTAAGAATTACATTCGAAGAATAACTTAAGGATAAATATTCACTAAACTGATCATCATTGACCTTTAATTAAATTGTTCTCTATATTTAACCATGATCTATATTCTAATTGATTAACCTTTCAACTTTTCTAAGATGATTATTCGTTATATTATAAGAGGACCAATTATCATTCTTTGAATAAGAGATTATAACTTCATTAGAATGATCAATTAATATCGGTTCACAATCCTTGACCTTTTATCATTTTAATAATTCTCAATTATATATTACTAAGTCTTCACCATTAAAATATCTAAAGTCATTATTCAAGTCATAAGAATAAGACCTATCAACTTGATATCAATATTTCTACAATCTCATTAAAAAAATTATATCAATTAAATCTCTATTACAAAACATAATTATTAATTAAATCTAATTAACTCTCATTAATTAATTTAATTAATAATTGTATAACCATAGCAACGTTCCAATTAATATTAGCTGACTAATAACTAACAATGGTTCAAAGTTGACTATGATCCAATTTCCTTAATATTCATATTAATAATTCAATAATGACTTGTTATTGTTTAATAACAAGTTACATTTGGAAATCTATAATGATCACATTCGTCATTTTTTATGAATACTATTGTTTCCTTAATTAATTCGTATTATCATTAATCTTTTTGAATAAGACTTTATCGCACAACTTAATTATTAATATCATAGTTATATTATCAACTCAATGAATATCAATTGATTAAAAATCAATTATAATCCAAATCCAAAAATTAATATCTTTTACCAAACTTTAATCATCAAATAATCTCCTCTAGATTAACTCTAATCGAATTTATTGATAATTATTTAAACTATTATTTATTAATAGTTTGTTAGACCCAACAAACATTAATAAATAATAAACTCATCAAACTATTATTTTCATAAATCCCATTAGTTAATATTTGACTAACTCTTAACACCATAAGGTATTCAAACGTATTAACATAACAATTCAATCTTAATCCAATATCATTTAGAGTTTCTAAATTTTAAATCAACATAATATAAATTATCATCTTACAATTATTTAATCAATATTAAAATAACCATTAGACTCCATTTTCTAATTGTTCTAATAATATTTTGTCTATATAAAGATCCCTATCACAAACCAATAAGACTCATTGTCGATTTTAAAATGAATAATCTCCAAATTCTTAACATTATCATCTTAATTAAACAACTCTAAAATTATTTTATATATATTAAATAGTATTTAATATACATTATGAAAAGTTCACTATATAAACTATATTAAAATCTCTTTTCTTTTAATATCCTCTCATTTAAAAATCCATTTACTTAGATTGACTAATAATTAATTACACTTCTTCGACTATTAACTAATCTTAATTAAATTTGATTTAATTAGATTAGATAATAAACCATATAAAACTAATGCATATTAATAAGATTCTAATAAGGGAAGATTGCAATAATATCTTTAATTCATTTCATGCTTTGATATATATTATTTTTGTGAAGTTTAAGCATAAAGAACTCTTAGTTATGAGAAATGGAGAAATATTTGTCCTTGAATAAAATAGTCTCAGTACAACGGTCATATCTCCCTAATAAACCGTTGGATCGGGCTGAAATTTAAATATGTTAGAGAGGGCCAAGTTGCACCAATTCTGATTGGAGCGATCGAATAAATTCGATCACGATAAAAAGTTATGAATGACTGAGTTCGAGTCTATCCAAGGGGCAACGACAGGACAATTGTGATGAATTAAGAATTTCCTCTTAAAATAATTGTTCTCTAAATTTACCTATTCATCCATCTAATAAGTTTTTCCATACACATATGAAAATATAATTTGATAGAAAGCTTACATCTATCCATTCAAATTTGTAACTTAGAATTTTTATTTTAATTTCAAATCTTGTCTATCTAATTTCACAATATAAATTCGAACCCAAACCCGATTAAGATCTAATTTCCTCCTCAATAGGATCTAGAGTTTTCTATTGTTTTCTTTACAACCAAATAGCTTATCTAGATTCCAATTTCAAATTTTAGATTCAATCATAGAGAGTATTCAGACACATATAACAGACACGATGAAGACATGAAGAGAAATAGTGCAAAGAGAATATGTGAATATCACGAGTGCACCTGGACACTGATGCTAATCCACCATGCCTCAGAAATTCATAAAAATTTCTTTCTTTCTCCATCATTCACAATTCCTCCAAGATCCAAGCCAACTGAATCCTCCAAGTGACTAGAAGTGTTGGACATTGATGCTGAATTCTGATGCTAATTTGCTCTTCCTTAGAAAATCCGCAGAGAAAGCTCCCTTCTTCAGAGTTCTTGAGTCCTCCCCTGCTCCAATTGCTCTCCACGCTATCTCTAAGCTTCTATGAATGTTTGAATATAAAGAGCTCTCAAGAAACCTTTGGAATGCTTCTTGAAACAGCTGGAAGGTGTCACCAACTAAGCATAGGTCTTTTCCAACCTTTTTGATGAGTCATAGAGTTGTAGACACCTTGTGCTTAATTGATGCACTAACCCCCGTGTTGTTGACACATATTAATTCTCATGCAAGCTTATAACTCCAATTTACTTTACTCTTTCCAATTTAATTTATTTATTTATTAAGTCTCATGCACTAACTTTAATATCTCCACTTTTCAATCTTAATATATTTATATTTTAACCATATGAGATTTAAAATCTTTTAATAATTTAAAATATATTTTTCACTTTTAAACTTTATTGTTAAAATATTTATTAGCTTTAATAATAATATTATTTAGTCATTTATTTAAAAATGAGCTCCAAATATATTATAAATATTGTCACATTCCAAATTTAATATTATAACTTTTATCTTCCAATTTAATTATTTTATTTAATTAATTTTCTAATTAATTAAATAAAATAAATATTAAAATATCATATTAATTTTTTATTTAATTAAATCATTAATTAAATCTTTTAATTAGGCTTAATTAATAAAAAATACTCCAAAGACTCACAAAGGTAAAAATACGAAAAATCCATCATAGCCAAAATACATACAAATCAAACCAAGGGGTTTATATCACGAATTACATCATCTGATGCATTCAGAGGGTACTCAACTTAGACACTTGTCCTAGTTTTTCAATTAGAACAAATGGCTTAAAGGGTTGAGATTTGGACTTGAAAATTTATCTCCCTTCTCTTATCATTGAGATAATGTGATAGGGTACGCTCATCCTGGCAAGTCAAGGAAGTTGATAACCGGTACCTACAACCTGCATAAAAACTATGCATGTACAAGCACAATATATACTAAACTAAACAGGCAATGGCAGGAAGTGGTGCATCGCGCAGATCTCAACTAGCAGGTGACTACGACTCCCTTCCTTAACCATATCAGACACACCATACAAAAGCAAACACACAAAGCAAAAATGCACACCATACACATGCACGTATGAGTTAAGTATCCATAAGAAAACATATATAATAATAAATCATCTTACTAATCATCATTAATAACTGCAAATACTGAAAATAATCATCATACATACATGAAATGTAGAGTCTAAGTAATCTCATCACATATCAACTGAATCCATAGCATAATATCTGATAATCTCATAATAATGTTACTAACCATCAACATGAAACTAGCTCTAAAAGAGTTCAACAATGATAATAAAATGCGAACTAGGGGTAGGCACTACATCCACCCCCCTTGGGATTAGGCTTACTCTTGGAAGCCTACAAGAATGAAAAGCTAAGATACTCACTATGCGGGTCCCATTGAACCCTTTTTCTCCCTACAAGAGAATATGATTCCACTGAGAATTTTACAACACACTTAGAGCAATCTGATTCTGGTTTAATAGTAAATCGAAAACCATATCGATCCAACATCATTCCTTTAACAACTACTGAAATATATCCCTTAATACATTTTAAACAAGAGCAACTTAATACTTGCAAAGATAAACAAAGGTATATTACCTTGAAACTTAGATAAAAGATACATGTTTTGCAACTAGAATAAGTTTTCAATTTTTAGTTTTGCCTTCGTTTAAGTTTTCAGTAGAATTTTCAATTATGAAAGCTAAGTGTTGAAGTATGAAAAATATGCAAGTAATAGTTTTAAATTTGTTTCAGTTCACTTAGTTTTCAAGTTTTCAAGTTTTTAGTTTGAAAGAGATACACATGATAGTTCAAAGTTTTCATTTTGTTTAACTAGTTAACAACTAGTGACATTCCAATATACCTAGAGCTCTCAATGTTGAAACTCGGACTCTGATACCAAATGTAATGCCCCGCCAAGGGATCCAAAGAATTAACCTAGAATATCACTAAGTTTGGTAAATTTTTTTTTTTTTATAACATGAAAGTAAATACCACATATAACTTGTACATAATAACGGAAGCAATAGCAATGTCCATCTAAAAGTAAACATAACATACATAACCTATTTCATTCTTTAAGAATCCCTTAACGTTGAGTTACATCTAAACTAACAAACATACATGAATCCATCTAGTACAACATCCACATGAATAATAATGATAAGTCCAATGTTCATACATTACATTTCCAAATGCTCAATCATCCACTGTATATGTCACAGGGTATGAAGGCTTAAAAGAATATACATATGTGAAATAAGGTACATCATCCTATTCCAATCCATGATACATAAAAGTAGAGATAATCACATGATACATCATCATAGAAGACATATACATCCATCATAAAGATCAAACAAAATAAACTAAGTGCACGGTTCCTCTCAACTGTTAATAGCATCATTAGACCATCGTGGGCCCTAGCCATCCCTCCATGCATAACATCTCAAATCACCGAAGAGATCATCGGTATTAACATAGTAGGAATGTCACTCCTAACATATACAACATCATATGTAGAAATTAATCTAATATGAAAATATAAGCATAAGATAACACCATCTAACATATGTTAATCATCAATAAAATGATACATATCCACCATCACGAAGGACGCATCAGCCACGATGTCTCAATGAATCTCAAATGATAAGAGTGAAAAATACACTACCACCCGACCGCGTGGTACCTAAGTGGTCCACTCCCACCGTGCTGAAGAGATAATCTCAAGTCCCAAACAGGCTATCCATAACACATAGCACAAATCTCTATAGTCCAGGAATCCTAAAAGTATACTAACTCAAAGGTTCCAATCATGAAAGTGACATCTACTTCCCAGAGGCACACAAAGACATGTAGGAAACCTACTCTGCAAGTGAGAAAGTGTCATCGCATTTATCATATACAAATTACCCTGGCAGTTAGCTAAACTCCACGGGTCCATACTGATCTCATGCAGTCACTAGTATCCTCTCATACTGACGAGGCACACTACGGAATGCACGGTCGCAACCATGCGTTCTCACTACTCCCATCCTAGCCTGTACAAGCACTCAAGGCATGGGCAAGAACATTAAAACAATTATCTTTTTAGGTTCATTTAATCTCTATTTAGTGTGTAAATATTATCACTTATTAACCAAACTTACAATGAGTTACCCTAGCAGCCACTTAGGGCCCCGGCCCCCATTGCAAGCCATTCCCTGACACTACAAGTAGATTACCTATCCTAAACTCATGGAATCATAAATTTCAAAATCACGAAAGATAATCCATAATAAAATCATCAAATATGCATAAAAGCATCAAATATCCATAATAAAAAATTATCAAACCTCCAAGATAAGAATCATCAAATCTCCATGAGCGTTCGAAAAGCATCCATGGAAAATCATGACCACAACAGTTCTCTATTGGCAACTGAAGGCATCACTGATAATCATAAGTATCTATTGGTTCTCAATAATCAAAATATATCTCAAAATAAATCACAATATCCATTGGTTCTCAATAAGCAACCAATAATATCTCAAAATCATACTGATCGAAGACTCCAAAATGGTTGAGTCAAACATGTCACAACATGACATCATCAAGAAATAAATTCACATTTCAGTCCCATCATGGCGACTAGAAAATAATTCAAGGATAACTGATTGATGACTCAAAAATGATTAGCTCAAGTGTCTCATACACATACATCTCAGCTTCACACATGAAGACTAATGAACAATAACAATCAGTAACTACAAACATTTCATAGAGCATACGATCACATTACCATGGTTGGGCTTATAAAAATTGAAACCAAATAAGATCAACATACCATCACATCTCATAACCCCCGAGCCTCTGGTAACAACCTAAGACTAGTCAACACTAGATAACCCAAAACCCAAAATAAGAAGCATATAGAATACACAATGCAGACACATGTTTTGGTATTTTTATCTTACATAGTTGAATCAAGTATAGAGGTTTCTAGTTTTTTGTTTGCAAGTATACTTTCAAGTGTCTAAGTTTCATCATTTGACCTACAAGTCAACCCAATTGTTCCCTGATAGCATTATCCTTCCATTATTAAGAATTACATTCGAAGAATAACTTAAGGATAAATATTCACTAAACTGATCATCATTGACTTTTAACTAAATTGTTCTCTATATTTAAACATGATCCATATTCTAATTGATTAACCTTTCAGCTTTTCTAGGATCATTATTCGTTATATTATAAGAGGACCAATTATCATTCTTTGAATAAGAGATTATAACTTCATTAGAATGATCAATTAATATCGGTTCACAATCTTTGACCTTTTATCGTTCTAATAATTCTCAATTATATATTACTAAGTCTTCACCATTAAAATATCTAAAGTCGTTATTCAAGTTATAAGAATAAGACCTATCAACTTGATATCAATATTTCTACAATCTCATTAAAAGAATTATATCAATTAAATCTCTATTACATAACATAATTATTAATTAAATCTAATTAACTCTCATTAATTGATTTAATTAATAATTGCATAACCATAGCAACGTTCTAATTAATATTAGCTGACTAATAACTAACAATAGTTCAAAGTTGACTATGATCCAATTCTCTTAATATTCATATTAATAGTTCAATAATGACTTGTTATTGTTTAATAACAAGTTACATTTGAAAATCTATAATGATCACATTCGTCATTTTTTATGAATACTATTGTTTCCTTAATTAATTTGTATTATCATTAATCTTTTCGAATAAGACTCTATCGCACAACTTAATTATTAATATTATAGTTATATTATCAACTCAATGAATATCAATTGATTAAAAATCAATTATAATCCAAATCCAAAAATTAATATCTTTTACCAAACTTTAATCATCAAATAATCTCCTCTAGATTAACTCTAATCGAATTTATTGATAATTATTTAAACCATTATTTATTAATAGTTTGTTAGACCCAACAAACATTAATAAATAATAAACTCATCAAACTATTATTTTTATAAATTTCATTAGTTAATATTTGACTAACTCTTAACACCATAAGGTATTCAAACATATTAACATAACAATTCAATCTTAATCCAATATCATTTAGAGTTTTTAAATTTTAAATCAACATAATATAAATTATCATCTTACAATTATTTAATCAATATTAAAATCAAACATTAGACTCCATTTTCTAATTGTTCTAATAATATTTTGTCTATATAAAGATCCCTATCACAAACCAATAAGACTCATTGTAGATTTTAACATGAATAATCTTCAAATTCTTAACATTATCATCTTAATTAAACAACTCTAAAATTGTTTTATATATATTAAATAGTACTTAATATACATTATAAAAAGTCCACTATATAAACTATATTAAAATCTCTTTTCTTTTAATTTCCTCTCATTTAAAAATTTATTTACTTAGATTGACTAATAATTAATTACACTTCTTCGACTATTAACTAATCTTAATTAAATTTGATTTAATTAGATTAGATAATAAACCATATAAAACTAATGCATATTAATAAGATTCTAATAAGGGAAGATTGCAATAATATCTTTAATTCATTTCATGCTTTGATATATATTATTTTTGTGAAGTTTAAGTATAAAGAACTCTTAGTTATGAGAAATAGAAAAATATTTGTCCTTGAATAAAATAGTCACAGTACGATAGTCATATCTCCCTAATGAACCGTTGGATCGGGCTGAAATTTAAATATGTTGGAGAGGGCCAAGTTGTGCAAATTCTGACCGGAGTGATCGAATAAAGTCGATCACGATAAAAAATTATGAATGACTAAGTTCGGGTCTATCCAAGGGGCAGCGACAAGATAATTGTGATGAATTAAAAATTTCCTCTTAAAATAATTGTTCTCTAAATTTACCCATTCATCGATCTAATAGGTTTGTCCATACGCATCTGAAAATATAATTTGATAGAAAGCTTACATCTATCCATTCAAATTTTTAACTTAGAATTTCTATTTTAATTTCAAATCTTGTCTATCTAATTTCACAATATAAATTCGAACCCAAACCTGATTAAGATCTAATTTCCTTCTCAATAGGATCTAGGGTTTTATATTGTTTTCTTCTCAACCAAATAGCATATCTATATTCTAATTTCAAATTTTAGATTCAATCATAGAGAGTATTCAGACACATATAACAGACACGATGAAGAGAGGAAGAAAAATAGTGCAAAGAGAATATGTGAATATCACGAGTGCATCTAGACACTGATGCTAATCCACCATGCCTCAGAAATCCATAGAAAATTCCTTCCTTCTCATTCATTCGCAATTCCTCCAAGATCCAAACCAACCGGATCCTCCAAGTGACTAGAAGTGTTGGACACTGATGCCGGATTCTGATGCTAATTTGCTCTTCCTCAGAAAATCCGCAGAGCAAGCTCCTTTCTTCAGAGTTCTTGAGTCCTCCCCTACTCCAATTGCTCTCCACGCTATCTCTAAGCTTCTATGAATGTCTGAATATAAAGAGCTCTCAAGAAACCTTTGGAATGCTTCTTGAAACAGCTGAAAGGTGTCACCAACTAAGCATGGGTCTTTTTCAACCTTTTTGATGAGTCATAGAATTGTAGACACCTTGTGCTTAATTGATGCACTAACCCCCGTGTTGTTGACATATGTTAATTCTCATGCAAGCTTATAACTCCAATTTACTTTACTCTTTCTAATTTTATTTATTTATTTATTAAGTCTCATGCACTAACTTTAATATCTCCACTTTTCAATCTTAATATATTTATATTTTAATCATATGAGATTTAGAATCTTTTAATAATTTAAAATATATTTTTCGCTTTTAAACTTTATTGCTAAAATATTTATTAGCTCTAATAATAATATTATTTAGTCATTTATTTAAAAATGAGCTCCAAATATATCATAAATATTGTCACATTCCAAATTTAATATTATAACTTTTATCTTCAAATTTAATTATTTTATTTTCAAATTTAATTATTTTATTTAATTAATTTTCTAATTAATTAAATAAAATAAATATTAAAATATCATATTAATTTTTTATTTAATTAAACCATTACTTAAATCTTTTAATTAGGCTTAATTAATAGAAAATACTCCGAAGACTCACAAAGGTAAAAATACAAAAAACCCATCATAGCCAAAATACATACAAATCAAACCAAAGGGTTTATATCATGAATTACATCATCTGACACATTCGGAGGGTACTCAACTTAGATACTTGTCCTAATTTTTCAATTAGAACAAATGGCTTAAAGGGTTGGGATTTGGACTTGAGAATTTATCTCCCTTCTCTTATTATTGAGATAATGTGATAGGGTACGCTCATCCTGGCAATTCAGGGAAGTCAATACCCGGTACCTGCAACTTGCATAAAAACCATGCATGTACAAGCACAATATATACTAAACTAAACAGGCAATGGCAAGAAGTGGTGCATCGTGTAGATCCCGACTAGCAGGTGACTACGACTCCCTTCTTTAACCATATCAAACATACCATACAAAAGCAAACACACAAAGCAAACACGCACACCATACACATGCAAGTATGGGGTAAGTATCCATAAGAAAATACATATGATAATAAATCATCTTACTAATTATCATTAATAACTGCAAACACTAAAAATAATCATCATACATATATGAAATGTAGAGTCTAAGTAATCTCATCACATATCAACTGAATCCATAGCACAATATCTGATAATCTCATAATAATGTTACTAACCATCAACATGAAACTAGCTCTAAAAGAGTTCAACAATGATAATAAAATGCGAACCAGGGGCAGGCACTACAATACCTTCTATGGAAGAGATTTCTAAAGTTGTTTTCTCTTTTGAAGGTGATAAGGCCCCAGGTCTTGATGGGTGTCCTCTCCTATTTTTTCGTAAATTTTGGCATATTATTAGTTCTGATGTTTGTTTTGGGGTTAAGAAATTTTTTGGCTCATGAAACCTCCTTAGAGAGCTTAATGGTACTTTTATTGCTCTTATTCCTAAGAAGCCAAGTGCTGATAGTATGGATCAGTTTAGGCCTATCAATTTATGTAATTCTTTTTATAAGATCATTTCCAAAGTTTTGACTCTAAGAATTCTCTCTATTCTCCTAGTTATTATTTCTAGATAGTAAAATGATTTTGTTTTGGGCAGACAAATTTTGGATTCCATTATATCCATTCATGAAAACATTCATTCTCTTGTGGTTTCTAAGAAGGAAGGGTTTCTTCTTAAGCTTGACCTTTCTAAAGTGTATGATAGAGTAGACTGGAACTTCCTTCTTAGGGGGTTGGAAGCTTTTGAATTTAATAAGAGATTCAAGGATCTTATTTTTATGTTAATTTCTTCAACTTCCTTCTCCATGCTTGTTAATGGCTCCCCTTCCCCCTTTTTTAAGGCTTCTAGGGGCCTTAGACAGGGAGACCCTATTTCTCCTATTCTTTTTATTATCTTGGCTGAGTGTTTGGGAAGATTTGTTAATAAAATGGTTGTCAAAAGAGACTTTGTGGGTCTTAGTCCATCTTCCTCTCCTCTAGTGTGCTCGCATCAGCAATTCGTGGATGATTCTATTGTCATGGGGGAGGCCTTAGTGTGTAATGCAAGGAATATTAAGAGGGCTTTGACTGACTATGGAGATGCCACTGGCTAGATTATTAATTAGAAAAAAAGTGTGATTTACTTTATCAATGTTAGTGAAGCTAGACAATTAAAGATTAAAAGGATTATTGGGTGTGAGAGTGGTTCTTTTCCAGGCACTTATCTGGGGTTACCTATGGGTTTATCCCCTCCTAATAGTTTTTGGAATTCTTTGATTGATAAGACTCATGTCAAACTTGCTGGCTGGAAGGGTTCTCTCCTTAGTCAGGCTGGAAAAGTGATTGTTTAGAAATATATTCTTCAAAGTGCTCCACTTTATGCCTTGAGTGTCTTTAAGATTCCAAGAAAGTTTTCTCTTGCTATTGAGAAAATTTAGAAGACTTTTTTGCGGACTGGTATGGAGTCTAAAAAGAGACTCCCTCTTATTGCTTGGGAGAATGTTTGTATTCCTAAGGGGAAAGGTGGACTTGGGCTATGAAGGATTTCTACTATGAATGAACTTTTATTAGCTAAACTTCTTTGGAGATGGCATAAGGAAGAGGAGGAATGGAGAAAAATTTGGGTGGATAAATACAATTTGAATAACTTTGATTTTCAGCATTTCCTTTTCTCTGATGCTGATCAAAGGGGATCTCAGATATGGAAGAATGCTAAAAATTTAAACATATTTTAAGGAAAGGAGTTAAATGGAAGGTTGGTAACGGATTGAAAGTCCTTTTTTGGGAAGACATTTGGATTTTGGATCACCCCCTTGGTGATGACCCTAGATGGAATGGGTTTATGGTGCAGTGTAAGAATCAATTTGGTACTTTGGTTAGTGATTATTAGAATAATGATATGTGGGTCAATCTTCTTAGGGTGGACCTAAATCTGGTGGAGCTTGCTAAATGCCTGAATGCTTGTTGTTTGAATCATGAAGAGGATGTTCTAATTTGGAAAGATGATCCTAGTGGAGAATACTCCATTTCATCTGCCTACACAAATTCTTTTGAGGATCATGATGTACCTTGTTGGGCTACGACTTGGGTGAAAGGTATGACTCCTAAAGTTAATATATTTTTTTGGATTCTTTTGCAAAACAAAATTTTAACTCTTGATAATCTTAAGAAGAGGGGGTTTTTCATTGTCAATCGATGTGTCCTCTGCAAAAATGATGGGGAGTCGATGGACCATATTATGCTCTATTGCTCCTTTACTAAGCAGGTGTAGGATTTTATTTGGAGTTTGATGAACATGGACTGGGTATCCCATGCTACCATCTAGTTGTTCTTTTCTTCTTGGAGAGCTCCTTCCAAGAATACTTTAATTATCAAATCGTGGGAACTTATTCTTCCTTATCTTTGCTAGGGTATATGGAAGGAACGTAATGACAGAATCTTTAGAGGGGTGGAATCCAATCCTACTCAAGTTTTCCATAAAATCAAGGTCCTTTTGCATGAAAATATCAAAATTTGTGGTAAGGGACAACAACCTTTGAATGAATGGGATGCTAGGGTGACGAATAACTAGAATATCAGGAATATGATTTTGAATACTAAAGATCCCAACCCTAGGGAAAGTGCTAGATGGGATTGCCCTCTGACTAATTGGTTCAAAATTAACTTTGATGGGGCCTCGAAAGGGAACCCTGGCATTGTTGGTTGTGGAGTGATGATTAGAAACTCTAATGGGGACTTTGTTGGTGGTATGGCAATACCTTTGGGTCGTCAAACCAATCATGTTGCTGAAGCCTCTGCTGCACTTTATGGTCTTATTTATGCTAAAGATCTGAACTTGAAGAACATTTGGATTGAAGGTGACTCCCTCAATATTATAAATTTCTTTAAAAAAATGTATCCACCTTCATGGACCATTAGTAATATTATTTCTAAGGCTGGTCAAATTATTAACTCCTTTCAAAATTGCATTATATCCCATAATTATAGGGAAGCTAATGGTTTAGCTGATTTGGCTTCAAATTTGGCATGTTGTAATGATCAAAAAATCATATGGAATTATATGAAACTTTACTTGTTGATGGCCATGAGCATGTTAAGCAGGACAAATGGAAATCCCATCAAAAATCCTTTAATTATGATGTTGTCAGAGAATTATGATCTTAACTCCTTTGGAGTGACATGGGCAATTATGTTTAGCAATGTGGGCAGAACACATAGTTTTTGGGTTTCCTCTTTCTATCTGTGCTCAGGTAGTGGTTTTTGTAGATTTTTTGGGAACTTTCAATGCATGCAAACCAGTACTTTTGTTGTAGAGATCATGGGAGGTAAGAGGAAATGGGTTGAATCGCCTAGCTGCGTGGATTGGAAGAAGAAAACTGAGGTGTGGGATATCCTTAGGTGGGGCAATTTTACTGGTTACATGGAGAGACTCAAAGGTAACAACCCGGCTATTACGCACCAATTTCTAAAATCTTGGAAGGACGGTTCTGTCATGGTCGGGAACCAAAGGCTGGAGGTTACGAAAGAAATCATAGTGAAGGCAACAGGTTTGGAGTTGGATGGGATGAATTTCTACAAGGAAAGGAAAATCTTGGATAAGGTGATTGACAACTTTGCCAAGACCGAACAAGAATGAAATTGACTAGTTAAAATAGGTACTTCTTATTTTAACCCGACTTATATGTCTCATCTGTGGTGGTTTGTGTTCTATGTTATTATGGAATATCTGACTTTGGATAGAAGATATACAAAACTGTATGGTTACCATTTTGTGTTGGCGAATCATTTTTGTCATGACACTAGGGTTAATTTTCCTTCATACCTATTGCAATCTCTCTCCAATTCAACCCTAGCTATTCAGCGTGACCCGACTAGTGAACATGTTTGTCATGAAGGATTAATGGTTTTGATTATGAATGTGCTGAAATCTAAAAAAATCTTGAAACCTAAAAATTTTAAAGGGGAAGATCAAGATACTAAAGGAAGTATTCCAAAAAAGAGCTATGACTCTGAGACACAAGAGGAGGTGGAAGGGGGTTTGGTTAGTCCTAAAAGAGGTTCGGGTGGTAGCACTAAAAAGAAAAAATAGAGTGTTGAGAAGGATGATTCTGATCGAGAAAGGGAAAGTGATTTTGTTGATGAAATTGTTAGAGAACATGCAAAAAATAGGGGATGTAGAAAAGGGAAGGGCAAAGATCATACTGATGAGAGGGTTTCTCCTCTATCGGATGATGAGCCCCTTGCTAATCATTTGGAAAGAAAAAGAAAGTCTTTACGACGATAGGAAAACAAAGAGGTGAAAACAAGGATTGAGGCTTTTAACTCTTCTGATGATGGTGAACATGGGTCCAAATCTGACGGAGGTGATTGTGTTGGTGGTGGAATCGAGCCCTCTAAAGGCTTATTTGGTAACCCTGGTTCTATAATGAAGCACTTCGACATTCTTAAACATAAAATGGTGTTGTTGAACAAAGAAATGGAGCATCTTAGCAAGATGGCCAGAGGGGAAAGAACATTAGGTTAGCATATTGACAAGCTCTTGGAGGTCACAGGTAATGCAAAAGAAGTGAAAAATCTAATGCATAAGATCCCTGTTTTGGAAGCCAAGCAGAAGGTGATGGACAAGGACATTAATAGTATCCAGGGGAAGGTTTCTAAAATTGAAACCAGGCTAGGTAACATGGAGAAACAACTCAGACAATTGGGGGATAACATGACCAGCCTCCTGAAAAGGAATGAGGTAGATAAAAGTCAAGTTTCTCCCCCAGGAGCAGACTCTCAAAGTCCTAGCAAGCATACTCGGGCCAATTCAAAGAAGATGGAGGAAACCACTAAGAAGGACGAGGTGAATGTTGCTACTGAGATTATGCATTCTCTGGTGGACCAGGTTGTGCATCTGATTAATACTCCTTAGCTAGTCAGTTGTTGTTCCTTTGCTGGTCTTTTGCTGTCTTTTCTAGCAATGTTTTTTATGACCTCTTTTTATTTTTTGAGGTCTGTTTCATGTTGTTTGTTTGTTCTCTTTTCATGATACTTTCTTAATACTCTGCTGATGTAAGGTTTTGGGTCCTTTAAAACTTGTTTTTACATAATCAAAACAGTTCTTTAAGTGCATTTTCTTGTAAAATATTAACTTTGTTGAACAATTGTAAACTCTTAGAAAATGCATTCATGTTTTCTATTACCATTGATAGGCTTCCCTTGAACAAAATAAAAATGAAGAGGCAAAAATACACCAAA
This sequence comes from Cupressus sempervirens, assembly GCA_028749045.1. Lineage (NCBI taxonomy): Eukaryota > Viridiplantae > Streptophyta > Pinopsida > Cupressales > Cupressaceae > Cupressus > Cupressus sempervirens. The sequence continues at coordinate 450,434,757 of CM053790.1, forward strand.
ATTTTCTTTCAAAACCATATGTGTAGATATAAACATTAAGTACAACATGTCCAATATTTTTGTAGATATATACAAAATAATTACACCAAATGTTTTTTTCAAAACCATATGTGTAGATATAAACATTAAGTACAACATGTCCAATATTTTTGTAGATATACACATTAATTACACCAAATATTTCTTTCAAAACCATATGTGTAGGTAAAAATATTAACTACAACATGTCCAATATTTTTGCAGATATACACATTAATTACACCAAATTTTTCTTTCAAAGCCATATGTGCAGATATAAATATTAAGTACAACATGTCCAATATTTTTGTAGATATACACATTAATTACACCAAATGTTTCTTTCAAAACTATATATGCAGATACAAACATTAAGTACAACATGTCTAATATTATTGTATATATACACATTAATTACACCAAATGTTTCTTTCAAAATGATATGTGTAGATATAAACATTAAGTACAACATGTCCAATATTTTCTCAAATATACACATTAACTACACCAAATGTTTCTTTCAAAACCATATGTATAGATATAAACATTAAGTACAACCAACTCAATAAGGTTATATGAATAAGTTATTCCTGTGAAGAAGGATCATGTTAGATAATACTAGGGAGTTTGATCAAAACAGGGAGACAATAGCTAGATCGTTGTCTAACTTTCAAAGAGAAAGTGATGACAAATGTTATTATACTTGTAAGCATGGTAACATCTTAAAGATAAGAAGAATAAAAATCAAAATAACTAAGAGACATTGTAGGGTGAATGGTCACACTAAAAGGGGGTTTGATTATCATCAATTGGTAAGTTGTTTGTTATATTGTTTTCACAATTAATATACATATGAACCACAGAATGGGGTTTGATTATCATCATTTTTATATAAGTCAATCTCCCCAAGGTAATACATGATATGGATCAACACATCTCAGAGGAACATGGAGGTATGAGTATTGAAGGAGAAGATCATGATCCCATGGAAGACGACGATCATGTTCCAAGAAACACATTTGAAGATGATGGTACAAATGCATTGATCCATGACATATTTGGTACTAGTGTTGTTGATGTTGCTTATGATGATGATGATAATGATGGTGGTGGTGATGATGATGATGATGGGGAGGAGGAGGAGGATGATATTGAGTTCATCCATGATATACCTCTACTTGAGAAGGAAAACATGACCCTTTACAAAGGATCCCAATCAACTCTTCTCTCTATTGTATTGTTGTTGGTGAATTTGAAGGATATAAATGGTTTATCCAACATAACAATGTCATGTATGCTAAGTTTTGTGGTATATGTCATTATAGTCTATAAAAGGTGAAATATGTACCGTTAAGATTGTTTATACTAATGACTAATACTTTTTTTATAGATTGATAGGTGACTATTTGTTACCACCATCAAATGTTCTCCCTCGCTCATACCCAAAATTATGTGGCACTATGAAACATATTGAAATGGAGTACCAATCAATAGATTCTTTGCCTCAAGATCATGTAATTTATCATAAAGAACACAAAAATGCAACAGAGTGCCCTAAATTTCATATGAGTATATATCAAGATGATCAAGTGACAAAAAAGGTGCCTCACAAGGTTCTTTGTTACATCCCCATTATTTTGCATCTTAAATGATTATTCAGGTGTAGTAGTTTGGCTTGATTTATTGATTACCATGCATGCAATAGAAGTTGGGATGATATTATTTGAATGTCTGTGGATGGTTTAGTAAGACATAGAGGAAAAGTGGCCACACTTTAAAGAAGAACCTCAAAATCTCAAGTTTTCTCTGGCAACTAATGATGTCAATCCATATGGAGAGATGAGATCTGTTTACTCGATCTAGCCTATTTGTGTTATCAATAATAACCTTCCTCCATGGGTATCAATAAAGAGGGAGAAAATTATGTTGGCAATGGTTTTTTCAGGTACTTAATTATTTTATTATTACCTACGTGTAATTATAAGTCTTGGAGTGAAATGACTACCATAATTATCTAATGTTGTTCATTCAACTAGGTAAGTACCAAGTGAAAGATATGAATGTATATATTGTGCCTCTTATCAATGAGTTCTTGGTGTTATGGAATGGTTTCACTATGTATGATATCTCTAGACCAATTGGACAAAAATAATTTCAATTTCATACAATGTGTGTTTGGACAATTCATGATGTACTGGGGTTGACACACTTCTATGGTATGTTATGTTGAAATCTAGTTGTATGCAATAATACTAATTCCAAAAATGAACATATTTAATCCAATTGTATCATTATCTTCTAGTTCTTCAAACAAAGGAAAAAATTTTATGTCCAATGTGTGGTCCAAAGATGAAATCTCATCATTCCAGAAGTTTAAGAAAGTGGGTATTTGATGAGAATAGGCACTTCCTCCACAAAAAACATAAGTATTGACATGTCAAAAAATATCTTTTCAATGAGAAAGAAGAGACTACATCAAAACCATGAAGAATGACACCTCACCTATGGAAGTTGGAATATAATAGAATTTTAGGTCATCAAGGCATTAGTATAGATCACCTTCCAAAGGGACTAAACTGTTATGAGAATTTAGTAGGCTACCCTACTACGAGCAACTATAAATTGTGTATTTGTTTGATACCATGCATATTGGAAAGAAAGTAAAAGAGACACTGTGGAAAATATTGGATGGAAGGTGTGAAAAAGAAAAACTTGACAAAATTTGTAGTGACATTCATGATTCCAATCATGTAATGAAAAATATCATTGAATCAAATAGCAATGGAGATCGGACTAATGCAAGTTCCCTTCCTTGGTTATTAACAGAGCAAAAAACTAATGACATTAAAGAAGTCATATGATATTTAGAACCTCAAATATATTTTTTAGTATATTTAGTACCTTGGATATATTTAGAAGAAAACAATTAAAGTAGACCTTGTGCAGTTGAAGACGTTTGCAATTTAGGCAGACCTATAGGGGAGCAAGTGGAGTATGCTTTAGAAGGAAGAAATTTGTCCTACATGAATGAAGTTGCACCATATTGAAAGGACCTTATAAAAGAAATGTTAAGCAATAAAAAGCCATGGTAAATCCCTTGGGAGATGTGTAGATAAGTAAATACAACATAATATCCCATCATGTGTCAAGACATGAGATATAACAAACATTAAATGATACCACAAGGAAAGCATCTAAAGAACATGCCACACTACAAATATTTCACTATTGTTCAAACCTACACCTCATGTTTTATATAGACAATGATGAAAAAAAAATTATCTTCTTTGTTATAAATACATTTTACTATGTTTATCACATGCATGCATTATTTAGCATAGGTCATGTAGTTTCCTCTTTGGCCCCTCTCATGGAGATTGTGTTTGACATTCTTCTAAGTTATCTGATTTGGATATTGCTTTTGCTCAAGTGTTTCTTAGATAGTGTTGCATTTCAATTTCATTTTTATATTACTGTGGATAAGAAGCCCAACATTGTGATTATTTCTCCATGCAAGAAGTCATGGATTCAACATACATTTTGTGTGCAATATTAGTTTATTGAGGACTTGACATGAAAACAAGCAGACCACCACCAAAAGGCCACTTGGAAACATTTGTCGCTGCCATGGCTTTCAATATCAAATTTCTTATTCTATCATTGCCCTTACAAAGATATATTTTGAGGAATATTGGAGGCACAAAAACTATAGAAATCCATGATTGCCAATTTGAATCCATGGGCACAAGAATTTATTCCTCCTACAGTACAATACATGACTCTCCCTCTATGCCCATACACTTTCCTAATTACCCATCCAAAAAGGAATGCAACCTATCTAATATCATACAATATGGTTCCAGCTCCATTCCAATTGTAGATAAATTATGTTCCACACATAATGAATTATATTCCAGCAATCTCTCCATCGAGTTTCCCTCTCATGGGTTGCCTGATTCCCTTTCCTAGTGGAAGAATAGTGGAACCATCTAGTTCTCTACCCAATTTTTTAGTTTTCCCTCCTCATGAACAACAACGTTTGAAGGGTCCTCCTCCATAGAATCATTGCCTTCATCTATATATGTTATGAGATATTGCATGTTTGGGTTCAACTAAAAGAGATCGCAAACAATGGTTCTAAGTCCATCAAGTAAGAGGTCCAAATTACCATCTTACATTGCAATGCATAAACACTGAAGCATACTCTCAAAGTATTCTCACACTTTACCTATAATGAAAATAAAGTAAACATAGTATGATTAAGAATATCAATCCTTCAAGAATTTCTCAGGATAAATCAAACTACATTCTAGATATAAGTTCTGCCTACTGGACCATAATTAGATGATGCAAAAGAATGGCAATCAGTATCAACCAAAATTAAATCTCTTTTTGTTTGCTTCAAGTTTTAACTTTCCAACTATGTACTCACCTCCTATTTCAGTCCAGAAGTTGGTCCAATGTTCAATGTGGACGGATGATAGACATGGATATCCATCAAAACACTAGATTGAACAATTTTTTCAGATGATTTAGTTATAGCTACTCTTGTATCTATGTGTGCAAAATGTCGAAGAACACGTGGGTAGAATGCCTAAAATAAATGGATGTATATTTTATGGTGGAGTGAAAATTTGGAAGGTCATGTGTCTATGCAAAAATAATCATTCAAAAATTAGGTGCATGGACATTTAACAAAAGGACAATTATAGCAGGAATTCACAAACAAAATTATGCGTGATAAAGCCAAATTCCACATCCTCTTCCAACAACCACGAAGCCTAAAATTTAATGAAGTGGATGTTTTGGAATGGTTGCATATTTAATTCTAAAAAAGAAAATATTCTAGCAATCCGTTGTAATTGCAATAGCTTGGCTCGACAAAACACCGTAGCAGTATTATCGTCTCATACCCATCACAACTATGATGGATAAATCTATCAGGTAGCCATTGTATCCATGACACTATTGTAAAAATATATCTCACTTGAAATGACCTTTCTAATGGATAATTTTTGATTGTAGAATGAGGGTGTCTCTATTATGACAGTGGACCGAAAATGTCTAATGTCATAATTGTGACAGTGAATTGTCACAGTTACAACAATGTGATGATGAAATCTTTGCCTTGCCTTCTCCCAAATTGTGATGCCAAAAGTCATTGCAATTGTGACAAACAAGCTTGTCATCACAATTTGTGACTCCAAAAGTCTGACGCTCGTTTGATGGGAGCCAATTCTTGGTACTATCACTTGGGCGACAGGTGGTCGTTGCAATTTGGGTCCAAATGTAGTAGTGTGAAATTAGGCTACATTTAATAAAGTGGAAGATCAAGGTTGTAAAGGGAATTATTAGGAGTATTGGTAAATTTGAATTTTCATTTGCATGTCTTATGACACACTTAAATATTATTACTAAAGTTGTTATTTATAGAGGCTTTCTCAATGACATTAGCTCATTGTTTTCTAGCATTATTTTAATCTAGCTTTGTTTATGTAGTTCTAGCCATGGATACACCTATCCACATGAGGTCTAGTAAAAGGAAAATTTCTTTTTGGGGGGGATGTTAGTGAGCTTAGGATTAGTAAGATGGTAAAGATAAAGAATGATCTTGTCATTAGGGCTATAATTTAGTTATAGGGGTAGAATTCTCTAATCTTATGGATAGGTAGAAGCATAACACTTACACAGTAGCCATGTTTGTAGCCACCATTCTGCATGTCGACTAGGATAAGGCTGCCATTAGAAACTTTTGTAGACCATTTTTCAAGAAATCCAAATATTAATGACAATTTATGCATCTGTAAACAAAGCGAGTATGGTGTCTACAGTTATCTTGTTCAAGTGTTCCTGATTCTAGAGATCAAGAATCATAGGAATTTCTCAGATAAAAGGGAGGAAATTATGAGGAATTAGATGTTCCTGCTAGCAACTATCCACACTCACATTTGTATCAATTGGAAAGGAATGAATTGATATCTCCATGAGGAAATACTATAGTAGTTGGCTATGCCCAAGTTAGGGCATAGTTAGGTTCCTTTTTTGGGGACATTTATGCTTTCTGGGCTCTTCATCATCTATTTTTGTGTAAAAATCTCTATGTTAATTAGCTGCCTTTGTATTCTTATTTTTATTCTTCTAGTTTATTTTTGCTAGGACTTCTTCTCTTAGGTATTGTTGTGGCTTTCTAGGCTCCCTTTTGTAATATTTGGGCTCGAGCCGATTGGTTTAGTTTTCTTAGCTTGATTCCTTCTTTCATGGTCAATCTTCGCAACTCTGTCTTTGCCTACTTTGTTTTGGGTCTAGCCTTTCTTAAGTGTTATCTATTATATATCAATTCCCAAATAGTATTAGGCTTATAGTTGGGCCTATTTTGGTCAACTCCCAATATTAAAGTCTCAAGAAACAAGCTTGTAAATATTTGAATATTAAGGAAAAAACAATTTAAAGTAAATTCATGACATTATGGATGGTCCTCATTATTCTTTTTGAATTCCAATCATTTTGCAAGTTTGACAACCCTTTTCATGTTTGAATTGGCCCTAATTATAAGAACAAAGAATGTAAGGGAATAATCAACAATTAGCATCTACATGCATATATCAATCTGAATAATAGCAAATTCCTCTTCATTACTTTCTAGCTTGATTAAGATATGCAATCTCTAACACAATTTACATAAGCATTAACAAACAATAAGAAATCGCTCAGCGAAGAATTACCTATATGAAAATATTTTTAAATAAGCCTTATATTGTGTCTTAGATTATTCACAAAATTAAGTCACAACTCTTTAAAACCTACAGATAATCGCTCATTGCCTAGAGGGAACATTTAAACAAATTGTCATTGAAAAAAAGTAAGGTCCAAAATTAAACAAAAGAACACCATGTGTATATCAAAAAAGAACTTTTCTCATTAAACTAAGATAATGATATATTTGAATCAGGGGTTAAAGCCAGATATACAGATGTGATGCTAAATATAATATAAAAGGTGAAACTTTGAATGAGGTTAGAATAATCAAGTTTTCCCATTTAAAATGTGACGATCAACAAAACTAAAATAAAAGCTATGGTATTACACTAAAAAAGTAAGTATATTCTCAAGATTGCAACCTTTTCAATAATCAAATATACATTGACAAATTAAATAAATATAATTAAAATATTACACTTCAATAAGTTGTCCAATAGCTCGTCCAAGGAAACAAATGCAATATTTCAATAAAATTAGTTTGCTATGAAAATGGTTATCTTTTTTTTTAAATTATTGAATAAAAAGAGATACAATTTTTTTTAAAATTACAATGAATGGCTTAAGATGAGCAACCAACAACACTATTATATAACAATAGATAGGTACAAGGGCTCATTACGTCATGACAAATAAAGCCACCAAAAATAATAGGTAGAAAATATAACCAATGTAATACCCCTCCTTTACTATCATTGTAGACTTAATTGTTGAGGTTCTATAAGACTCGTTTATAAGATTCTGTAATTGATTATCTCAGGTTGTAAAAAAATTCTACTGGTAGTGATAATGCTCTAATTTCTTTTAGTTAGTTAATGAAATTACTTTTATGATGATTTCATATAATGTGTCTTAGAAATATGTTTAGTATGTCCTCATGATGATGAAATATTCATTTTAGAATATGATGTTATTTATATTTAGTATTTACTATTATACTTACCACATACTTGCATGTGTATGGGGTGTGTGTGTGTGTGTTTTTGTGTGTTTACATTTATGTTTGATGTGCCTAAAATGGTTGAGAGAAGGGGTCCTAGTCACCTACTAGTCAGGATCTACACGGTCTACCACTCCTTGCCATTATTTATTTAGCTTAGATATATATGCACATGTACATGTTTGTATTTTATACAAATTTTTAGGTATAGGGCATCAACTTCTCTGAATTGCTAGGATGACCGTGCCCTATTGCAATAACTCAATGGTAAGAATGGGGATATAATGTTTAGGTCTAATCCCAACAATAGCCTAATTACTTGTCCTAAGAAGGAGGACATACATATGACTTTCCGCCCTTTTTAAACCCATGAGTTTATCTCTATCCATGTTGTTTACTTTTGAGTTTTGGTCAATTTTGGTAATGTTGCTTTTATGTGGATTTGACTATGTAATTTATTTGGTAAATGATTAAATTATAATATTTGGGTTAATCATATAATATTAAGAATTATTAAATATTATTTGATTTAAAGAAAAATATAAAAATATGAGAATATTTAATTAATTAAAAACTAATTAAATATGTACTTTAATTTAAAAGACTTCATTTAGAAGTCTAATTTAGAAAATTGGTTAAAGAGAAACTAAAATGTGATTATATTTAATTAATAAGAAATTAATTAAATATGTGCTTTAGTTTAAAAGATTTAATTTAAAAATCTAATTTAAAAATTTGGATAAAAAGAGAACTAAAATATTAAAACATTAAATATTTTATATTATTTTATTATAAATATTTAATTAATAATAATTAAATTAGAGTTATATTCAAATAATGAGCTTTAATTAAGTCGAGAGGCTTTCTAAGTGGCAACAATCTTCAATGTAAACATTTTTCATTTTGAAAAAAATTTGACGTTCATTTACATGTCAAATATATATATATATATATATATATAGACTAAATATAATTAAAATTAAAATTGTGAAAATTGCAGAGAGAAAATGGAAGTAAAAATGAAGTAGATCAAGAGTCATTTCCTCATGTCTCTTAGGCTTACATAAATATGTGATGATGAAAATTATAAGATTATGAAAATAAATGCCTAGAGAAGGATATCTCTCGACTTATTTTATATATAATATATATAAGCTAGTTATTATTATTAGTGTAAATAAGAATTTACTTATTACACTTACTTAAGTTTACTTAGGTTAATGCATTATTTTAATATTTATTTATTAGTCACCTAGGAGTATGTGCACTCCTGTGAGTTGTTATGTTGACATCATAGGGGTCTGCACCTCTTTTAAGCACATATTGTCTACAACACAAGAATTTTCTACACACATATGACACTTTGTCATTCTTATCCATTCATCTAGAATGTTGGATAAGGTGCTTAGTTGTCTTATCTCCTAATTGTTTCTAGAGACATTCTACGTGCTCCCTGAGAGGCCTTTATATACAGGCACCCTTAGTGTGTTTGAATATCACATTCTGAACAAAGCAATGTATTCATACATACTCTAATTAATTGATCATATCTATTTTTGGTCTACTATGTGCTTGCGTTTGAGTTCTTAGTTCCTGGGTGAATTTTGCACTTAGGCAAATTCTTACATGGTATCAAAGCCTCTTAGAGATTTTCTCATCACATAACCATTTCGAGACCATCATCTTACTTCATCACCGCAACTTGACTCTGGAGTATCGTAGAAATTAGGAGTGTCCAGCATCAAATCTGACCTCGCCATTACATCTGGAACGTTGATTCGGTGAAAATTGACTATAAAGCTGCCTACCCTAGGCCAAAGTTGATTGTGAGGCAAAATTTTTTTGCAAACTGACACTCAAAGGACCAATTTGCAAAATTGGTATGATCATTTCAGATCTGTACATTTAATTTTCAGATCTACATTTTTGTCATCTACATCTCTACTTTTTTTTAGATCGACATCATTTTTTGGAAATTTTGTGGCCATAGGAGAGATTTTTTGCAGGTGAAGATTGAAGCTTGTTGGTGCAAATTTGATATTTGCATCACATTTAGAAAGTCCAAAAACCCCCAAATCAGATTTTTTTTCATCCAAATCAAACATTTGAGGTAAGATCTAGAGCCATTTGTATTTTGGAGGCATGGCGATGATTCAGAAAAAATAACAGCAGCATCGATTTTCAAACAGCGATATCTCCCTCATATGGACTCCTTTTTGTGAGCAATTTTTTTTTTGTTTTGGGGTAGAATTTCGTGATCTACACATTGGTGTAGATGGTTTGAGATCTTTGTTTCTGAATTTTTCTGCACTCCAAAATCTCAAATTTTGCCACTTAAAATGCTTGGTACGGGCTCATCCGAACTCCAAATCAGGTTCTATTTTTTTTTAAAGTGCATTTTTTTTGTCTACTTTTCAGATCTGCAATCACATTATAGGTTCTGTATAAAGAAATACTACTTTTACAAATAGGCCCTAAATTGGCAAGTGGCTACCAAGTGCTAAATCATACATTGGGGTTTTTTAAATTTTTTCTTTGATTCTTTGGGGGTTCATTGATTGATCTCATGGAGTCTTGTCAGATTTGTCAATTTGGTATTAGACCATAGTTGACAACAAGGAACTATTACAAATGGAGAACTTTGATAATTGACCATTTAAGAGAACATCCAAGATTGCTTCCTTATCTCTATTCAATGCCACCACATTTTGATTGGACATATATTATCAAGCTTAATCAATTTTTGTGTAAAATTATGAGTAGGGAATCTTTTGGTCCTCTTAGATTGGCACATTTTTCTTGTGATATTTGGTGGTCTATTTGGGAAGCATATGGAGATCTATGTGATCCTCCATCTCCAGAGGACTTTCTACATCCAGTCACTCTAGCTATGGTTTCCTCAACTTCAGATGAGATCACACCTCCAGCTCCTATTTCTCTTACTGATCATGTTTCAGCCACAGATGATTCAGATTTAGTGCAACAGGATACTTTATGTCTTCCTACTCTACCTTCATGCAAAGACTTCCTTTCAGACATTGCACACCTATTCGTGGAGTCTCACATTGAAGATGTGAGAGACATTATTGATGACATCCGTCTTCTCTTTGAGGCGGATATTCCATCCTTTGTCATAGTGATAGATTCATGTACTTCAGCACTGTAGGGTACTCATGGTCTTCTAGGTGATGATCTCTTGCCAGACATTTCAGCTCTGTTCTTGGAGTCACACACAACAGATATGGGAGACTTTCATGATGATTTATCACTTCTCTTTGCTGAGGAGATCTCTTTCACATTTGAGAAGACTGTTGGTTTCCTGAAGAAGGTTCTACCACACTCCTTGTTCGATCTGCACCTCTCTTCAGCAGTTTTGGAGGAAGCCATCATCAGTATCTACACAGGAGCTTTTGAACAAGTTTTAGTGACACTGGTCATCATAGAGATTCCTTCTCCATATAGAGGATGCATCTCATAGGTACCCTTGCTCTTGTTTCTTCTAAAGGGGAGGAACATCATCCTACAGTCATGGATCAGCTTCTACATCAGAGCATTTCTCACTAATCGACACACTACTTTTAGGGGAGGGGGAGACTACCTTGTCTCCTTCTTCTCCTTTTTGGGGGAGACTTTTTCCTCTTACGGAGTTTTTTCCTTCTCACATTTTTTTCTTGTATATACTAGATGTATGTCATAATGGGGGGGTCTTGATTACTCCATCCATCCATGCATCTTCTTTCATCTCTCTTTTTGGGAGAGGGTTTTTCCCATTAGGTTTTCCCTCTTTCTCCACTTTATGAGAGATTTGCATTTTCATTATGTAGATGAGTACCTAACATGGCCTAGTAGCCAAGACCCATCTTGCATTTCATCCTAGTTTTGTGAACTTAAGTGCATTCTCCTAAGTTGCACTTAAGGGGGGGTGTTGGTGTAAATAAGTATTTACTTATTACACTTACTTAAGTTTACTTAAGTTAATGCATTATTTTAATATTTATTTATTAGTCACCTAGGAGTATGTGCACTCCTGTGAGTTGTCATGTTAACATCACAGGGGTCTGCACCTCTTTTAAGCACATGTTGTCTACAACACAAGAATCTTCTACACACATATGACACTTTGTCATTCTTATCCATTCATCTAGAATGTTGGATAAGGTGCGTAGTTGTCTTATCTCCTAGTTTATAGAGACATTCTAGATGCTTTCTGAGAGGCCTTTATATACAAGCACTCCTAGTGTGTTTGAATATCACATTCTAAACAAAGCAATGTATTTGGACATACTCTGATTAATTGATCATATCCATTTTTGGTCTACTGTGTGCTTGTGTTTGAGTTCTTAGTTCCTGGGTGAATTTTGCACTTAGGCAAATTCTTACATGGTATCAGAGCAATACCAAATTCTTACAATTATTAATTTAGATAATAAACTATGCTCTAAATAGTGCTTGCGCTGATTAATAAAGTGGAGGAAAAGAAAATAAAAGAATATTTTAACTAGAAAATTCTTTAAGTGTGCATGAAAGAATTAAATAATAAAATTTTATTTTAAGAAGAGGAATTTGCACGTTCAAAATTTGGAAACCATAGGTAGAGTTAAACTCTTTATTAAGAGATTCGAGCTCATTTGTACACACATAGGATTTGAGGAGTAAAATTCAAAATTGAATCAAAAGAATTGTTGAAAGTTTTGAAGGGTTTGGATTTGCATGTGTTCACAGATTGCCTCAAATTTTAGCTATGATTTTGATGTAAGGTTTGAAAACTCATTATAGAATTTTATTGAAAGATCTATCTACTTTGTACCTCTCTAGGTACTTTCATAATGTTTATTAATTTATTATATTTATGTTTAGATAAAGAGTTATGTTGTAGATTTTGAAAAAGTAAAACTTATTAAGTAAGCAAACTTGACTGAGAAAAATTGTAGAAAAATCTAGAAAGTTATTATAATTGTATTATTTTAAAATCCTTTCTAATATAAGGAAAGTTTGATAATAGAAAATTGGAAGAAACAACAAATTGAACAACTAAGGTTTCAACTTTAAATTTGTCATTAGAACCATGTGATTATCATGAATTTTCTAAATAAAGATAAATATTCTCCTTATATCTAAAATAATTTAGTTGCAAAATTTATTAGAATTTTTTTAAAAAAATTGAGACGAAAACATGGTGTAAATAAACTTATGCATGCATTTGAAAACAAATATACTAAAGATAGAAAACTAATTATTGTATGGTTGCATGATTTGAGAGATAAAAGACATGCAAAAATACTAATTGTATATTTACTTTTATTTTATAAAAATATAATGTAATTTTCAAATTTATTTATTTAATTTTTTATGATTAATTATTAATTTTAGAAAATTAAAAAATTAAATAAATATATATATTATTTTGGAAATTAAATAAATAAATACTATTTATTTTTATATAAGGGAACTTCTAATATCAATTACTCTTAAAACTCTTAGTGGGATATAGCTTATTATATATTTATTAACATAAGTGGAGTTACAAATTAATAAATATATAATTGTGATTTAGTTATATTTTAAGAGAAACTATAGTGGAGTTCAATATATAATCATCTAGTTATGAATATTTAATATTATGAGAGGAATTATAGATAATTTAATTAAAATTGTAATTTCAAGTTTGAGTTATCTCTAGTTACACATAAATTAAATGAAAAGTAAATATTAATATTGGACTTAAATAAAAGTTAAATTAATATTTTAGAAATTATATTGATATTAATATTTAATCTAATATTATACATTTATGTTATTAATTAAATAATTAGTGATTTAAGATTATTTAAAATAATAACATGATAATATTGCATAATATTTTATATGTGCAAAGAGATTTAACATTCAAATACTTATTGATTTAAATAAGTATATTAGCATTACAATTTATATTAACATGTATATTCTTACTTTATTTTTAAACACATCTTTATGACTCAAACTGAACAAGAAAAAATAATGGAATTAAATCATATGGTTGAAAACTATTTGTTTTCTTAAATATTTTATTTATAATCTTGTGATGTTTATTTTTGTAATGGTTTTTCTTCATGGGTTGTTTAGTTGGCTAAGTTAGGATGTGCACTAAAGGCATTTTTAAGATTTCTTTTATAACTATTTGACTGCATGTCATGATGTACTTTATGATTTAAATTCAGATTTCTTTTGATGAGCATTTATGAGAACTAATGTTATTTTTGAGTTGTTTGTTAAGGAACCAAATTTGGTCAATATTACTTTTGTGGTATAAGACACAATTGTGGTTTGTGAGTTTTGGGAAGGTAGTCTATGTGCATGCCTATAAGAGTGGTTTGCAATGGGGGTTAAACCATGGCTGCCAGGGTAATTCATTGTAAATTTTGTAATAAGTGATAACATAGTAATTAAAATACTTTTTGGCCCTATGCTTTGAGATAAATTAAAAAGATAAGTTAGAGATTTTTTCTCATCCATGCCTTGAGTCCTTGTATAGGCTAATGATGGGAATGGGATGATACCTTGAGAGGTATGACTAGTTTTCTCATCTTCATGAGAGGGTATTATGGTTCCATATAGAGTCACTAGGGGGTCGGGGTCTTGAGAGACTGCTAGGGTAACCTTAGAATTGGCTCATGTGATGATATTTCATAGTGTGTAGTCTAACTCTCCTTCATGTTTTATTTATATTTGCCTCTAGTGGTGTGCTTGTTGGATATTACTTTTGATGGTGTATTTATTGTTAGTTATTATTTATTGATTGGATGCCAATTATCGTTAACAATTGACCTTTATTAATGAATGTCAATTATTCATTAGTAGTGTTTTTATTGTTGAAGTTAGTGATTGGTAGTTTACTTTTATTGATAACAATCATTTTCTGTTGGTTATTGTGCTTGTGACACTTGACATTGATTTGGAGGTGGTTCTATCTTTTTTGTTTTCGATATTTGATTTGTACTTGGTATTTGTTGTTGATTTTGATATGTGATGATGGTTTGGATGGGTGTTTTTTCGACTTTGGTTTATTTATTTATTTATTGGTAATTTGTGTTACCCTTGAGATAGATTTGGTTATCACGATTCCTTACCTAGGATTGTTTTATGATTTTCTTATCTATGTGTGGATCGTACATTATCTCTCATGCACGATGGGAGTGGGAGTCTAATTAAGTGACCACACAGTTGAGAGGTAGTGTGTTCTTACCATTTGGGCCCCCTTCAATTTGACAGATGTTGGATGCTCATTGATGGAGTTGTACTATCATCATTTTTATTCCTATCTCAGAGATTTCCATTTAGTTGATGTGTATGTGTTATCATGTTATCTAGTATGTTGATTTACTTGTATCTATTTTCGCATACGCTATGACATGTGTAGTGGATGTTATTCATTAGATGTATTTCATTGTATCAATTGCTTTTATGCATTGCTTATGAAATGATGTATCTATTATTTCTTTATGATTCACGATATTGTAATTGAAACTTAAACTATTTAATATAACTTCTTAAACGTGACTCAACATGAAGGAACCCTTGAGGAATGGAAAACTGCATTTGTAATTGCTTATGTGTACTAGATGTGCATGTGTATATTACTTCTGCATTGTTATCTTGTGTTGTTTAAACTTGAAAAAAAAATAGTTCAATAAATATTGAATCATGTTACGTTATTTCTCTTGGGTTCCCAAGTGAGGCATTACAGCAATCGCTGATACATTCTGGCTAGTGTCTTTGAGCTTGCTGAAGCAAAAATGAGCCACCATTGCAAATAAGTGAGAAAAATGGTTAGCTATATAAATGACTATATGTAAAGAATTTTAGATTACTAAGCTTCCCCAATGAAGAATTTTCTACCAGTAGTTAAAATAAAGAGCACACTATAAATTTTTTGAGAATATTTTTTATATTGAAATTGTTTACAAATCTTGTGCTTATTCAAGCAACAACATGAGAATTACAAACTTATTCAAGCTCATTTTGAGCAACCACAATAGAAACAAAATTTGAAAGACCAAGAGTCACAACTTAGAATCCACCTTTTACAATGAGACAAATACAACCAATAGAAGACCAAGAGTCACAACTTAGAATTCCACAAAGATGTCCCTCTTGGGATTTGAACTAGAGTCTCCCCAATGAAAACTCATTGCTTCAACCAACTAAGCTAAACCCCTTTGACATTTTTCAGGAATATTTGAGTAAGGCTAGAACTAATATAATTGGTTTCTTTAAATAGTCTCAAATTTGCATATAAAGAAGAGGTTAGACAGAGATTGGAGATATCTTTGTATGGATCACATCAACTAATGAAGGAAAGCCTTCATTAAGCATTTATAGAAATAGGGGAATGCCCCTATATTTAAAATTTTGTAATCTTTTAAAAGACAATAGTCTATGATAGACAAGAGGTTTTTATGCTCCTACTACCAATGCCCATTTTGTAAGAAGGATTGTTGTAATTTATTATTATTTTATATATAATTATCAAGACTCGGCCTTTTACCCATTAAAATAATAATAATAATATAAATATTTAAAATAATTTTATATGAGCTTCTTTTTTTTTACTTTTACTTTTTATTTCTTATGTTTCAATTTTTTTTAATTGTCTATAATTTTTAATATTATATTTTTTTGCTCCTCTTCTTCACTAATCTTTTTTTAAATTATATCTACAAATGTATCATTTATTTTCATCAATAAATGAATATGCTGAAAATATCCATCAGAAAATACACAATGTAAACCAAAAACTTTCAAATCTCACACGAAAACAAAAAAACAAGACTTCATATAATTTTTAAAAAAGGTTGAAAAGGAGAAAAGATTGGTAAAATGGATTTCTACTTGAACTTCCATAGACAAAAAGTTATAAAATCAGTGCTAAGAACCAAGTGGCAGTAAACTCCTCTCTTGTTCAATCTTATTCAAACCAGACATTCAGATTAAACTTTAATTTAACAGTCAAAATAAGGGCATTCAACCTTGGAGGAGGGAAGAGGTGCATGATTTGTCTTGTTCAGACCCACATTCCTTTGTCCACGAGCATGTAGACTGACATTGGATCGGGTGAGCTTCTTACAAAATGGGTAGAGACCAATTTACTCATAATTCCGCACTGCCTATGTTTCCAAACATAAAATATTAGGCATTTAGTTAGGTAAGGCGATGGAATTTCAGCTTCACTATACTGTTCCCATAAGATGTATTCTTACAGATTGAATGCACAGATTAAATTAACCAGGCAGAATTTATCAATCGCCAATGGGAGGATACAGCTGCAACACGGACGAGAACAACAGATTCAGTGCACCAGTGCCATGGATAGGCATTTACATAGCGGGGGCATCATTGATATGCCTTGGTGCCATTGGAGCAGACACTTTGAATGGTCTCCGCCACAGAAGGTTCTGGTTTCCCTGCAGATTCTTCCCCATCAATTCTACAACTCTGACCCTTCTTTCCGTGGCCACCAAGCTCCCACTGGACTTTTCATCGCCTATGCCGGCCGTTGAGGACCAGCTCACCAAACTGACAGGCACCGTCTTCGTCTGCATCTTCATGTCCTTCTCCATGCCCTCCTTCGGCCTCATGCAGGACGCTGAGATTCTCTCCAATCTGGTGGCTCTCTTCATCTTTGTCTTAACAATTGTGGGCAACATTTGTACCCAATTGGTCACGGGGGTCATCTACACTTTCATGGCAGAGCACATAGTTGTGTTGCTCTGTATGGTGCTTCTGTTTGGGCTCACCTGTTGCTCTGCCCTCGTTGTGGACACTACGAATGGCATTCTGAACGATCAATATGACTGCAAGGCGCCCACTAGGTTAGAGAGAGCTCAGATGGAGTTTATCAAGGAGGATTTGGGGAAAGTTTGGCTGATGGCGCATACCAGTAGTCCGCAGTATGTAATGGCGCGATCTGCCATGTCTAGTGCTGCTGGGGCTCTGACTTGTGTCTCTGTTTTGCTTCTTTTGCAGGCTGAGATTCGGTCCTTCTTTACACATTTCTGCGAAGGGCATTCGGATTATCAGTGGGCTAATTGGCCAGTGGTTGTGTCTCAGACGGCTATGATTCTCGTTGGGAGCATTGCCCCGGCATTGAGATGGATCAATGCCACTGGGTATAGGAAATCTGGCGGGTTTGGAAATTGTAGAGAGGAATTTGGTGTGGAGAAGTTCTGGGTGCAGAGATTGGAGGAGTGGAAGGATGATCCCCTGCCTGAGTATTGCTGCTTTTCGAATCGTTCTGTGACAAAGGGGCTTTACCTTTTCAGAAATGTGACCTTGGATGTTTGCATATCGTTTCAGAAAATAGCACTTCGGGTAAGAGTTCATTTTCGAGACTCAATTGTATAGTTATTAAATTTATAGATTTATATTTTATTTGTAGTGTTTCATAATACTTATCTTTTATAAAACTGAATAATATCTGAAATGAATTCTTGTAAACTATTATGCTGAAATCATATATGAATTCTTATAAGTTTTAAATACCAATTCTCTCTCTATATCCAGATGTAGATGTATTTTGATATTCTGGTGTTTTTTAATGCTGTCTGGATTTGCTCAGCGAGCACATTCGGGACCGTAATGTGCTTCCTAGGTGCACCGGGGAGAAGCACCCGAACCCTTGAGAATATAAGAATTTAGTCTGAGGTACTAACTCATTAGACGAAATTTTGCAATGAAAAGAAAATAGAAGAAAATATGATAAACCATTTCACAATATCAATCACCAAATAGACAAATAAAGACAAACCAAATCGATGAACTTACTGACTTTAACCTCAAATTAATCGATTCTTCAGACAAAACATAAAACCTACATCAAATACTTTATCTATTAGATTGGAAGGCTACTGAATACAAACATTTTTTTATCATCAGACACTTACCCACATGCTCATATAAAAACAAGCCCGTTAGGTTCAATATCAGATTGACCCAACTAAATCAGAGAAACGTTGGATAATACAAATTAAACGTGGCAAAGAAAAATATAACATACACAGCAAACACTTCTATTCAATTTCTATTCAATTTGTATATTTGTGTTTGTGAAGTTTGAAGTTGCATTATCAATGGTGAAATATCATATTATGGAATAATTTGTTTTTGTATATTTCATACATTTCTTTTCATATAGATAGACAGATAAACACACCCAAACACATTCAAAATTTTAAAAAAATTATGCATTTGGTTCTCGTGTCTGCATCTACATCAGTATCAGCATCAGCATCAGCATCAACATCAGCATCAGCATTGGCAACTTAACTTATAAACCACCTTCATTAAACATAAGTTTAAATGAAACATGACAGAATTTTGTATCAGAATATGTGAATGTTCCATAGCAAAGTTTTTAATTCGTATATTTGCTCTTGGATTCAATTCAAATTTTGATATACTAATTTTCAGCCTGAAAGAGATTGTAGTAATTCAAATGAAGGTGTTAAAAAGATAATAGACTTTCTGCATTAACCATAATATGGAATATGTGAATATTATAGTATTTTTTTTTTTTTGATTCGGACAATTTAGTCTCTTAATGGAGATCCTTCTTGGAAAAAAAATCCTCATTTGACCCATTTTCATTTAATTGGATCTCTGATAAGACTAAAATAGCCAAGTTAAAAACATTACACTCTAGTATTCGCATACCTTACATAGAAATTTTAAGATCTCTTAAACACTAGTATTTGATTTGCTCTGACCTCTTTCAAGCTGGAGTTCAAGCTTCAGTAAGGTATGCTCTTAGCATCCACATTCCTCGGATAATGCTACTAGAACTCGAGACGAAGTTAAATTAAAGTGAAGTCTATTGAATGCCTCTGAATATCTTATATTATCACGCATACTTAACTAACTATTCTGTACTCGTTATGAGATTTTGTTTCACAGATACTTAACTAACTACTCTGTACTCGTAATGAGATTCTCTGGATTCCAGGTTAGTAAAATTGTTCGCCTTGCATCGGCTTTGTTGGCATTTCTATTTAGGACTATGCGTAACCTCTCTTGCACCAAGGAAGAGAGGGCAGTGAACTCTATCAGGTCAAGCCGAGACTTGAGGTTTCTGGATTGGAGGATTCAAGTGGGTTCTGTTTCTGATTCAAGCCAAGGGACTACTGCAGGGGGTATTGGATTCAATAATTACGTATTGCATCTAGAGGGGGAGGATGACTTGGTGTTGTGGATGTCCAGCAGCGGGCACAAGGACATGGACCGATGGATGGAAAGAGGGAAGAAGGAGGATTGTAGAGCATTGCTGCATTTGTTATCTAAGTCGAGCGTGTACGAAGGATTCAAGGGAATGCGCCTATTTGACAATGAAAATATTCCCCCCATTCCTACTTCGTCCTCAGACATCCCTCCCAACTGTTGGACTCTACCTGCTATTACACTCATCACACTTGTTATTTCTCTTACTCGATCTAATGGAGATCACATTCAGACGATGCTAATGGGGTTTTCACAGAGTCTAAAACTGATGAATTTTGTCGAGAATAATTTGGACTTCAGAGGCTTGTTGAATATGAGGAAGGCAGCTGCAATTGTGCGGTCAAGTATAGATCTCAAGGGAAAATGGTTGGATCATGACCTTGCCAATTTGAATCCGAGTACTAGAAACACTACAGCTGTAGATGATCTTAGTTTGGCAAATGCTCTTCAAATAATTGAATGTCTAGCAGAACTTGGGAAAAAGCATGTCATGGCCTTGGAAAATGAATTAGTGTCAATCCACCCTAGACAATGGCCTCCGGAGGCTTTGGCGGGAAACAGTCTTTACAGAATCAGCAAGACCATTCTTGAATATAATCAATTTGGCACTGTAGAGGAACTACTTCAGTGGATAGAGAGTACCTTGGCAGACATTATGGGTGCATGTCTTACAAACCTTCCATATGCAATCTTCGTGGAATACATCAGTGGAATGGTGACAGAGAGGGTAAAAAGAGTGAGAAATGCAGTGTTTATCTTGGGTAAAGCACAAAATTTGGAGGAGGCTCTTCACTGGTCTTGTTTTAAGGAACCTGATGATGAAAATGCAAATGTTGATAGATGGCGTTCAGGGGAGGCAGACCCTTTCAGTTCACATCACCATGACAACTGCAATATCTTTGCTCATTAGCAAGAAACTAGTTCAGTGTTAGATTGAGATCAGGCAGGATTTCTACAGAGACCGGATGTTGTTAGAAAACCCAAGCACTATATTGTATATGCATTTTTGGCCAGATTTCAAGGAGAAACGGGAGGCCAACCCCTTGATGATGTGAACAAATGTTTGATTACAAGAATTGGGTATTTTCCCTGATAAGTCTGCCAAGACATGGGGTTATTTTTGGTAGCTTAAAGCGAATTTTAAAAGACACGTTCTCCAAGCTTATCCGACTCTGAGGAGAAAGACATGTCTCTAGTTTATAAACCTTTAGGATGACAGTAATTGATGAGCAAGCATCTTCTAACACTTTCTTTACCTCTTGAACAAAGAAGCTCGTGGATTCTACTGCAAACCACTGAAGAGAAATAGAATCAAAATATTGAATGCCAAATCTCAATAAGCAGCTCCCTCACCAAATATTGCCTGCAAAAGCATTCAGTTGTTAAGCCTCAGACTTTGGGGAAAAAAATTGAGGGTACGAGCAGCATGACATTTGTTGTCCTGCATCATGGTAACAATATTTCTTAATGTTCACCACTTTGTAACAGTAATAAAATTTTACCTTCCCGCCATTGGAGTTTTTATTTGGGCAGTCTGGTTTTTCGTTTATGTTGATGCAATTTCCGCTTCTCTCTTCCCTCTGCCTTTTTTGTTTGCTTAGAACAATGCCGAAGAAAAACTGTATGCAGTATTTAGTAGACTAAGCTGATTGGAATCTGCTTGGCTTGAGGGAAACCAAATTGCTGTGGGGTTCTCGGGAATGTCCCTGTTGAAAATGGGAGAAGAAAAGAGAACCCCAATTGAGGAACCCCCATCACGATCAGCTCACTCTAGTCTTTAAAAATGTATGCATTGTTAGGCAGGCTTTGATTCCCGCATGCCCATCTGAGAGACTTTCAAATAGATTGTTGAAAGATGAATCAAGCGAAGTGAGGAATTTTAAAGAAATCTTCAATGGAGCAGAGGCAGCACCTGCACCGAAACCCTCATTGTATTCTCTCAAAACCTCAGTCAAAAATTACCACTCAAGAAATCAGACCGCAATCTCTTACACCTTCCAGATCAAAATTAGGCCGTACAGACAGTCTTCCCCAAATTCTTCCAGATCTGTCCCTCTTTCTCACAGGTCGATTACAGAAGACTGGCGGCAATTTAAAGTAAATCTATGTATAGCAATTGGCATGTTCTTTCTTTTCCTCCCAACAGAGAATGCCACCGATGTGCGTTCATCCAATCAGTGCGTTTACTCTTTGCTTTCACTTTTCAACAAAAAATCGCGAGTAGTTTAGCTGTTCAAGAGGCTTGCATTACTTTCAAGATCGACGGCTGCCGACTCCATTTTTCACCCGGAACATCTCAAGTCGAGCAGCTAAGATATAGAATTTCTTGTGGAATTTAAATATTTATTGTTTGGCAATTTATATTAGAAGTTGATTGCTTAAGCGACCCAGCAAAGCATATTTTGTAATTATTAATTATATAAATATGGAACAATTTATACTAGCAATTGTGTGTTTTTGTATATGTAATGATGAATTGATAGGAATGATTTGTTGTGTAGTAGGAGGAAAATTGTTCACAAATGTTAACTAAAAGAGAAATAAATGATTTCCTCGAGCTTTAAATGATTATTGGAGGTTTGCTTACTAGAAAATTTGATTGAAGTGCCTCATTTTCTCTAGAGCTTTAAGAAGTTGATAGTTGTTATAAAGTCAAAGTATTGGTATATTGTGGTAATGGTGCTTAAAACAATGAAGGGATCAATGACATAATCTTTTTATGCTTTGTGCATAATGTTATAAGGTCACAATATACCAAATATAAGAATCAATTGTTTTATTGTTTACTGTAAAAAACATGGAATAGATTAGAGGAAACATGATAATAATATCATGTAAGCTGCAACTAGAAGGACAATCATGTCATTGACAGAGATAATTGAACAACAAAGAAATATATACATTATCATTATTATTGCAAATAAGTGATAGTGCATATCAAAGAATACTAACATTCTTGAAGGTAAACATACAGAATGCCACTTTGTTATGATATGTCTAAACCATATTTCAACTTTATAAACATGACACTCTGATAGCATGCATCACGTATTGAACAAGAGAACAAAGAAAGATATTTGCATAAAGGAATAGTAAATGCTAAACCTGGATGTTATGATATATCAAGTACCAAAAAAGAGCAGCATTTAAGAAGTTAAATCATAAATATATTGATATTATTACACAGATATAAAATGCCAAGACAAAGTAGTCAAAGAATCCATGATTCATTTCCAAAGAAAAATAAAATCATTAACAAATAGTTTGAGTTTCATATCGCATGAAAGAAATACACAATATACAAACAAAT
Organism: Cupressus sempervirens; assembly: GCA_028749045.1. Lineage (NCBI taxonomy): Eukaryota > Viridiplantae > Streptophyta > Pinopsida > Cupressales > Cupressaceae > Cupressus > Cupressus sempervirens. The sequence continues at coordinate 450,458,033 of CM053790.1, forward strand.
CATGTCGTAGTAGCATGTGTTTTTTGAAAGAGGAATCATAATTTATAATGTAAAGAGGATCTAATAATAATCCAAAACCCTCGATGGCCATTCAAACTACACAGGGGTTTCAATTAGTACCCGTAAAAGTGAGAAATTAACCTGCAAATAGAGTAATAAAACATCCAAATTGAAGGAGAGAAAAAAAAAGTTTCATATGTGAATGTTGAGAATACATAGGAAAATGCTGAAATATTATATTATATATGTTAGAGGTAGCATATAAGATCAGCCCAAATAACATGAATGAACTAATGGAAATGGTTTATTTTGATTTGCAAAAGAACATTACAATTATATTAAATTTGTTGAAGCATTTAGGCTTGCAATGCTACAGTTAGCTTTGACGTTATGTGGTCATGCATATTACTATTTTTCATAACTTTTTTTGAAAAAATATACTTATATATGAAAGAAATATATATATATATATATATATATATATATATATATATATATATTTCAAAACAATTATATTGAATGAAGAAGATTGTGAAAGGATATACTTACTAAATGACATAGTGGCCAAATTTATTAGTGTGTCCTTAGGGGTCCTATGACCCCTTTCGATCCATAAGGTAGTGCCCAAACACATTACCTAGAGCATCACAAAAGAAAACAAACAAGGACCAACCAAAGCCACTAAAACACCTAGACTATGACCCAACACAACAAGGCCTAAGAAACAATCATTCATCAACCACCCATTTTGGGCAGCCATCGAACACCACCTGTTGTTAGCTATCAAGATTCAAGGAGCCAATAAATCCCAAAAGAAGCCAACACCTCAAGCAAGTTTTACTTTAGTGGCGAATATTCGCTAAATGGCTAATCTCACTCATTGGGGACCCTGAATTTGGCAATTTTTTTGGCACTTTTTGGGTGGCGACATCGCCCACAATTTATGAAAATTGGGTCACATGCTCACACTAATTGCCAATAATGATACATAATCATTTTTATTTTGACGATGACTTCGCCAATGGAATCTAATATTTTCACATGGTAAATTAAATGTTTTCGCCCACAATTTCTAAGACGTGTCTTAATTGATGGTCACATTCGCCAATCTATGGTAAAACTTTAAGTTGGGTCATAGATAAAGTACATATATTTGACAAGTGTCTCTATTCCAGAGACTTTCTTAGGAAATTTTTATCCTTTTAATCTTTGGCCTGAAATAGATTATACTGTGGACAAGTGTCGTTATTTCATAAACTTTCATTGAAACTTTTTGTACTTTAACTTTTTAGCCCGAAATGAGATTTAGACTATTGATTTAGGATCATCTGCTCTAATGGTCATTAAATAGAGTTATTGTATCTTGGGTGACACAAATTTATGGTTTCTATATATTTTTACTTTTGGTCGCAATTTTATGAAATAATTAGGGGAGAGGAACCAGTAGTTGTGATAGCTAACTTCGTCAACATGTAGCTGCTACATGGGATGTCATAAGACCTTCTTTTTTTTTTGAAATGTAAAATGGACATTGAACTACCTACAACTAAGGTTTGAAGGTGTGACTCATCACACAACTCGTTAAAATAGTGCACCTAGTGAAATGTGTCTAAAAAATGACTTTTTGAACATTCGACCAAAGCTTAATCTAAAAATCTCTATTAATTGAATATAAAATTATCATTTGTTGTTAATAGAATATTGTATAACTATATGAAATGTAACATATATGCAACTTAAATGGACCAAATAGTTATTATTAATCATAAATATTTGTTATATATAACTTTTATAAATAACACAAAAAGACACATACTTTAACACAAAAAAATTATTTGTTGTTATAAAAATAACACATTATTATATAAAATACAAAATATATCCAACACAAAGGGACCATTAGTTGAACACTAATTTTTTCTCACAATTTCACACATTTCATAAGAAAATACAAGAAAATACAAGGCATTTATTGGTATTCACCTTTTATATTTGTGATGATACATATTATTGATATGGTTTACTTTATGCATATACATTGCTACCCCAATAGTTGTACACATAAGAATAGTATGTCTACACTAAGATATCAATGTTTATTTAAGTGAGCATATTATGTTTTAAGTGACACACACATATTAGATAGCTATGATATTTTGTTTGAAACAAAAAGTTATTTATTTCACTCATTAATGAATTCATTTATTTATTTTTTCTATAACATTTATAAGTTTTCATGTGTTCAAATATTTATATATTTCTTATCAACATTTAGAATTTTTTATATTTACAAATAGATCAATTAATTACAATATATAGTAAAAATATGTTGGAAGATTGGACTCTATGTTCACAATAGGGTGATCGACTATTGGACACCACTCAACTATTGGGTCCTCTCACCTAAAGATTCGCCACAATTTTACAAAATTATCATATGACGGGAAAAAAATTGCCATTAAAATTTAAAAATCTCGCCAATTCAAACTGAAGTTATCCTTGACCTCAAAACAACCCTTTCAAGCACCCATCAAAATAACATCCTTTTCTAGGCTGATAAGAGATGAGAGGCCTGGTTAGACCTTGGGATACGAGTCTTCTAGAAGATCGTGAACAACCACATGGTTGGCCACACAATCAACCGCTTGATTAGCCTCTCGATAAGTGTGGCTCAATGAGTGATCTCCTAATCAATCTTGAAGGTCTCCGAATGTAAATCACCCACCTTCTCAAACGCTAATTTAGAGTACAACCAGAAGTAATTGCATTCATGCAGAGAAGGGAATCTCCCTCCATTTTGATTCCATGCAAGTTATGTTTCAAGCAAAGCTCAATTCCAGTGACTAGAGCTTCCACCTTAGTCACATTGTTGGTGCACTCAATTAAGGTATGAAGTTCCTGTCATCATCCCTAATGATGCAGCCAACCCCACCTTCGCCCGCATTTCCTTTGGCAGCGTCATCAAATTGGGCTTCCATTTAAAAACCATGCATGTATATGCTTCTTCGACAAGGACAAGCCAAAGAGCTTTTCACCGCAGGTTTATGGGATGGAGCACCTTATGATGTTTCAGTTAGGCCTTCAATGAAGCAAGTTTTGCAGTGACTGAAACAATCACAACCACCTCCTGTTTGCTACAATCCAAATATTTAGACTACATGATTGGCACCATAGTTTATGGGGCTGCGAGTACATTTTGAGATGAGTTTCACTCCTACGGCTATATTTTGTGGCCCAATCTTAAACATCACACACTAAAGAGAAAAATAAGTCAACTTTGACTATTTAACACTTTTAACTTAGGAATTAAGCCTTAGTGTGTGATGCTTTAAGTCATCCATATTTTGTCTCCTTATATTTGAAATCCCAACCCCATCAACCTCCTTACTTTTGCATGCAGTGTCCCAATTAAATAAATGGGTCATTTTGACCTCCTTTGACCTTTCCCACAATAATTTTTTAAGGGTGCTCTCCATGTATTTCTTTGCTTTATTTGTTACTTCCATGCCTGATATACTGTAGATATGAACAATGGAGAGAACTCATTTAGCGATCAAAATGCGACCAGGTAAGGTGAGCCATTTATGTTGCCATGATAAAGCTTTGTTTCCAATTCGTTCGATAAGTTTCTTCCACTATTTAGTTGCATTAATATCACAAAAAAATTGAACTCCCAAAATTTTAGCTAGAAGCTCTATGACAATGAAATGCAATGCATTGGAAATTCACCTTTGTACAACCTTTTTAATGTTTATAAAGAAAATATGAGAGTTTTCTTTATTCATTTGTTGTCTTGATTGACTTTCATACTTTGCTAGGGTATCCTGAATACAATTTTCCTGCTGAGGGTTGGGATCTCCAAAGAGTGTTGTAGTATCAATAAACTGGGTATGGGTAATGGCCTCATAGCTGCAATGTATAGTGATTTCTTTTCATTCCAATTTTTGAGAGACTCTTGATTGCATATCCAATGCCTCAGCCATAATAAAAAAAAAAATTGGAGATATAGGGTATCCTTGTCAATACCATTAGAAGTATGGAAGACACATTATAGACCTCTAGTAATAGATACAAAAAATCTGACTGAAGATAAACAATATTTAATGAGTTTCGACCAATGACCAACAAAATACCATTCTTTGCATAACTCCATCCAAAAGTTGCCAAGAAACCCTATCATAGGCCTTAGCAACATCCAATTTTATAATCATATTAGACCTCTTTTCAGCCTTTAATGAGTTCACAATTCCACTGGTAAGAATGATTCCATCAATGATGTTTCTACCTAGCACGAATCATCTTTTCTACTTTGTGATGATCTTCCCTAGGATATGTTTAAGTCTACTTGATAACACTTTAGCGATGATTTTATAGATGGTGTTACAAAGGGAGATTGGCCTATAATCATTGATGGATAAGCAATTTGGATTTCTGGGAATTAACACAACCATGTTATTATTAATATCTATAACATGTTTCTTGGAATTATGAAACCTTCAACCAACTACCAGATTTTAGTTCCTAGGAAATACCAATAGTTCTAAAAAAAAAATTTGTGAACCTATCTAGGCCATGGGCCTTGTCAAGGTCGATTTGAAACACCAAAGCTTTAACTTCATCTATTCGCATTCTGCCCCGAAGGTTTTGAAATCAACTTTGACTCCATATTCCCCTCTTTGCTACTTTTCCTGTCATTTTTAACCACAGAGATACCCTAACTACTAGAATACCTATCTAGGTTAGAAATAAGATCCCCAGTTTCTATTTCATCCTCTTCATCTACATTTTTCTCTAACTCCATAACTTCCTCATTAGCTTTCTTATTTTTCTCCACCTTAATCTCTTTCTTTTTACCCTTACCATCACTACAACCCTCCTTGGTTTTCACGGTATTGTTTTTAATTTTCTTAGCACTCATCTTATGATGAGGCTCATTACTAACCTATTTTCTCTTCTTCTCCATTGCCGGTGAAAGCTTCAAAACATTTTTTCTATAGTAATTTTCAATCAACCAAAATAAGTCCTTCATGAGTACGACCTTAGTTTCTTTCTTTCTATGGGCCTAGAGTCTATTTAGTAGAGAAAATTTCAAGTAGAATGGGAAGGACAACCTATCCTTATACCGAAAATGGTCTAAAAACACAATGAAATTTATGAACCCTTTTCGATCTACCATCCAAAATAAAATACTCATAGATACAAGATAAAATGTCTTGCGAGATTACCTTAATTTGGTCCAGGTCATAGAAGTCCCCATTCTTCACAAGCATTTTTTTTCTCCTCTTCATTTTTGGGAAATTTCTTGAAAGAAACATTTGATATATTGGTGTCCTTTCTAAATTTTAAGCCCTAATAGGAAGACCAATTATCTTTGCTATAAACTCCATCAAATCCATTGTTACCCCATGAAGAGTAACCCTTTCCTTAGACTAGTTCTTGAAGAAGTAATCAGTAATGTGGGGTTTGTAACCATGCAACTTCTCAATGTACATTGTCACTTTTCCCTTCTAGAGAATCTCCCACACTGCATGTTTCACTTTTCATTCTTTGTAGCTAGATGACTCCTGTTTCTTTGGCTCCCCACCCATAGTGCAACCAACTCTATAAATTCTATAAAAAATGGTAACTTTTACAGGAGACAAGGTATGTTTAACATCAAATTTAAGCTTTTTTCCCTATAAAATGTGCCAAGTCCTTTTGATGATGACAAAAAAATGCCTCCTCAAAATATAGTAATAGTTCATAATAAAGCCACCACTTGCCATAATAAACCACAAAATATCACATAATCTTTCCTTAAATTGCATTAGTCATGTCATAATTAATGATCACTGCCAGCTCACTTTCCTTGTTGAGGTTATCACTCCATGTCAACTTTTCATCCGTGTAGACAACTTTATAGCTATCTAGCTAGCCACTTTATTGCCTTCTAAGAAATTATGAGTTATGATGACTTTATCAAAAGAAAATTATCAAAAATTTAATTTCCATAATACTTCCATCAATATTTCACGTAATCGTGTTCTTATTATTCAACATATTAATTATCTTTAAACAATCCCCTTCCAGCCATAAATTCCTATAACTAGTTTCCACTGCCATCTTGATAGTATAAAGAGTAGCAATAGCCTCAACTTTTGATGTAGGTAAAGGATGAATAACTAGGGCCAAAAGCTCACTCAGCTATCCAAACCACCCTGCAAGAGTTAACACAATGAAAGCACACACAAAGAACAACAACCAAAGGAAGAAGAAGAGTGAAATACTTTTATTGATTCATCAAAATATCTTCATACATGCCCAGCTGTAAGGCCTCTTGGTTATGGCCAAATACAAATACATTCACATTCAAAACTTCGACAACAAATTCACACTTTCAATTCTGCTCTACAATCCCCTCAAAAAACTTGCCTAACTCTAAGCCTAAACACTATATATACTTGCCAAAAAAGCTTATAGATCATTCTAAAACATTACATAAGAGGAAGGTTGACCCAACAACAATCTGGACACATCCTGAGAAAAGATCTTAACATAAATTTCATGATCGAAATAAATCTCGCAAGTCGGCTCACAAAAATCACGTCCAAATGTTGACACTCAGCATAAGCAGGAGAAATCAGCACATGAAGGGTCACTCAACATACACTAGGTAACTCGACGCATAAAGAGTCACTTGGCATGCACTGGGTAACTTGGCACCAACTTGCAGAATGAACAAAAATGAGCAAGATAACAAGGCAACCCATCCTACATCAAACAACCAGGGTTGAAAGAAATGATTCTTCTGAATCATTGAGATTCACAACCTAAGCTGAATCCAACTCAGATTGAGAAATCCATGAAGTATCTTCAATAGGTCTGTTCTTCCACTTCACCAAATATTCATAGTAATATTTTCCTCTTGTGCTCTTGCCAACTCTCTAATCTAATATTTGTTCAACTTCTTCAATATGCTTCTTAGGATAATCTTCTAATACAACAACTTCATCATCCGACTCATGATACTTATATAAATCAGCAATATTGAATATAGGAGCTATATCCATGTCATCAGGTAACTCAACTTCATAAGCATTACCATAATCAAACTTATTCAAGATCTTACAAGTTCCAAATTTCTTCATCTTTAGCTTACTATATGTTCCAACTGGGAATCTTCTTTTCTTTAAATGAACCATCACCTCATCACCAACTTCAAAAACATGGTGTCTTCTAGACTGATCAACATTCTCCTTATACTTCTGATTACTTTATTCCAACTTGAACTTTACTTCCTTATGCAAAGACTCCATAAAATCAATAAATTCTTCTCCTGTAGCACTTCTCTTTTCTTCACTAGCAACATCTCTCAAATTTGATCTACCTCTAGGATGCATTCTAGTAACAATCTCAAAAGGTGTTTTCCCTGTACTCCTATTCACAAAATTATTATATGCAAATTTAGCTTGTGCCAATACCATCTCTCAATTATTTGGCTTATTCCCAACAAAACATCTTAGCAAATTACCCAAGCTTCTATTCACAACCTCTATCTATCCATCTATCTATGGATGGAATGTAGACCTAAACTTCAACTCAGTACCCATCTTCTTCCACAAAGTCTTCCAAAAATAACCAACAAACTTACTGTCTTTGTTAGAAATAATGCTTCTTGGTAATCCATGCAATCTCACAATCTCTTTCAAGAAAATTTCAGCAACGTGCTCTGGATTTGATGTCTTCTTACATGGTATGAAATTAGCCATCTTAGAAAATCTGTCCACTACAATGAATATAGAATCATACCCCTTCACTGTCTTAGGTAATCCAAGAACAAAATCAATACTGATGTCACTCCAAGGTTTCTCAATAACAGTAATAGGTGTATACAAACTAGTATTTTGACCTACTTCTTTTGCAATTTGAAAAACTCCAAAACTCTTTACAAATTTTTGAACATCCTTATACATTTGTGGCCAATAATATTTCTCTTTTAGCAAACTCAATATCTTATCAATTCCAAAATGTCTAGCTAATCCACCACTATGCTTTTCCTTAATCAGGTTCAGCCTCATAGAACTTCTAGGAATACACAACTGAATTCCTTTGAAAAACATACCTTCTTGAATGAAATACTCATCATAGTTACTGGTGTGATTTGTTAGATTTGGTGCTCTACACTCTCTCCACGCCTCAGAAAAATTAGGATCAACATCATAGAACTCCTTCATTTCATCAAAACTAAGAACTTCAACCTTCATTTCAGTCAACAAAGAATGTCTTCTACTCAATGCATTAGAAACTCTATTAGTAACTCCACTCTTATGCTTAATAAAAAATGTGAAACTCTACAAGTATTCAACCCACTTCATATGTCTCTAATTCAATTTATGTTGACTTCCCAAGTATTGTAAAGCTTTATGATCAGTATACAACACAAACTCCTTAGGAATCAAATAATGTCTCCACTTCTTCAATGCTTGAACAATAGCATAAAACTCTTGATCATACACAAAATACTTCCTTTTAGCATCATTCAACTTCTCACTAAAGAAAGCAATGGGTTTACCTTCTTGACTTAATACAGCTCCTATTGCATTACCACTTGCATCACATTCAACTTGAAATACTTTGTTGAAATCAGGAAAATCCAATACAGGTAATTCAACAACCTCTTGTTTCAAAGTTTCAAAAATCTTATCAGCTCCATGTGTCCACTTGAATTCCTTTTTATCTCCCCTCATTGTCTTAGTCATAGCATTATAAACAACACTAAAATTCGTTATAAACTTTTTGTAAAAATTAGCCAAACCATGAAATGATCTTACCTCACCCACATTCTCAAGTGTAGGTCATTCCAAAATTGCTTTAACCTTCTCAAGATCCATCTTTAATCTATCATTTGAAATCACAAATCCCAAATACACAATCTTCTCTTGCATAAAAGAACACTTTTTTAGATTAATCAACAACTTTTCCTCTTTCAACCTTCGCAATACTTGTCTAATATGCTCAAGATGTTCTTCCTTAGTCTTACTGAATATCAAAATAGATCATCCAAATAAACAATCACAAACTTACCCAAAAATCTTTTCAGAACTTCATTCATCAACCTCATGAAAGTACTAGGTGCATTAGTCAAACCAAAAGGCATAACCAACCATTCATACAAACCATCTTTTGTCTTGAAAGCAGTCTTTCATTCATCACCTTCTCTAATTTTGATCTAATGATAGCCACTCTTCAAATCAATCTTGGTAAAATACTTTTCTCCACTCAAAAAATCCATTATGTCATCCATCCTTGGCATATGAAACCTATATTTCATTGTAATTTTGTTAATAGCTCTGGAATCAGTACACATTCTCCATTCTCCATTCTTTTTAGGTACTAATATAGTAGGTACAACACATGGACTCAATCTTTCTCTAATCAAATATTTCTGCAACAACTCATGTACTTGTCTATTAAGTACTTCATTCTCTATAGGCGTCAATCTATATGGTGCTTTGTTTGACAAACTAGCTCCAGGAATCAGATCCATACAATGACTTATACTTCTCATTCATGGTAAACCATCAAGAATATCCTTAGCAACAATATCCTTATACTCATTCAATAATTCTATAATTTCTACTGGTACTCAACTATCACTATCTATTGTTACTCAGTCATTACTACCAACACTCGGTCCTCTAGGAACTATGGCAAAACAAACTTGATTCTTCTTCACTTCCATTTCAAATTATTTCCCATTAACCATGCGAACTTTTATTGCAGTACAATCGACCTCATCTGAACTTTCAATCAAAGGTAGTAATATTTGTTTCTTCCCATTCACCCAAAGAGTATACTAATTCAATCTTCCATCATGTATAGCATATCTATCATATTGCCAAGGTCTATCCAATAATATGACAACAATCCATAGGCATAATATCACACAAAACTTCATCAAAGTAATGTCCAATCTTGAACTTCACAAGGCATTGCTCACTTACCAATATCTTATGCTCATCTTTGATCCATGAAACATGATAAGGTTTGGGATGTTTTAGCCTTTGCAACTGCAACTTTGTAACCAGCTCTTTTGATGCCAGATTTGTAGAACTTCCACTGTCAATGATCACTTTTTAGTATTTTTCAGCCATCTTACATCTTGTCTTGAAAAGGCTTCTCCTTAAAACAGTATCCTCATCACTTCCCTTATTACATAAGGTTCTTCTCACCATCAAATTTTCTCTAGCCTCAGGTCCACTTGGTGAACCCTCATCATCTCCTTGAATCACAACATTTATATTACCTTGCCCACTTTTAGAGGATCTACATTCAAAAGATCTATGTCCCTCTTTACCACATCTAAAACAATTACCATGAAATCTACTTCTAGAATAAGAATTACCTCTTCCTCAGTAAGAATTAGTACCTCCTCGGTAAGAATTACCACTTTTCCACACAGTCTTGTCTTTGTCATCATTCTTCTATTCAAATTTGCCTTTATCCTGCACAAAACTTTCAGATCTACCACCTTCACCATAATATCTACCTTTGCCTCTCTGGAATCTACCATCTCTACCTCTTTGTCTTTATTCATGCTTCTTTGTTGAGATCTCCTTAGCCTTCAAGGCATATTAGTATGCTTCTTCCAAAATTTCCAACTTCACAAAACTTTTTTCATCTTGAATTCTAGATCTCAATCCATTTATGTACCTTGCAATTTTCTCAACATCATCATCCACATGTCCAGATCTAATGTCCAATCTATAGAATTGCTTAGTATACTCTTTCATAGTTATGTCCTTTTATTTCAAATTTTGCATCTTTCAACCTAATGACTACAATCTTCACCTTTCTATTATCAGGAATGTTTTCATACTCAAAGAACTTCTCAACAATATTACTAGGCTGAAACCACCAAATATTCCAATATTGAAGGAGGGAACCCCAAACATTTTGGTTGTATCTACAATTCATGAAAAGGTGATTCATGTCTTCAATTTCCATCTTACATAGGGAAGATTTGTTCACTATATAAATACCTCTTTTTGAAGATTATTTAGAGTTAAAATTTTGTTTTGAAGCATAGTCCAAAAGAAGATATTAATTTTAGGGATTAGACCTTTTATCCAAGCTCTAGCCCACAGGGGGGGATTGATCTTCTCCTCAGATTTAAACGTAGATGAAACCTTGAAATAACCACAAGGTTCAATCCCCCACACTATAGTATCCTCCTTGTTAGGATAAAGGCTACATGAATTAAGGGAAATTTGAACACTAGAAAAACTTTGGCAAAACTTAGTAATATAAACCCACCCATTGATAGTCTAGTAGTTCCCCATAAATTCTCCAAAAACCTACTTGCATCTTTCTATAGGAGTGATGTCATCAAAATCATCCAACAAAGGATGATCCAAAAGACACTCATCTTCCCAAATTCTAACCTTTCTTCCATCCCCAACTTTCCAATTACAACCTATATTCAGAATATGTTTAGACCCTTGAACTGCTCCCCAAATAGTAGCGAAACTAGAGATAATAGGGTAGGATAGAAAGTCAGAAATAGAAGGAGCATTATAAAAGTATTTATGTCTCCAAATAGATTTTCATTCTTTATCATCATGGTACACTCTCCATCCTTATTTAGCCAACAAAGATTTATTCATACTTCTTCTAAGTGATACCCAAACCTCCTTGCATATTAGGCTTATAAAACTTTTCCCATGCTACCAAAGCCATTCTCTTTTTTTCTTTAGTTTCAAACCACAAAAAAATTCCTTTGAATTTTATCAATTGCATCTACAAATTTAGCTAGAATTTTGAATAGGCTAAGTGCATAAGTAGGGAGACTTTAAAGACTAGCCTTAAGTAAAGTGAATTTACTAGCTTAACTCAACATATTACCATTCCAACCAGCTAATTTCTTATTGAATTTATTCACTTGATCATCCCAAAAGGATTCAAAAGGACTAAGTCCCAGTGGGAGACCAAGATAAGTGCTCGAGAAGGAAACTATAGAACATCCTAGAATGTTAGCAATTTTCCTTTGTCTAAGAACCAGAGTATTAATAAAAAAGAGAGAGATCTTATCCCAATTAATCAATTGCCCAATGATAATAGAATATAGATTCAAGGACTTTTTAAGACTTCTTGCCTCACTAACATCATCTTTACCCAAAAAATGGTATCATTCACAAATTGTTCATGATAATAGAGAAGTGGATGTGAAGTGGGTCTCACACCTTGAATTTCCCCTTTCAAAACTAACCTACCAATATACCTACCAAGACTATCAACCATAATCATGAAAAGAATATGAGAAATAGGATCACCTTGTCTTAGACCCCTAGATGGTATAAAAAAATTAGAAGAAATCCCATTTACTAAGACTGCCAGAGAAGAGGTAGAAACAAGTTGCATTATAATCTTAAGAATTTGTTCACTAAAACCAAAAGTGAGTAAAACCTTTTGAAGAAAACTCCAGTCTACTCCGTCATAAGCTTTAGCTATATCCCTAAGAATTATAAAGAGATAAAGAATGAATATTTTCATGCATAATAATTATAGAGATCAGAATTTGCCTTCCATGGATGAACCCATTCTATTGATCTGAAATAAGGTTAGGAAGGATAAATGATAACCACAAAGTAAGAACTTTAGAGATAATTTTGTAAATTGAATTACAAAGGCTAATGGGTCTAAAATGTTTAGGGGAGTTAGCTCCACACTTCTTTGGAATAAGACAAATGAAAGTAGAATTGATCTCCTTAAGCATTTTTTTGGTTCAAAAAATTCTTTCACTACATCACAAACATCTTTACCAACCACTTTCCAAAGTTTCTAGAAGAAAAACATTGGAAATCCATCTAGGCCAGGAGATTTATCTTCTTCAAAGGACCAACCAGCTTTATAAATTTCATTCCCAGAAGGAATGCCTACCATCATTTTGTTCTTCTCATTAGTGACCACTTGAGGAATGGCTTCAAGAAGCTCCAGCTATCTAGTTCCATCTACATTAGGGTCAAAAGATAGAAGAGATGATAAATAGGAAATCATTTCCCTAGATATTTCTTTTTCATTAGTTATTTTATCCCTTCCCCTAGAAAGGCTAGAAATATGATTCTCATCTCTATGGTTTATCATAGTTAGATGATTTTTTTTTGTATGTATGTAACCTTCTTCAAGATAGATAGACCTAGATCTTTGCCTCCAAAAGGTTTCCTCTTTAGATATAATATAATGGTACTTTACTAGTTTTTCATTTTCTTCTTTAACCAGTTCCTCTGAATAAACTTCTATCTAAATTTTTTCTTGGATAATTTTTAGCTCATCATTTAGCTTTGATTTAATCTCAAAGATATTCCCAAAAGACTTCTTATTCCATTATCTCGCCCTTTTCTTAACATTCTTAAGTTTGGAAGCAACATAGAATAGAGTAGTACCTTCAATATTAATGTTCCACCACTTTTCCAATAAAGAATTAAAGTGTGGATGTTACATCCACATTTCCTTAAACCTAAATAGGAAATTTTTCCTAGCTTGAAAAGGCTCAGCCTTAAATTGGAGCGAAAAGTGGTCAGAGGCAATCTTCTGAATATTAGTTAGTGGGAAAATACAATCATTAGTCTAGTTCAAAGAGATAAGGGCTCTGCCTAAGCAGGCTTGAATGCAGTCATTTCCAACTCTTTTATTGCTCCATGTAAAGTCAATACCTTGGAGTTCCATATCCATTAATCCTTCTTTATTAATGAAATCCATAAGATCTAATCTACCTTCTAATTAACTAATATTTCTTCCTTCTCATCATGTTCATGAAGAGGAACATTAAAATCCCCCAACATTATTCATTTACCATTATAATCTAAACTCTTAAGCTTATATAGAGAATCCCAAAACTTTTTTCTAGCATTTTTTTTATTAGAAACATATATATTAACTACATACTAGTAGTTTCCCTGAGATAAATTATGTATCTTGACTGTAATAAAGTGCTTATTGGCACCCATCAAGGTTCCATAAAATATTGAATTCTTCCACATGATCAGTGTTCCTCCTGATGCTCCTTCATAGCTACTCACCATAAGACCATAGTTATTAAAAGATTTTAGACTTTCAACTTTACCTTTCTCCATCTTCATTTCCTGGATCACCATAATGTCACATTTATGATCCTGAATAGAATTTATAACTACATCTAATTTATGGATGCTATTCATCCCCCTTACATTCCAAGTAATGATTTTCATTTCTTTCTAGGGGTAAAATCCATAATAGTTTCTTGCTTCCCATTAGAGATATTCTGCAAGCTTTCTATTTCTGTCTTATTTTTGGATGTCTTTCTGCAAGATTTTTTTGGGGTTCCAACATCTGGTTTCAATTATAGAGATCCTATTTCTAATTTACTTCTTCAAGTAGCTACTCCTATTGACATAATTAGAGGTGTCATTTTATTTTCAACCTTTTTTCTTTGCCTTATTTTCTATTTAAATTCTTCCTTACCTACTTTTTGTTCCATTTGGTTAGAAGCAAGTTTGAGCACATTCAAGGAAATCTGTTCAAAAAGAGGTTCTGACAGAGGGAGATTTCCTCGATCGAGAGAATCCTCCACAAAGTTATTAAATAAATCTTCTAATTGTCTAATCATTTCCACTAAGATTTCTCCTTCCTCAAACTCCCCTAGCCAATCCACATCATCCAATTCCTCAACATAATTCTAATAAATGACCATTTGGTTTTGTATTCTTTTAGATTCCCCATTATCTTGAGTAGAGGATAAAGGTATAACCTAATAATTCATAGTTTTCTTACCTTCTTCCTCTTGTTAGTTTGTGGTGACTGATAAGGAAAGTAATGTGCATACTTCAAAAATTTTTGGCTACTATTCACCAATTGGCTATTGTTTATATTCACCAATGCATGGCTGACATGTTGTAACTAATTTTAACCCTAAAGTGGGAAAAATTCTTGTATAAAAGGGCTTAGGGTTAGGGATTTTTCCATAAGGTGATGTGAAAATTGGTTCTTGCGATGGTATTGAGCTATATAGGATTAGAGATTGTAATTAGGTTGTAATCACTGGATCATAATAATATTGGACTTGTTGTTTGGTGAATGTAGCCTAGGGTTTGGGTGAACCACGTTAAATCTTGGTGTCTTGTGTTCTTTTCTATGTGATCTATTATTTTTTGATATTTTTTATATTTGCATGTAATTGTTATTTCTATCTGAGACTTAAACCTAACAAGTGGTATTAGAGCAAAGTTGTTTTTTAGTTATCATCTGTAGGAAAGTCTCATGGTTGAGTGGGAGCGATGGCAAACGAGGGTAAGCTAAGGGTTGACAAGTTTAATGGGCACAAATTTCAGTTATAGAAGATGCAAATGGAAGACTATCTTTATTAGAAGGATTTATGGAAGCCATTAGAAGGAAAAACCAAGAATTAGGGATCTATGTCAAATGATGACTGAGATCTTTTAGATAGAAAGATACTTGGAAGCAATCAATTATGCCTAGCACCATTGGTGACATTTAATATTACAAAAGTGAAGATGACTAAAGAATTGATGCAAACTCTAGTGAAATTGTATGAAAAGCCCTCTGCTTCAAACAACGCATTTTTCATGAAGCATTTATTTAATATGAAAATGACAGAAGGTGGATCCGTTGCAGATCATTTAAATGAGTTTAATACTATTACTAGTCAGTTATCTTCTATAGCTATCAATTTTGATGAAGAAATTATGGCTCTCTTGATTTTGTGTTCTTTGCCTGAAAGCTAGAATGGCTTGGTAATGGTTGTGAGTAATTTTGTTCTTGGATCTAGTACCCTAAAATATGATGATGTGATCGGTCATATTTTGATTGAGGAAACTCATAGGAAATCCTCAAGTGGATCTACATCAGGAAGTGCTTTGAATGCACAAAGCAGAGAAATAATGACTAAGAGAGGAAGTAATTCCAAAAATTGTGAGAAATCAAGAGAAAAGTCAAAGGGGAGGAGGTCTCAATCGAGAGGACCAAATGACTATTGGTACTATGGAAAACTAGGGCATAAAAAGAAAGATTGCTAGACTTGAAAGAAAAATGGAGATAAACTAGATGGAGACAAGGAGGCAAATGTGGTAACAAATTCAAAGAGGATGCTTTGCTTTTGTCTTTAGAAAGTGTTGATGATTCATGGGTTTTAGATTCTAGTGCTTCATTTCATGCTACACCTCATAGATGCTTTTTCATTGATTATGTCCAAGGAGATTTTGAGCTTGTTTATTTGGGGGATAATGAACCCTGTCAGATTGTTGGAAAGGGAAGAGTTAAGATTAAATTGCAGAATGGGAATCAAATACATGAGGTAAGACATGTTCCAAGGCTAAGTAGTAATTTAATTTCAGTAGGACAACTCGGTGATAAGGGTTGTGTAGTTACCTTTAATGATAAAAACTAGAAGGTTTCAAAAAGTTCCCTTGTAGTAGAAAAAGGTGTGAAAGTAGGCACCTTATATCTTTGTATAGGTCATGTTGTTCCTTCTACTTTAATTGTTTAAGAGAAAAATGAATGTTTAGGAATAGTTGCTATAGTTGAGTAGGGAGAACAAATAGTTGTTGTAGATTCTGATACAACATTGTGGCACTACAAACTTGGGCACATGAGTGAGAAAGGTATGAAAGTAATTCAGTCAAAGAAAGTTTTACCAGGTCTAAAATGTGTTAATATAGATTTCTATGAAAGTTGTGTGTATTGAAAATAAAAGAGAGTGAGTTTTGTGAAGACTAGAAAGGAAAATAAAAGGGAGAAATTAGAGCTTGTGCATATAGCTCGAGTATCTTCCCTTGGTGGCTCTCATTATTCTGTTACCATTATTGATGATGCAACTAGAAAAGTATGGGTTTATTTCCTTAGATAAAAATTTGATGTATTTCAAACTTGTAAGAAATGGAAATGCTTGGTTGAAAATGAAACTAGTAAGAAATTAAAATGTCTCAGATTTGATAATGGTGGTGAGTATTGTAGTCATGAATTTGAAGATTATTGCTCCACTAATGGTGTTCATAGATAGAAAACTATTCCAAGGACTCCACAATAAAATTGAGTGGCTAAACACATGAATAGGACTATAATGGAGCATGCAAGGAGCATGAGGTTTCATGCTGGGTTACCCTTACATATGTGGGCGGAGGCTGTCAATACTATTTTATATTTGATTAATATAAGTCCCTCTACTCCTTTGGGTTGTGGTATTCCAGAGGAAGCATGGAATGGTAAGAAGGTGAGTTATTCTTTTCTCAGAACTTTTGGTTGTGAAGCATTTGCTCATATAGATTTTAAAAATAGAACCAAGCTGGAAGCTAAGTCAAAGAAATGTGTATTTTTTGGATATGGAATTAATGAATTTGGTTATAGGCTTTGAGATTTTGAAAATCAAAAAATTGTAAGAAGAAAGGATGTCATATTCAATGAGAAAGTGTTGTACAAAGATCTATTGTAGCAACATGAGAAGAAATAAGATAATTATGTAGTGCTAGATGATACTCTAAAAGATGATGTTCTAGCAATTCCTCATGATGTGCAACAACCACAACAAAAAATACCACAGACACCAGTGAATGTTAGATAGTCATTAAGGATAATTCAACCTTCATAAAGATTTTCTCCCTCTTTGTATTATATTTTACTAACAGATGCTGGTGAACCTAAATGTTATGATGAAGTTGTGTAGGTGGATACTAAGATTTAGTGGGAGTCTACAATGAAAGATAGAATGGACTCTTTGTTGAAAAATAAGACTTGGGATTTATGCAAATTTCCTATAGGTAAAAAGGCTTTACAGAATAAGTGGGTTTACATGTTGAAAGAAGAGGCTAAAGGTAAGAAGAGATTTAAAGCCAGGTTAGTTGTAAAAGGATTTATACAAAAAAATGCATCGATTTTGATGAGATATTCTCTCTTGTTGTTAAAATGACTTCTATCCATATTGTTTTAAGTATTGTGGCTACTGAAGATTTTCATTTGGAGTAGCTTGATGTTAAAATAGCCTTCCTTCATGATAATTTGGATGAAGAGATATATATGCCTCAGCCATAGGGATTTGAGGTCAAAAGTAAGGGGAACTTAGTATGCAGATTGAAGAAAAGTTTATATGGCTTGAAGCAAGCACCTCAACAATGGTATTTGAATTTTGATAGTTTTATGCACGAGCATGGATATAGTAGGTGTCATTCAGATCATTGTGTTTATTTCAAGAGGTTGGATGATGACAACTACATTATTTTATGTTTATATGTCGATGATATGCTTGTAGCTAGGTCTAACATGCATTTTCTACGAAGGATTTGGGGGAAAAAAAACAAATCCTTGGTATGAAGGTTTGCAAAGATAGGAAGAACAAAAAATTGACACTATCTCAGGTTGATTATGTTGAGAAGGTGTTGCAATGTTTCTCTATGGAGAATGCTAAAGTTGTCAGCACACCTTTACCTAGTCATTTGAAGTTGATTAAGGAGATGTGTCCCAAGACACAAGAAGAGGAGGATAAGATGTCCAAGGTACCCTATGCTTCAGATGTAGGAAGCTTGGTGTATGATATGGTATGTACAAGGCCAGATATTACACATGTAGTGGAAGATGTTAGCAGGTATATGAGTCATCTCAGAATTGAGCATTGGAATGTAGTGTTAGATATTTGCGAGGAGCATCTAGTAAGTGTTTACACTTTAGGGGCTCTACTACTGACTTATAGGGTTATGTTGACTCAGATTTGGTAGGGGATATTGATACCAGGTGGACTACTATAGGTTATGTATTTACTATTGGTGGGGTAGCCGTGAGATGGGTTTCTATGTTACAGAAGGTTAATGCTTTATCCACTACAAAGGAAGAGTATGTTGCTACTATAGAGGCAACCAAGGAGATGATATGGCTTCAATTCTTTTTGGAAGAATTGGGACACCCTTTGAGGGATAATTTCTTATTTACAAATAGCTAGAGTACCATTCATCTTGTGAAGAATTGTTCTCTGCATTCAAAGATAAAACACATACAATTGTGGTACCATTTCATTTGGCTAGTTTTGGATGATGGCTAGTTAAAGTTGGACAAGATCCATATAGATGACAATCTAGTGGATATGTTTACAATGCTAGTGACAAGGGAGAAGCTAAATTCCTCTTTAGCTTTAGTTGGTCTTCTAGACTAAATAGGAATAAAAGAACAAAAAATTCCAAGGTGGTTTGATTTAGTAGGAGCCCCATGTGGTAGTTATATTTCTATAAGATTAGTCACAAAGTGGGAGATTGTTGTTTAGTGTGGAGTTTGATGAGTCCCCAAGTGGGAGATTGTTAGTTTGTGGTGACTAATTAGGAAAGTATTGTACATACTTCAAAAATTTTGGGCTACTATTCGCCAATTGGCAATTGTTTATATTCACCAATCTATGGTTGACATGTTGTAACTAATTTTAACCCTAAAGAAGGAAAAATACTTGTATAAAAAGGCTTAGGTTTAGGGATTTTTCCATAAGGTGATGCAAAAATTGGTTCTTGTGGTGGTATTGAGCTGTAAGGGATTACAGATTGTAATTAGGTTGTAATCACTGGATCGTAATAATATTGGACTTGGTGTTTGGTGGATGCAACCTAGGGTTTGGGTGAACCATGTTAAATCTTGGTGTCTTGTGTTCTTTTCTATGTGATCTATTATTTTATAATATTATTTATATTTGCATGTAATTGTTATTTTTGTCTGAGGCTTAAACCTAACACTAACATCTCTTTTTTATCATTAGACTGAGACCTAAGGATATCTTCAATTTATTGACCTTTCAAAAAAGATTCTCTTGTTAAAACTTTAGGTTTTCATACCCTTTATCTTATTTTTAAGTTCCAGAGGACAATATTTTGCCTAATGACCCATTTTTTTGCAAACAAAATGAGCATTAGAGAGATCTTCAAAAATAACCTCTTGAGTCCATTTTCCTAATTTTGAGTTGATTTCCACCTTCTGAGGAAGATCCTTCAGGTGCACTACTTTGACATAGATCCTAGCAAACAAGAGTTTAGATATAGAAGTAGTCATATTATCAATATAAATGAGCTCTCTAAAGGATCCAACTATCTCCTTAAAATATCTTCATGCAAAAACTCAAGTGGGAGACCTAGGAGTCTTACCCACATAGGAGTAGTGAGAAAGAACTTATCCGAGAGATCCATATTTGGTTCCCAATTTTTAATAGTTAGGGACCTAATGCCAAAGAACCATGGTCCACCACATAAAACCATATTCAGATCCTCCCTACAAGTAAATAAAAAGGAGAAAAAGCCTGTAGACATTAAAGCAATGTCAACCTAACCTCGAAGGACCCATTTCCTTTTAATCATATTTCTTAAGGTTTCAATATTTGGATGGCCCCCTTCAAATTTCCCAACTAGGGTTAACTCTATAGAAGAAATAGAAAAATAAACTATTAGGTCTGGGGCAAAAATTTGAAACTCACATTTT
This sequence comes from Cupressus sempervirens, assembly GCA_028749045.1. Classification (NCBI taxonomy): domain Eukaryota; kingdom Viridiplantae; phylum Streptophyta; class Pinopsida; order Cupressales; family Cupressaceae; genus Cupressus; species Cupressus sempervirens. The sequence continues at coordinate 450,478,502 of CM053790.1, forward strand.
TCCCAACATGATTTTGAGGTAACAAGAGGGAAGGTTGACTTGCCTCCTAGTCTTCTCCCAAATAAAGAAGATCACTTTCTTTGACCAACTTCATCTATATCCTTCTTCTACTCCCCATCACATTATCCTTAAATATCCTTACACACCATAGAGGAAGACCCTCCCTTCGAAATATTCTCAAGTGGGTCCCTTATAGGGGCAAGGATAGCAGTCAAAGGATTAGACTAATGAAATTTAAAAGCCTAATGCCTTCTTGAACCAAAGCCCAATAAGACTTTGTCTTCTTCCTACTCCAGATTCCCACTTGATCCAATACTAGTATCCACAACCACATTTCCTACAAAACACTTGACAATCCCCACAACTAGATTCCCACCTAAAACATTCCCTACAAAACTAGTGCCAATCCCCATAGCCAGATTCTTGCCAAAAACTTCTACCATCTCCAAGAAATGTTGCAACTACCACTTGTGTATCAATACCATGTGTGGATGTTATTCTAATGCTTTATTGAGTTAAGTTTATATTCTACACGTCTATTATTTTAAGAATAGTGGACATCTAGCTAATGTTGCAAATAGTTTATAGTAGAGACCAAGAAATGGGATCATGGATCTAAATTTTTTAAAGTGTCTCCTTGTTAAATTGGTACATCTAGACCTTGGATAAGTGATGAAGGTATATTCGTAGGATATTCCACTATAAGTGTTTGAACTCTAACAATAAAAATGTTGTGAAAAGTGAAAATGTGAAAGTTGATGAATATAAATAGAAAAATGAAGTTGAATGTAAGACAGAACCTGAATATTATAGCCAATTCATATATGTGGATGATAGTGCTCCAGGAACTCCATTTGAACAAGAAATCAAAATTGCAGATCCTTAATAGACTAGGAATGTTGAGAAGTAGATTGTGGGTGTCAAGCAATAGATAAATAATTTCAAGTCATAAACAAATGAAGTTAAACAACATGAAGGGAATTTTGAGTGTGTAGAACTTGAACCAAAGCCTAAACAAGAAAGAGATATTGAGCTTGATATTTATTTTCAAGATGAACTCATTGAAGAAAGAAGAAGAAAAGAGACCATGTTAGAAAAATATGTGAGAACACATCATGCACATGAACAAATCATTGGAGATAAAGAGTCAGGTGTTATGACAAGAAAAAGACTTTAAAGTGATACATGCTTAGTTTTTGAGTTTGAGCCCAAATCTGTGAAAGATTCTTTGGAGAATGAAGATTGGATACAAAATATGAATGAAGAAATTGAACATATTGAAAAGAACAAAACATGGTCTCTAGTACCCCAAACTGAAAGAAAAGAATTTTATTGGAACAAAGTGTATATTTAGGAACAAGATGAATGAGAAAGGTGAAGTCACAAGGAATAAAGCTAGATTGGTATGCAAAGGATATATGCACAAGAGGAAGGTGTTTATGGGGAAACATTTTCCCTTGTAGCAAGATTAGGAGTAAAAACATGGCTTGCATATTTTTCTGATAAAAGATTCAAGGTATATCAAATGAATGTCAAATCAACATTTTTGAATGGTATATTGGAAGAAGTACACATAGATCATCCTGAAGGATTTGTGATCCTAACAAGAAGAATATGGTATACAAGTTGCACAAAGCTTTATATGGATTGAAACAAGACCTAGAGCATGATATAAAAGACTACATAATTATTTGGTAAAGATTGGTTTCACAAGGACAAATGATAACAATAATCTATATTTGAAGACTCAAAAGAAAAATGAAGTATTGTTATCTTAAATTTTTGTTAATGATATCATATTTGGAGAAAAAGAAGAATTATGCAAATCATTTTCCAATGAAATGAATAAGGAATTTGAAATGTCAATGTTTGGTGACATAAATTCTTTGTTGGTTTACAAGTATATCAAATGAAGCAAGGTATCTCCATTACCAAGTCCAAATATATCAATGAGATACTAATTTTGTTGAGGATTGAACATTCTAAACCAGTGAGTATACCTATGGTTACTAGACACAAACTATCTAAGAATGATAATTCTACTAATGTGAACCAGACACAATATAGATCAATGATTGGTAAACTACAATATGTTCTTCATAGAAGATAAGATATCACTATTGGCCATTTTTTCCCCCATTCAACCCATCATCAATAACTGATATGAGAGATCTTCAATGGGCTAGATTATTTGATGTGGATTAACACACTTTTCAGTTGGGTTAACATCTCATGTTAACATGGTTTCTTCATAAGTCGAGTTGGCTCAGTTTCTTCATGTGTCAAGCTAATTTAGCTTGTTCATGTGTTGAGTTGGATCATTTTTCTTCATGTGCCAAGTTGCGGGATAATGTGCATTTTCTACCAAGATTAATATTTCATGTTAACCATTTTTACTATTTCGAGAAGTGACTTTTCTTGCTTTCACAAGATTGCAAAATTGTATGCTGCCTCTTCGACTGCATATTGGGAAATTTTCTAATAGATAAATTAGTGCCAAGTGGTGGGTCAGTTCCTTCAGTGCATTTTACTCATCGTCAAATCAAGGATCATCTATGGTTGTTGCTATGTTGCTATGCAAAGTTGCAAGGTAGTTATTTCATGTGACATAGTGAGCACTTACCATGTGGCAGGTGGGTCCTTCCCTTTTATGGGTCGTGGTGTGGTGGATATTTTTCTTGCTAGGATGATTTTGATCTAATGGCTCTCATATTTTTGTACCTTTCCCTGGCCCTTTTATGAAGATATGATTTCTGTCAGATTTAGATGCATCTTTGGAGATTCCTTGCTTCATCCTAGCCATCCATTTGATATAAAGAAAATCTTGATCGACTGTTGTGTTTTAATCAAGCATTGGGGATTTCCTTGCAACATCTAAGCCATCCAATTGAAATAAGAAGATCTACATCAATGGTTCATGCATTTTCTAGGAAGATCAGATCTATTCCACATTGTCAATTCTATGATTTTTCCAGTAGGTTAACTTGCATGTTATCCCATCCCACATTTTTTTTTTATAGCAGTGCAGATTTATTTATGGTAGTCATGGCATGTTACAAAGATCATTTCTTTGAGGAAAACCAACATTTTGGGGCTTGTTCCATGGCATTAATACATCCCCATGCACCTTTATTACATGTAATGATCAAATATCATGAGGTTTGATCTCTTGTGCCTGGATAATTGATTTTGGTTTCTTCCTATCATTGTTACATCTGGAGTTGTTCCATGATTAGATTTATTTTGGATTTACAAGTAACTGTTAGGTGTAGTGGTTGATTTTGGTTTAGGATAGAAAATATCTCAGTTATGCCTAAGCTATAAAGGTAGATTTTGTAAGTTTTGTTAAGGTCGGACCCTCTCCGTTTCTCTGGCATTGCTCTGGAATGCTACTATAAATCCCCTTTACCTCTGACCTATATGACATTCTACCTTATCTCCTTCAACCATTGATGTATTTTGCAAGGACTATTTGCCTCTTATTGGTGTATTGTGGATATCTGCAATCTTGCATGACTGTATCTCATTTTGGCCTATGAATGACGTATAAGTGAATTCTCTTCTTCCTTGTGTCATTTATTTGGGTTTTCTGATCTGCATGTGATTGTTAGATTAAAACAAGTTTGAATGTGTGTATCTTTTGGTGTTATGATGGATCAATAGTGCATGTATGGGTAGGGATTGGTTTGAACACTCTATTTTGGTGCATTACCTCCTTAGAATAGATTAGGTAGATTTTGTTTCTTCCATCTCCTTCTCCCTTTTCCTCTCAAGAGTAGTTAGGTGCATCTTGATAGTAAGGAAGCTGACCTTCTCTAGAGACTCAACCTCATAGTTCAAGTCCCATAGCTTGGAGGTTGTTTCCATGTTTCACAAAGTTGTCCTTGGGTAAAAAATTTGGGCAAGGGTGCAGACTTTTGTGACAACAGTTTTTGGTATGCCCAGTGGGACTATATTCAAAAAAATTCAAGTCTACTAGTGTCAAAAGAAGATTTCAAGATTAATATTGAGAATTTAGTGTTGCTCTCAATGTTGCAAGCCTTCAAGAGGCTCATCCCACAAAGCACTTGGAAACTCTACACCCTTCACATCTGGTTTCAAACCAATTTGTAGTGATTCATGCCCAAAGCTGAAACAAGGGCATCTTCTAGAGGTATTTTCATTACCAAGAGCTTTCATTTTGGAATCCTAGAAGAAGAAAGACTAGAGTATCTTTATCACTAGTTAGGAGTGCAACAATAACAAATATGCCTACAAGATCCATCTCTACTCCTCTTGTTGTTAGATCTCAGCCTAGGTTGCCATCTACTCATATAAATAGATCATTATTCCATATGGCACAACCAAGAGCTCGTGCTTTTGTCACATTTAATGGTGGAAGTCCCCTCCTATTAGCTCAATGATGTGATATACTAGTATCAACCCTCAAAAGTATGCCTATATTTATTGGTGAAATTTCCATTTCTCCTTTAGAACACATTCAAGAAGTTTCAAATGTTTGCAGTATACATGGTATTGCAGAAGATGATGTTGTTGTTAGGTTTCTAGCTTCATCCTTAAAAGGAAAGGCCTTAGAATGGTATAGAGGTTTGGCTCATAACTCTATTACTAACTCAGATGGGTTGGGAGCCAGATTATGTAAGAACTTTGAAGATAAGAGTGATCACCTATCACTCCTGGAGCAGTCAACAAATATCATGAGAGCCCTCCATGAATATATGACTAATTTCAATTATAGATTCCAAAAGACATGAGATAGAATACCCACTACAGTTGAGCCTTCTCTCGGTAATGCTTTTTTGTATTACCTCAAAGCCTTTATTAGCGATATTGCTACCACTCTGCAATCTATGGGAGGAGACACCTTACTCGATGCCTATGAAATTGCCATCAGGATAGAGAATGTATTGATACAAGGAGGAAAATTGGCTCCAAGGCCTCCTATGCCCTTTTTCCTAGATATTCCTAATCACGGGCCTCTAGTAGCCCTTATCCCTACTACTTCCACAAACCAACCTCTTGTTGTAACCCTAGTGGCCTCCACATCTTCAAGTGAGTTTAGAGAATTAAGAAACATGATGTAGGCCCTTATGTTGAGTAATCAGAAGTTCCAAGATCAAAGCTCTAAGATTGGCAAAGAGGTGCAAGACCAAGGAAGGAAACTAGAGGACAATCTCTCAGTGGGCCAAAAAATGGGTAACAAGATGGTGACTATGGAAAGGAAACAAGCTCAAAATTTTAGGCCTCCTCAACCTTCTTTTCAAAGCCCTACTTATAATAGGATTATTAGCAATACCTCTGCAATAAATGCAAACCTAAATCTAGTGAGGGCATTGGTTCCCCAAAATAATTTTGCTAAAGAGTAGGACTTTTGTCCCTCCTATATATATTCATATAGTCATTGTGTGTGCCAAAAGGTATAAGCATACCTAGCATTGACCACACAAGATCCATATGCTAGAAAATAATATAATGACTTGCAATCTACTAATGTTTCCCATTTGCAACAACCAGGGGATCATTCTTTCATGAATCATCAGGTGGAGGAACATTGTAATGTAAACTAGGATTCCATTGCTCACAATATTAGGAACAAGAGAAGAGCTATTGAAGATGCTACCCCTACCCCTCTCAATCAAGCATCAACTTCATATGCAATACCTCATATATAAGCATTAAATGACCAAACCAATGCTCCTCAACAACAAAGGCCAAATAATAATAGAAAGGATGTGAGTGATCCTTAGGTTGTTCCATCTCAACCTCCTATGAATGTACCTCTCAAAGCTTATATTAGAGCACATAATACACCATTTAGTGTGGTAGAACAAATGAAGAAGAAAAATGTAAATATTTCAACATGGGATGATGTTGCTACTACACCCATGCAAAAGAGGTTATTGGAGCAAGAATTGGAGAGCATTCACCAAAGAATTAGCCATCAAGAGAAGAAAGTGCCACAAGTCTAATACAACCATCAAGGGAGGTAGAAGCAAGTAAAAATGTTAGACCTCCTCCATTTTATGTTTCTTTGATTATAGGGGATAGGCTAGTCTACAATTGCATGATTGATTCAATGGCTAGTAGTTTAGTGATGCCCAAGTGTGTTGCTGATGCTTTAAAAATGAAATATAAGCCCATTGTTAGGGATGTATTACAATTGGATGGTAGTACTATCAAGATTATAGGAATCCTTAGAAATGTAGAAATGGCCTTACATGCATGCCCTAGTTGTACTATAGTCCAAGAAATATCAATTGCTAAAATCAAGCCACACTTTGCCATCTGTCTTTCAAGAGATTTCACTGCCTAAATAGGTAGCTACATATCTTCTGATTGGTCATACATGTTTTTTAGAAAAAGATATGGAACCAAGGCTTCAATCATAGCAAAGCCTTTAGCCCTCTATCACACCGAGTCCTATACCCCTAGCCCCATAAATATGAATTGCACCATTTATGAGGAAGAGGAAAGAGACTTAGTAAATGAGCCTACTACTTCTCTAGTAGAGATACCTAATTTTCTCTTAGATGAATGGGCTAATGCATACAAATTTGATCCTATATTAGAAACCCTTGAGACAAGCCTTGGTACATATTGTATATCAAAAAAGGATGCTCTTGCCCCTAGCCTTATGAAGACCAAAGCTAATGTGAGTGGGATATGGAGCATGTTCTTTGATGGATCAAGAAATAAAAATGGATTAGGGGCTAGTTTGATGTTGATTTCTCCTTAACTATAAAGGTACTACTTCTGCTTTAGGTTCCAACTTATTTGTACTAATAATGTGACCTAGTATGAATCCTTAATTTAGGGTCTCCTACTTGCTCATAAAAGAGGAATTCAAACCTTAAGTGTATATGGAGATAGTGAGTTGGTGGTTAATCAAGTGAGAAATCAAAAGATTACCAAGAATGGTTTGCTCAAGTTGAATAAACATAGAGTATGGGATTTGATTGAAGGTTTCAATGCATTTAATATTCAAAGCATCCCTAGAAAAGAGAATAGATATATTGATAGACTTGCAGTAGTGGGTGTATCTTATGATGTTGCAAAGAACCTTGAAGTTGAAAAGAAGCAACAAATTGAGGTGGTGATTAGGCCTTCCATCCCTGACAACAACACCAATTGGAAAATGGTTGAATCTAATGAACAAATTGTAAGCTTCTTTTAGAATGAAGCAAATTTTTCAAATAGAAACTAATCAAGACTACAGGATCAATATGGTGATCATATTATTAATCTCAGTTCCAAAAAGTTGCCTAAGGGTCTTATTACCTTAGAGAGTGCCTTCAATCCTAATGACCAAGGGAGAGATAGAGGCATGAACCTTGCTACAAGTAGGGATGATCACACACTAGTCATGGTTGCTAATGGAAAATCCTTAAAAATGGGAAAGGTATGTTCTAAAATTGAGCAAGAAAGTTTTATTCATCTATGTCAAGAATTAAATGATGTATTTGCCTAGACATATGATGATTTGAAAGGTTTTGACCCAAGTTTGTTTTAGCATACCATAGATTTAATTGATAATATCAAATCAGTAAGACAAAGATAGAGGCTGATGAATCCTAAATTTCAACCCTTAATGAGAAAAGAGCTATCCAAATTGATTGAGGCCAATATAATTTTCCCTATCAAGCACTCATCATGGGTAACAAACCTTGTCCCTGTTAGGAAGAAGAATGGAGAAATTAGATCATGTGTGGACTTTAGGGACCTTAACCAAGCTTCCCTTAAGGATCATCATCCCCTCCCATCAATGGAATAAATATTATCTAAGGTTAGCGGTTCTAAGATGTTCTCATTTCTTGATGGATTCTTTGGTTATAACCAAGTGTTGATCAAAGAGGCTAACAGATACAAGACTAAATTCACCACAAAGTGGGGCACCTATGCTTATAGTAAAATGCCCTTTGGATTAACTAATGCAGGTGCCACTTTTTAGAAGGCAATGGAGATGGCCTTCAAAAATATGATTGAAAACTTTGTATTGGTCTACCTTGATGATATTATAGTATATTCTAGGAGCTGGATATATCATTTTGGCCATCTTAGACAAGTGTTTTTAAAATGTAGAGAGTTTGGTGTGTCCTTAAATCCAAACAAATGTGTGTTTTCCACTAATCAAGGAAAATTGTTAGGACACATTGTATCTAAGGATGGTCTAACCATTGATCCAAAGAGAACAAAGGCATTACTTGCTCTCTCTCTTTCTAAACATAAGAAAGGGGTACACATTTTTCTTGGTAGGATAAATTTTGTGAAATTATTTATCCCTAATCTTCCTACTATGGTGAAACCCCTTACAATTGTGCTCAAGAAGAATATGGTCTTTGCATAGTCCAAGGAAGGGAAAGAAAGTTTTGAAGAGATCAAGGCAACCATAGCCTCATCACCTACTCTCATTAATCCAAATTTTGAAAAAGATTTTATTTTTTATACCTTAGGTGGTGAGTCAAGCATTTTCACTATCTTGACTCAAGAAAATGATAAGAATAAAGAACAATCCATAGCCTTCTTTAGTGAAGGGCTTAAAGAGTATGAGGACAAATACAACTATGTAGAGAAGCAAGCCCTTGCAATCATAAGAACTTTGAAGAAACTCAAACACCTTCTGTCACACAAAAAGATCCATTTGCTAGTACCTCGTGCAAGTGTGGAGGACTTTCTTCAGAGAAAAGACATTAGTGAGAAGAGAGTTGGATGGGTCACTAAGGTAATGGAGTATGATGTTGACATCTAGATCACCAAGTTGGTAAGAGGGAAAGGATTGTCTAAACAGATGATCTCATCTTAGGAATTAGATGAGGAAGTTGCTATGATACTAACATAATAGCAAGAAGAAAGAAATGATAATCCAAGGATTTGGATGGATGATATGATAATCCAAGGGATTTCAATGGAACCCTATTGAGATGCATTGATATAGACCAAGATGAAAGAATAATTAGAGAGTTCCATGATGGTCCTAATGGTGACCATTTTTTAGCAAGAACAACTGCTATAAGGATAATGAGAGCTGGTTACTACTGGTCATCCTTGTTCCATGATTGTCATAGACATGTGAGAAGGTGTGAAAAATGTGCTTTCTTTTCTGGTAAACAAAAACTTGTAGCTTTTCCTCTCCACCCTATTTAGGTTGATTAGCCCTTTTCTCAATGGGGATTAGATTTCATAGGCTCCATCAATCCTCCTTCTAGCTCTGGTCATAAATGGATTCTAGTTACTACAAATTACTTTACCAGATGGACAAAGGCAATTGCATTGAAGGATGACACATAATCTTCAGTTGTTGAATTTATTGATGGAATTGTAACAAGGTTTGGTTCCCCTTCAACCATTATTTTAGATAATGGAAAATCTTTTGTTGGAGCTTAGATTTGTGCATGGGTAGTTGATCATAATATCTACTTAAGCACATTCTCCAACTACTATCCTTAGGGCAATGGATTAGCCAAGTCATTTGACAAAAACCAAGATTATGAAAAGGATTATAGAAGATAACTAGAGGTGTTGGCATTAGAATTTAAAAACAACATTATGGACTGATAGAATAACACCTAAGAGACCCATAAGAAATTCCCCTTTTATGTTGGTATGTGGTGGAGAAGCTAGGCTTCCTATTTCACTAAAATTTCCTGCTCTTGAACTAGCCCATCAATTGGAATTGATTCAAGATGATGCTATATCTATAAGGATAGCAGAACTAATAGAGTTAGAGGAGAAAAGAAATTAGGCCATGTAGACCTTGGGAGTACATTTACAATAGGTGAAGAAGTCCTTTGATAGGAAGTCTAAGTTCAGAATTTTTAGAGAGGGTGATCTTGTGTTGAAATGGGATGCAAATAGGGCAAAACCCAAGAGGCACTCAAAATTTGATGCACTATGGAGTGGTCCCTATGTGGTTATTAGTTGCAAGAAGGCTAATGCATTCCAGTTAAGTAGACCTAATGGTAAAATTTTCAGTCAATGGAATATATCTTAAACCATGCTTTTGATGAGGGTTAAAGTTTCCTTGTACATAATAGAGTGGTTTCTATTTTTAGTTCTTTCCTATTTTCCAAGAAGTGCATGAGCATATTTGCTCCCTTTTTTGGAGTTGTTTTGAGCTTTCCAGAGCTCTGTGGAGGTTTTTTGTTCTTTGTTGGTTGCAAATTTTTGCTAGTCATAGGTGGGATACCATGTCAATTCTTGGTAGTGACTCTATTCCTAATGGATTGCTTAAGGCCACTAGTCTATGCTTGGCAGGAAAGAATCGCCTCTAAGTCACCAAGAATGTTGGCCATTTTTGCCCCCCATTTAGCCCATCATCAATAATCAATTTGATAAATCTTCAATGGCCTAGATTCTTTGATGTGGGTTAACATGCTTTTCAATCAGGTTAATATCTTGTGTTAACACAATTTCTTCATAAGTTGATTTGGATCGATTTATTCATGTGCCAAGCTAGTTTAGTTTATTCATGTGCTGAGTTGGATCATTTTTCTTCATGTGTTGAGTTGTGAGTTAACGTGCATTTTTTGCTGAGGTTAACATTTTGTGCTAACTATTTTTGCTATTTCGAGAATTGACTTTTCTTTCTTCCATGAAATCATGAAATTGTATGCTGCCTCTTTGACAACATATTGGGAAATGTGTCGACAAATAAATTAGTGCTAAGTGGTGGGTCAGTTCCTTCATTGCATTTTACTCACCATCAGATCAAGGATCATCTATGGTTGTCGCTATGTCCCTATGTAAAGTTGCAAGGTAGTTATTTCATGCGACATAGCAGCACTTGCCATGTGGCAGGTGGGTCCTTCCCTTTTATTGTTCATGGTGTGGTGAATCTTTGTCTTGCTAGGATGCTTTTGATCTAATGGCTCTCATATTTTTTCACCCTTCCTTGGCCCTTTTGTGAAGATGCAATGGCTATCAGATTTAGATGTATCTTTGGAGATTCCTTGCCTCATCCTAGCCATCCATTTGATATAAAGAAAATCTTGATCAAGGGCTATGTTTTAATCAAGTGTTGGGGATTTTCTTGTAACATTTGAGCCATCCAATTCAAAAAAGAAGATCTACATCAACAAATCATGCATTTTTGGGTAGATCAGATCTATTCCACACGATCAATTTTGTGATTCTTGCAGTAGGTTAACTTGCATGTTATCCCATCTCACATTTTTTTGATAGTAGTGTAAATTTATTTATGACAGTTGTGGCACATTACAAAGATCATTTCTTTAAGGCAAACTAGCATTTCGGGGCTTGTTCCATGGTGTTAATGCATCTCCATGCCCCTTTTCTACATGTAATGAGCGAATCTCATGAGATTTGATCTCTTGTGGCTAGATGCGTTGATTTTGGTTTCTTCTTGTAACTATTACATCTAGAGTTGTTCCATGATCACATTTCTTCCAAATTTTCAAGTAACTATTACGTGTAGTGGTTGAATTTTGTTTAGGGAAAAAAATATTTCAGTTATGCCTGAGCTATAAAGACATATTTTGTAAATTTTGTTAAGGTCAAACCCTCTCTATTTATTTGGCATTGCTCTAGCATGCTACTATAAATCCCCTTTGTCTTTGAACAATATGACATTCTACCTTATCTCTTTTGGCAATTGATGTATTGTGCACAAGCTATTTGCGTCTCATTGGTGTATTGTGGATATCTGTAATCTTGCATGACTATATCTCTTTTTGGCCTATGAATGATATATAAGTGAATTCTCTTCTTCCTCATGTCATTTATTTGGCTTTTTTGATTTGCATGTGATTGTTAGATTAAAACAAGTTTGGATGTCTATATCTTTTGGTGTTTTGATCGTTCAATAGTGCATGCATGGTTAGAGATTGGTTTGAACAATCTATTTTGGTGCATCACCTCCTTAGAATAGATTAGATAGATTTTTTTTATTGCATCTTCTTCTTTCCTCTCAAGAGTAGTTAGGTGCTTCTTGATAGTAAAGATGTTGGCCTTCTCCAGAGAATCAACCTCACAGTTCAAGTCCCATAGCTTGGAGGTTGTTTCCATGTTTCACAAGGTTGTCCTTAGGTAAAAAATTTCAACAAGGGTGAAAATTTTTGTGACAATAATTACATTAGCTATTGGGATAGTTGCTAGATTTTCAACAAGTCCTAAGGAAAATCATATGATGGTAGTAAAGAGAATACTGAGATATCTGAAAGGAACATAAGACTATGTATTGTATAACAAGAATAATTATAAGTTTGAACTAAAGGTGTTCACATATTCTGATTGGGTAGAAAATATTGATGACATGAAAAGTATAGGTGGTGGTGCATTCTATCTAGGAAAGAGACTAATTGCATGGAAAAGAAAGAAACAAAACTACATTTTCCAATCAATAGATGAAGCTGAGTATGTGGAAGCAACAATAAATTGTTCAAACATCATTTGGATCAAATAATTGTTGGAAGGTATGAAGGAAGAAATACCAATCCAGTGGTTATCTATTGTGATAGTACACGTATTATTAATATATCAAAGAATCCTATTATGAACACAAAGACAAAGTACATTGCTATCAAGTATCATTACTTGAGAGAGATAGTTCAAGACAAAGAAGTGAAATTTGAATATGTTAACACAAAAGAGAAAATTGTTGACATATTCACTAAATATTTACCTAAGGATGGTCATGAATATATTAGAGGTAAACTGGGGGTGATTCCCCTATACCAAGATACTTAAGCTATAGAGAAGCATTGCATCAAATTTGTCGAATAGAATGTCTTACACATTGATGTAGATAGTTCTACTTTATGAGTTTCCTAAGGTGGTAGTGAAGAAGAATAATACTATAATAGATCAGTCATATGAAGATGACATATGAAGAATTCTAAACTAACATGAAATTATCTACATAATCAAGGTGCATGAGCAAGAGGTAGTGTCTTTGGAATTATTCTCAAAGAGGGAGAGATTGCATAAAATAGTATAGATGTTAAAGAGGGAGAGATTATCTTCACAGAGGGAGAGATCATTCATTCAAGTTGACATATATATGAATCTAGTGGGAGAGAATATCCTAGAGGAAGAAAATAGATGATGGTAGAGACATGCTAAGTAAGAGGGAGTGATTACATAGAGGAAGTTCATAAAAAATTAAGTGGTGTTACCAAATCAAAGATATGCATCAGAATAAAACTAAGGATATTAATAAAAAGATCTTATACATTGAGCATGTTACTCAAAGTCTATAATTTTTTTGGATTTTATGGTAACCTCAAGTATCTCTATAAATATTTTTGTTGAGATGCTTCCATCAATGCCAAAGAGGGAGATTGTTGGAAACTAAAATTAGAATAATTGTTGTTGTTTCATTGATATCAAATTTATTGGTGAGACAGTTTTCTATCCGATCTAAATGTCATATCTATTTGATTGATGAAGAGGGTTTGAGAACTTGTTCATAACAAAACACTCTAGAGGAAAGGTTGAGTTATGAAGAGGAAGCTACAAATGGACACTAGATTAGTTAGACTTTGACAAGATAAAGTGATTGTTTAATTATGTTGATATGAGGAAAAGATAGTATTGTTCAAGCCTTGAAAGTGTGAACAAAGAAAGATCAAATGTGTAGGCTTGACCTAGTAACAAAGTAAAAGACCAAGGAATTTTGATGAACATGTCAAGTGATGCTAGTGTCAATCGAGCCACATTAAGTTTCAAGAAAATTTAGTGTTGATCGAGCATCAGTATCAACTGAGTGATAGTGTTGATGCTAAGGAAGAAGTTTTATAGAGGCTAAGTAACTTAGTGATGACCAAGTATCATAACTTAGTGTTGGACGAGGAACAAAATTTTAACTATTTACAAGGAATATTAATTTCTAGCCAACTAAGTTGATTTCTTAGGATATGGAAAATGTGTTGAAGATAAGGATAAATGAGTTAGATCATTTAATTTTAAGAGAGGATTAGGTAAATGATCTAAGAGATGAATTCAAGGAGAATTTTCTAGAAAAGAAGAGATCAACAAAATGGGGATTAGATACATTGTGTATGATGGATTGAATCGTGAACCCTAAGATCTACGATGTTTATTAAGAGAGAAAAGATCATAATTGACTATTTAAAGAGGTACAGAGGAAAACAACTTGTAGAGAGAGAGTATATGGGTAGAGAGGTTGTACGTGTATGAAGGAGTCCTAGAGAGTTGTATTTGTTACTGATTTTGTTGACTGGTGAATCTAAGAAGAAGGCTTAATTTAATTGAGAAGAAGTGAAGGGTGATTTCTTGAAGGGTTGCCAAGAGAATCTAACATTGAGATGACAATGGAGGCCAAAAAATGAATTAGTATTAGGAGTTGAACAAAGATCTGAACATACAAAGTGAGTTGTACTTAACAAATCAAACCTATTGTTACTTTCTAACCATTGTGAATAGTATTTGAAATCTTTTAATCAAGGTTGACCTAATAGTCATAAGGACATAACAATCTATGTAAATCCTTTAACTAGGTGACAATATAATGGAATGTACTAAAGTATTTTAACAAGGCCACTCCTAACAAGGTGATTAAATTCTTTAACAAGGTCACATTTAACAACATGTATTGTAACCTTCAATAAGGTTGGCTCTTAAAAGGGCTCACTTCATAAGAGTGAAAAATTGGAGACATGTTGTTGGTAGGTTTTTCCAAATTTGGTTTCTACATTAAATCATAGTGTCAAACTTGTGTCAATGTTATTACCATTCTTTATTGATTTAATTCTACATTCTACAAGTCTATTATTTTAATAATAGTGGAGAACTAGCTAATTTTGCAAATAGTTTATAGTAGAGACTGAGTAATGGAATGATAAGATATGAAATTGTTTAAGTGTTTTCTTATGCAATTGGTTTATTTGGACCTTGGATAATTGATTCAACCCCCTCCCTAGTTAATCTAAATATTCTAACACAAAGAGGTCAATATTTTTTATTTGCCCAAAGGGTGAAGGGCATACTCTCCTACTCTTAGTGCTTCCCCCAAACACGTCAAGAAGATTAATTAAGATCACTAAAAAGTGGAATATGTCACGCACTTTTGAGACTCAATGAAGGGTCATAATTTCTAATTCACCACAAGGGTGAAGAGCATACTTTCCTACCAAAAAAGAGACCTACTCACAAGTTTTATGTGCCTAGGAAATAAAACAAACAGTATATATCACACATGGAAATGAAATAAATGTTAAAGTAAATAATTATTATTTACAATTTTACTTAATTTTGTTTAGGTTAATGCATTTAGTTAATAGTTGTAGTCTAGGAGTTGTTGACAACATGGGAGTTTGTTCCTATCTAAGTCATACTTATCCTCTCACCTTGATCAAGGATATCCCACCTTTTATGGATGTATACTTAGTTGTCAACCTTATCTCCTAGCTATTTCTAGCTTGTTCTACAAGCTTCCTTGAGGACTTTATATTCTGGCTCTCCTATTGTAATATCATATCATTCAAGTCATATTTTATAGTAATACATTTTCCATTGTTGCAATATCTTCTCTCTTAGTCTGTTTAGTTTCTCCAAGCTCCACCCTTCCTTCTTTGGTTTCCCTTCGATAGGTTATTTGCATGCAGCTAATCTTGGCAAGCTGTGAAGATGTCTTTCATCAACTTCTACATGGTATCAAAGCTTCCCTATTGCTTCTTGGTTGAAGAATTTTTGAGGATGTGATTTAGAGACACAAACTCTAGTTTGTTTGTGATTTTTTTCTTTAATCTAAAGGAATAATATTTTTTCGGAGCACTTTGGGCCTAAACGAATGCTACCATTGAGTTCAGAAGGCCTATTATAGTCAGAATCCATATAAAATTTGTCCATTTTGGATACAATTGATTTTGGAGGCATAATTTTTTTGCTTGGAGGTCATCAATTTTAAGCAGGTGATTTGTTGACATTAACATGACATCATCACTACATCATTAGAACCTTCTTGCTAGCACTCTAGGGTCCTTTTTGACCTACTCGTAGTTTTTTAGCCATAACTTGAGCATACAAAGGTATTTTTTTGATTCGAAAGAAGCATCGAAAACCTGGTTCCAAGACTAAGACATTGGTGTAGGTATTTTGTGGTTTCGATGTAGTTTTGTTGCCCATTTTTTTAGTTGAAATTCAAAGTTCTATTTTTCACTTTAGGCAGCTTTTTTTATGCATTCCATCTCCATTTTTTAAAACCATTATATTTTTGGAAAGTTGGTTTTGTCATCTTTTCAAAAATGTTATCATTTCTTTGAGATTCTACTCTATGCTCTTTATGTCATGTCTTTGGTGTTTTTTTCTCTATGGTGGATATCTAGGGTGTTCCAGGTTTGAGGATCATTTTCATGGCATGAGATCTTTTGTTTTGGGCTATACTATCTTTTGTATCAGCTTTTTTTCCCCTTTCTAATCATTGTTGATATCATTTATAAGAATCTTTATGTAAACACACTGAGATAAAGTGCCACTCTTGCATTTTGGATTCATGAACATTGTTTTGAGACAGTTATACTCACACTATTTTATAAAGCACCATGGGGGGCATCAGTTGTTACCATTTTTGTGCCCTCTTCCTTTATCAAGTGAGTTTACCTTCCATGACATTAGCCCCATGATGTGTCAGTGACACGTGCCTTTATAGATGTTTGTACCTCTTCCTCTCTCTCGTTGTTCTTGGTTCTTTCTGCAAAGGATTTTGGCCCACTTTTTTAGTTGCATGTCATCTCACCTTGTCTACATTAGGGGGGGTTATTCTGTTGTTCTAATGTTTCCTTGGTTTGATGGTTCAATAGTGTGAGCTATTTATTCATTATTTGATCCTATATACTAGGCGATTGCAGTGGCTAGCTACTTATGCATTTAAGTGAGATGGATCATCTACCATATAGACACTCTTTGTTTGTGCCTTCTATTTTCATGAAGGATCTTCAGATCAACAATTTATTTCTGACAAAGTTTGTAGCTTCTTCATGCTTCAGTGATGCTCTTCATGATCTTCTCTTTGTTCTTATTTTCTGGGACATCCCTCTAGTTGGAGGCTTCTTTAGTCCTTCACTAGATTTTCAGCTATCTCTTTTTGGAGAGGGGTTTTTCCCACTGGGTTTTCTCCTTTGTCTCCAGTTTATAGAGATTTCTTTGCATTTGTACATGGGTACCTAACATGGCCTCATTGTTGGAACACATTCTGCATTTCATCTTAGCTTTTTGTAAGCTTAAGTGCATTCCCCTAAGTTGCACTTAAGGGGGGGTGTTAGAGTAAATAATAACTATTTACACTTTTACTTAAGTTTACTTAGGTTAATGTATTTAGTTAATAGTTATAGTCTAGGAGTTGTTGACAACATGGGAGTTTTTTCCTATCTAAGTGATACTTATCCTCTCACCTTGATCGAGGATATCCCACCTTTTCTGGACGTATGCGTAGTTGTCAACCTTATCTTCTAGCTCTTTCTAGCTTGTTCTACAAGCTTCCTTGAGGCCTTTATATTTAGGCTCTCCTATTGTAATTTCATATCATTCAAGTCATATTTTACAAAAATACATTTTCCATTGTTGCAATATCTTCTCTCTGTCTGTTTAGTTTCTCCAAGCTCTGCTCTTCCTTCTTTGGTTTCCCTTCGACAAGTTATTTACATGCAGGTGATCTTGGCAAGCTATGAAGTTGGCATTCATCAACTTCTACAATAACATCAAGCATGATTGGTTTTTTTTTTTCCCTTTGTTTGGGCAACCTTGTAAAATTTTTAGTAACCCCTTTTAGGAAATAGTTTTGACATGCACTCTTTTAATGAGAAATTTTGCAAGAAATTTGGGAAATCCTACAAAACAAATGCATTAGTACACAAAAAAGGGTCAGCCAAATAGAATAAGCCTACAAAATCTCATTGGTCTGATTGTCAATAACAAAAAACCTGAAAATAAAATGCTTTGATAATTTAAAATGCTAATAAAAAATTGAAACAACTATCTATTTTGAACCAAGTGATACTTTTTGCTACAGAAATATCGTATGTTACTTCCTGGTATAGCTATGTGATACTTTCTTCTTGTGTGATACTTTGTGTCAAACAATGTGATATTTCTTACAATGTTTGTGTTAGATTGTGGTGATTGATCAAGAAAGTACTCTACATACTTCATAAATTCTTTGGGGCTCGGGGCATCACCCAGAAAAAATAAATTTGTGGCCCTATTTTATTGAGATTTTGGGCCGACATGTAATTATTAATTATAACTCTAAAGTGGTAAAAATACTTGTATAAAAGAGCTTAGGGTTAGGGATTCATATATAGTTGTGATGTGAAATTGGTTCTTGCGGTGGTATTGAGTTGTAAGGGATTACAGATTGTAATCAGGTTATAATCAATGGATCATAATAATATCGGACTTGTTGTTTGGTGGATGTAGCCCAGGGATTGGTTGAACCACATTAAATCTTGGTGCCTTGTGTTCTTTTCTGTGTGATCTATTA
The DNA here is from genome assembly GCA_028749045.1 of Cupressus sempervirens. Taxonomy (NCBI): domain Eukaryota; kingdom Viridiplantae; phylum Streptophyta; class Pinopsida; order Cupressales; family Cupressaceae; genus Cupressus; species Cupressus sempervirens. Next base: position 450,496,956 of record CM053790.1, read on the forward strand.
TTTTCTGTTATTGGTTATATTTGTATGTAATTTTTATTTTTATTTGTGGTTTAATCCTAACAAGTGGTATCAGAGTGAGGTTGTTTTTTAGTTATCCTCTATAGGAAAGTCTCACGGTTGAGTGGGAGTCTCATGATTAAGTGGGAGAAATGGTAGATGAGGGTAAGCTAAGGGTTGATAGGTTTAATGGGTAGAACTTCCAGTTATGGAAGATACAAATAGAAGACTATCTTTATCAGAAGGATTTATGGAAGTTGTTGGAAGGCAAAGCCAAGAATCAGGGAGCTATATCAAATTATGAATGGGATCTATTGGATAGAAAGACACTTGGAAGCATTCGATTATGCTTGGCACCATTGGTGGCATTTAATATTACAAAAGTGAAGATGACAGAAGAATTGATGAAAACCCTAGCGACACTATATGAAAAGCTCTCCGCTTCAAACAAGGTATTTTTCTTGAAGCATTTATTTAATATGGAAATGACAGAAGGTGGATCTGTTGTAGATCATTTAAATGATTTTAATACTATTACTAGCTAGTTATCTTCTGTGGGTATCAATTTTGATGAAGAAATTAGGGCTCTCTTGATTTTGTGTTCATTTCTTGAAAGCTGGAATGGCTTGGTAATGGTTGTGAGTAATTTTCTTCTTGGATCAAGTACCCTAAAATGTGAAGATGTGATCGGTGTTGTTTTGTGTGAGGAAACTCGTAGGAAATCCTCAGGTGGATCTACATCAAGAAGTGCTTTGAATGCACATAGTAAGGGAAAAATGACTGAGAGAGGAAGTAATTCTAGAAATTGTGGGAAATCAAGAGGAAAGTCAAAGGGGAGGAGGTCTCAATCGAGAGAACCGAATGATTGTTGGTACTGTGGGAAACTAGGTCATAAAAAGAAAGATTGCTAGAATCGAAAGAAAAATGAAGGAGATAAACCAGATGGAGACAAGGAGGCAAATGTGGTAACAAATTTAAAGAGGATTCTTTGATTCTATCTTTAGAAAGTGTTGATGATTCATGGGTTTTAGATTCTGATGCTTCATTTCATGCTACACCTCATAGAGGTTATTTCATTGATTATGTCCAAGGGTATTTTGGGCTTGTTTATTTGGAGGATAATGAACCCTGTCAAATTGTTGGAAAGGGAAAAATTAAGATTAAGTTGTAGAATGGGAATCATTGGCTACCACATGAGGTAAGACATGTTCCAAGGCTGAGTAGGAATTTAATTTCAGTAGAGCAACTCAGTGATGAGAGTTGTGTAGTTACTTTTAATGATAAAAATTAGAAGGTTTCAAAAGGTTCCCTTGTAGTAGCAAAAGGTGTGAAAGTAGGCATCTTATATCTTTGTACAAGTCATATGTTTCCTTCTACTTTAATTGTTTCAGAGAAAAATGAATGTTCAGGAACAATTGTTGTAGATGAGTAGGGAGAAAAAATAGTTGCTGTAGATTCTAATACAACACTATGGCACAGCAAACTTGGGCACATGAGTGAGAAAGGTATGAAAGTACTTCATTCAAAGAAAGTTTTACCAAGTCTAAAATGTGTTGATATGGATTTCTATGAAAGTTGTGTGTATGGAAAAAAAGAGAGAGTGAGTTTTGTAAAGACTGGGAAAGAAAACAAAAAGGAGAAATTAGAGCTTGTTCATACAGATGTATGGGGACTAGCTTAGGTATCCTCTGTTGGCGACTCTCATTATTATGTTACATTTATTGATGATGCAACTAGAAAAGTATGGGTTTATTTCCTTAGAAAAAAATTTGATGTATTTCAAATTTTTAAGAAATGGAAATGCTTGGTTGAAAATGAGACTAGTAAGAAATTAAAATGTGCCAGATCTAATAATGGTGGTGAGTATTGCAGTCATGAATTTGAAGATTATTTCTCTACTAATGGTATTCGTAGACAAAAAATTGTTTTGAGGACTCCATAGGAAAATGGAGTGGCTGAACGCATGAAAAGGACTATAATGGAGTGTGCAAGGAGCATGAGGTTGCATGTTGGGTTGCCCTTACACATGGGGGTGGAGGCTATCAATACTACTATATATTTGATTGATAGAGGTCCCTCTACTCCTTTTTGTTGTGGTATTCTGGAGGAAGCATGGACTGGTAAGATGGTGAGTTATTCTTTTCTCAAAATCTTTGGTTGTGAAGCATTTGCTCACATAGATTCTGAAAAAAGAAACAAGATGGAAGCTAAGTCAAAGACATGTGTATTTGTTGGATATGGAATTAATGAATTTGGTTGTAGGCTTTGGGATTTTGAAAACCATAAAATTATAAGAAACAGGGATGTCGTATTCAATGAGAAAGTGTTGTACAAAGATCTATTGTAGAAACATGAGAAGAAATAAGATGATTATGTAGTGTTGGATGATACTCCAAAAGCTGATGTTCTAGCCATTCCTCATGATGTGCAACAACTGCAACAACAAACACCACACACATTAGTGAATGTTAGATGATCAATAAGGCATATTAGACCTCCAAAAAGATTCTCTCCCTCTTTGTATTCAATTTTACTTACTGATACTGGTGAACCTGAATGTTATGATGAAGTTGTGCAGGTGGATACTAACCTTCAATGGGAGTCTGCAATGAAAGACAAAATGGACTCTTTGCTAAAGAATTAGACATGGGATTTATGCAAGTTGCTTGCAGGTAAAAGAGCTTTACAGAATCAGTGGGTTTATAGGTTGGAAGAAGAGGAAGGTAGTAAGAAAATATTTAAAGCCAGGTTAGTTGTGAAAGGATTTGTACAAAAAAAGGGTATTTATTTTGATGAGATATTTTCTCCTATTGTTAAGATGACTTCTATTTGTACTATTTTAAGTCTTGTGGCTATTGAAGATTTGCATTTAGAGCAACTTGATGTTAAAACAACATTCCTTCATGGTGATTTGGATGAAGAGATATATATGGCTTAGCCACAGCGATTTGAGGTCAAAAGTAAGGAGAACTTAGTGTGCAGATTGAAGAAAAAGTTTATATGGCTTGAAGCAAGCACCTCAGCAATGGTATCTAAAATTTGATAGTTTTATGCATGAGCATGGATACAATAGGTGTCATTCAAATCATTGTGTTTATTTTAAGAGGTTGGATGATGACAACTACATTATTTTATGTTTATGTGTTGATGATATGCTTGTAGCTAGGTCTAACATGGATCACATTAAGGAGTTGAAACACTAACTAGCACATGCATTTGCTATGAAGGATTTGGGGGTAGTAAAACAAATCCTTGGTATGAAGATCTATAGAGATAGGAAGAACAGAACATTGACACTATCTCAGGCTAATTATGTTGAGAAGGTGTTGCAATGTTTCTCTATGGAGAATGCTAAAGTTGTCAGCACACCTTTACCTAGTCATTTGGAGTTGACTAAGGAGATGTGTCCTAAGACACAAGAAGAGGAAGATAAGATTACCAAGGTACCCTGTGCTTCAGCTATAGAAAGCTTGATGTATGCTATGGTATATACTAGGCTAGATATTGCACATGTAGTGGGAGTCATTAGCAAGTATATGAGTCATCCTGAAATTGAGTATTGGAATGCAATCAAATGGATTCTTAGATATTTGAGAGGAACATCCAATAAGTGTTTACACTTTGGGGGCTCTACTACTAGTTTATAGGGCTATGTTAACTCAGGTTTGGCAAGGGATGTTGATACTAGGTGGAGTACTACAAGTTATTTCTTTCTTGTTGGTGGGGCAGCTGTGAGCTGGGTTTCTAGGTTATAGAAGGTTAATGCTTTATCCACTATAGAGGCAGAGTATGTAGCTGCTACAAAGGCATCCAAGGAGATGATATGGCTTCAATTATTCTTGGAAGAATTGGGACACCCTCAAAGGGATAATTATTTATTTACAGATAGTCAAAGTGCCATTCATCTTGCAAAGAATTCAACTCTTCATTCAAAGACCAAACACATATAGTTGTGGTACCATTTCATTCAGTCAGTTTTGGAGGATGGACAGTTAAAGCTAGATAAGATACATACAGATGACAATCCAACAGATATGTTTACAAAGGTAGTAACAAGGGAGAAGCTAAACTCCTTTTCAACTTTAGTTGGTCTTTTAGATTGAACATGAATAAAAGAGCAGTAGAGTCTAGGGTGGTTTGATCTAGCGGGAGCCTCATAGAGTAGCGAAATAGCTATAGGATCAGTCTCCAAGTGGAATATTGTTGTTTAGTGTGGAACCTAATCAGTCCCCAAGTGGGAGATTGTTAAATTGTGGTGACTAATTAGGAAAGTACTATACATATTTCATAAATCTTATCAAGATTTTGGGCTGACATGTAATTATTAATTATAACCCTAAAGTGGTAAAAATACTTGTATAAAAGAGCTTAGGGTTAGGGATTATTATATAGTTGTGATGCGAAATTGATTCTTGTAGTGGTATTGAGCTGTAAGGGATTACAGATTGTAATCAGGTTATAATCATTGGATTGTAATAATATCAAATCGCTATTTGGTGGACATAGCCTAGGGATTGGGTGAACTATGTTAAATCTTGGTGCCTTGTGTTCTTTTATGTGTGATCTATTATTTTTTGTTATTGGTTATATTTGCATGTAATTGTTATTTTTGTTTGTGGTTTAATCCTAATAGTTTGTACAATAGAGTGTGAATGTCTTTGCGATACTTTTAATCGGTAAAGTATCACACACTAATTGTAGTATACTAGAAAAGTATCTACAATATTTCATTTGCAAAAATAAATAAAACACAAAAAGAAGAAGAAATAAAATGCAAAAAAGAGGGCAACATCTAGTTGCTTTTCCCCATGGCAGGCACTGAAAATGTATACACACAAATGTGCACTTCTCAAAGTCCTTCTATTTGAGGGATCTCATGGATTGAGAGACTCAAATATCAACCTAGAGCTCCCTAGTCATGGAGTGCAAAGGAATGCAAATAACAATAAGATGGCTCTTAGCTGAGCATACGAAGGTCACCCCATGCACGTACACCATGAAACATGAAATTACAAGACAAGAGAAAGAGTGATAGTGTCTAAGAACTACCATGAAATGCTATGAAAAATATAGCTAAGCTATATGAAATGAAAGAAATGCAACTAACGAGCAAGATGAAAGAGTTGCAATCCTTCTAATTAAACTAGGTGTGCTTATTCTAATGCATAAAAGAATCTATGTTAATGCAATATGAGATTAAACTACTATGCTATGTAAGAATGCGAGTGAGGCTACAAGATCTTCAAAAGCTCCAAGAGAACTTATAGGAAACCTTGCAACATAACAATAGTGCAAAAGAGTGGATCCTTACATGAGGAGACAACTCTCCCTTTTAAAGAAGTATACACAATGGAGATCATGAGACAAGACGATCTAATCAAGGGTGGGGAGTTGGTATTTTTGTGATCCATGTGCAAGATCATTTCCACCAATCATAAAAGAGTTGACTTTTGTGTCTTCATGTGAGACAAAAGGCTTTTATTTTATTTTTAAAATGGGAAAAAGCCTTTATGTGTGCAACTTAGAATAAGAGAAGAAATAGGTCTTTTATTTAACAAAAGGGAGGCATGTTCCTTTTAATTAAATAAGAACTTGGGATATAGTGGTCAAACTACAGGATAACATCAAATAAATTAATTTTTAAAGATTTCATCAAGATAAGTGATTCAATAATTTTAGCAAAATGTTGAGAAGGGGGATAATAGTCTAGATGACCATTTTTAGGTGATTAAAAATAGATTGATCATCATATTCTTCACTTGTCAAACTTATCAATATTAGTAGTCATGTGATGTGAACAAACACTATCACTAATCCATGTATCATTTTAACTAACATCACATATAACATATTTTTCATCTTCATACCTTTCCTCCTCTACATTCTTTCACAATAACATATAAAAATTCCTCACCTTCATTTTTATCATATGATCCTCACTCAATGTACTCTTCCTCAACAATAAAACATGAGATTTTTCCTTTGTCTTTGTAATCCTTGTTTCTTTAGTATTTGTTCTCCTTCTTATCATTCTTGTCATTCTTGCTCTTGTTAGGACATCAAGAAGAAACATTACCAACTTCATTACATTTAAAACATATCAGAGATATCTTACCTTTGAATATTCGTTTATGTCTTGGTATCCTCGTAGCCAACAATTCTTCAAGCTCATCCATCTCTTTTTCATCTGAATCTAAATCACTATCATCCTTTCTAAATTAATCTTTCTTTGAACTTCCAATAGTTAGTGATTTATTGGAAGTACTATCAAATTTAGGTACATTATTATCAAATATACTCAACTTAAATTCAATCAATCTATTGACCAAGACATCAAGAGTAAAGACATTATCAGGCATAGCTCTAAATTCTTGAATAGTAGATACTCTAATAGCATTACTAGGTAGTAAGGTTCTCAATACTTTACTTACAACTTCTTCATCACTTATGACTCCTCCAACATCTTTGATGGTATCAACCACTTCCTTGATTTAATTATTGTATTAAATAATGTTTTCTCCTTCTTTCATCCTCATGTCATCTTAATTTCCTCTTAGACTTTTAGATTTGGCTCTTAATACATTCATATCTCCTCCATGTACAAGTATTAGCTTGTCCCACTTCTCTTTAGTAGTATCATAGTCTTTGACATCATCAATTCAATACCAATCAGAGAAGAAGAAATCTCTATCATCAAGTTGTTGTGTTCTTTCTTCTGTTTCATTTTCTCAACTATCATAGGAGAGTTTGGAGGTGTGTACAGGCTATCGAGATAGTGTAATGCATAGTCTCTAATTCTTAATAGGCCCAATATCATATTGATTTTCTATGAAGAAAATTTCTCCTTCTTTAACTTTGTTAACTCTCTTTTATATATCTTTGGATCTTTAGCTTAAATCTCTTCAAACTTTCTCCTTCAAGTACTCACCTTTGACACTAGTTGTTAGATAACATAGAGTGGAGGCGAGGGGGAGGGTCATTTATAATCAGTCACCCTATAAGCCCTTAAAACACTTTTCCAAAAACTTAAAAATTTAAAATTTAAGATCATTGGCTTCATAAACATATCAAACATTCAACTTAATCCTCGCAGTAAACTATTAACTTTATATGTTGAGTATCAAAGTAAGTTTTTCTGGATATATCGAGTTGCAATAGTAAATAGTAAACATGAAATGAACATGCAACACAATAAACATTCAGACAATTTGACACAAACTATTTTAACATGGAAACCCTATTAAGGGAAAAAAACCTCAGACTGGTAATCCAAAAAAATCACCCTTCTAAAGAATGATCCATTAATAGTCAACCTTGTTAAATATTACATACACACTATTAATGTGAGCTTGTCGAAGGATTTTTACCAAAAATCATCTAGATCATATCACTCCTAAAATATCTATAAAGTGGCATGATCTAAAGGTCTTACAAAACATTCAACATAATATAACCATACAATGGGTTTACAATTAAGTTGTTAGGTCCACTTATTTAAGATTTTTTTGATACAATGGTTAGAGAGTAATAGTGAAATAATCCGTTTAAAAAATAACTACCTTTTTCTTGTTCAAATCTCTATTTCACTCATATTCTATCCTCTGTTAATAATCTTTCTTCCTTCTGCTTCCTTTTGGCTTATCCAATCACTTACACATCAACTTAGCACTTCTCTTGCTTGATCTTCACAATTTAGTTATGTTCATTCATCCTTTGGCTCTCAATCTTCTTCTTCAACTTGATCTACAACAAATGAACAATGCATTCATCCCTTAAATATAATTTTCTTCCAATTCACTAGATTCTTCCATGCTTTTCCTCTTAACCACAATCATTGGATCTTCATCCAACTTAGATTCATTGAATCTAGAGACTCGAGTGTCACACATTTACCTTGAACTTTGTGCTTCAATTCAAGTCATTAAATCTTCTCTATATTTCTCTAGCCATTGATCTTATAACTAATTCTATCCAAGTATCTTTGAAAATTCTTAAATAATATTAAATTTCCATCCAATGTTGGCCTTAGATCAATTCTTTTCCAAACTATTATTCCTTTCTTTTCTCAGTTAACATTGCATCTGCTTAGTGAATACTATGCTCAGTTAAAATTATTCTTTCTCGGTTAATATTGCACATCCTTCACTTCTTCATGTACCCAGTGACAACTGTAGTAGCTTGGTTAACACTAAGGTTCTTCACTCACTGACTGATGTAGGAGCATCCAGAGGTATAAGGGCAATCCTGTGTCACCCAAAAAAAAAGGTACTTAGACTTAGTCTTTGTTTCATGTATTTTCATGTATGGATACCCATTTGGAACAAATAAAGGTTCCAACTCTCACAGTTCCACTATCAACGTTCTAGGTTAGAGTATTTGAGCACCTTGGGATATGTGTAAATGCCAAAAAAATATGACTATGTAATTGAACCATAATTATGGTGGATTAGAAGGTGTAAATTAGAGGGAGGATTAAAATTGTAATTTAGAATATTCCAAAAAAGAATTAGGTCAAAAGGTTGCACAGTTTGAAAGTTATCGCAGTTTTTTAGTTTTTGGAGACCTCCTAAGAATGCTTCAAAGTTAGGTTCAAGGAATTAAATGACCTCTTATAGGGCTGAAAAATGGGGGACAAGTGAAGCTGGTCCATAGAGCTATAGAGCACTTCGAGAGCTTTCCAAAAATGTAAACAGTTCGTCAATCGAAGCTACGGTTCAAAAGTTATGCCTCCCAAAAGTTCAGTTACCATTTCTAGATTCTTCTAATTTTGCGCCGACTTCTAATGCGACTTCTGAAGCCTTCTATTTGGTCAGTGGATGCCAACTAGGAGTTTCTAGAATGTATTCCTAAATTCTTAACGCTTTGCGGTCTATTTAAGAACATTTCTGGCATTGTAAAAGGCAGTTCGGAGTGGAGTTTGAGAGAAGGTACTAGGAGAAGAAATTATCTCCAAATTTATGCTATTGTAAGCCCATAGGGCATGTTTTGGAGTCTGTTTCTCTACACTAAGTGTACTAGCATATTTTCATAGTTAATAAAATTTTCCCTTTCCTATTGTGTCCATTCTATGCTTGGGTTGAGTCCCCGTTAAGTGGTATCAGAGCAGGTTTTCCTGAGTGTGTAGATAGAGCGCCGACTGTGAGGTAGTTTGCACTAGGAGTGTGTGGTTGTGGGTTTTAATTAAGAAGATGCCTCCATGAAGAGAGTGTGGTGGAAGGGCCAGAGCTATTAATCCTGAGGAGGTTAGAGCCCTCCAAAGGCAGGTTCAAGCATTGCAAGAGGAGCTCCGTAGAGGAACAAATGTTACTACAGGTGAGAAAAGTGAGGATGACAATGAAGAATAAAAAATTGGACCAGAAGGGGAAGTTGAAGGGGAAGTTCTCAATCAGGTAGAGGAGAGGCTTTTTAGGGCCATTAATAAGTTTTGGAAAAGACCTACAATTGATGTGGGTGTATTTTCAGGAAATCTGAAACTAGATGAGTTGATTGACTGGATTAATGAACTGAAAGAGTACTTTAAGTATGAGGATATCAGGGATCTAGATAGGGTTAAGTTTACAAAGGCAAAACTAAAAGGCCATGCCAAAATTTGGTGGCAAGAGGTTCAATTGGAGAGAAATAGAAGAGGAAAGGAGAAGATCACAAGGTGGGATCGCATGGTGGACAAACTAAAGAAGCAGTTCATTCCTGTTAACTATGAGCTTGATTTGTTTAAGAAGATGCATGGGTTAAAGCAAGCAGGAAAATTAGTCCAGGAATATACAGAGGAGTTTTATTGACTTTTGATTAGAGTAGGGCATGCAGAAGCAAATAAGAAGAAGGTTTCTCATTATATCAGTGGGTTACAACCTAGCATCCAGGAGGAATTAAGTCTAGTAAGAATAACCAGCATTGAAGAGGCATACCAGTTTTCCCTACAAGTTGAAGAGAAGCTAAATAAATTTTTTGAAGGGAGACAAAGACGGTGCAGTCAAGGAGGAAGGGGTAGTGGTAGGTCATTTGGAGGTCGAAATGAGACCCAAAAGAAAAATGAAGATGTGGGTACTAGTAGGAACTAGAGGAACAAGAATTTCAACCACTCCCATGATCAAAACTTTGGAGATAAGAGAGGAAGAGGTAGAGGATGTGGACAAGGTTTAGGAAGAGGAGGTTTTTGTGGTACCTATTTCCATTGCAATGGACAAGGTCATCGTGCCTTTGAATGCCCTCAACGACAAGGAAGAATAGATAGGAGAGCTAAGGGTCAAGTTAGGGTTGCTCATGTGGATGAGGATGCAGAAAGAGGAGAGACTTTAGTAAATGAAAGAGTTCTGCTAAGTGGAGAGATTGAATCGAGACAAAGGAGGAGTCTATTTTGTACTAGGTGCAAATGTGAAAATAAATGTTGTGATGTGATCATTGATGGTGGTAGCACTGACAACTTGGTGTCAGAAGAGATAGTCTCTAAGCTGAAGCTCAAGAGGGAGAAACACCCCTAGCCCTATCGAATCGCTTAGGTTAAGGATGATCATAAGGTCCTGGTAAGTGAACAATGTTTAGTGAAGTTCAAAATTGGGAGTTACCATGATGAAGTTCTCTATGATATTATTCCAATGGATATCTGCCATCTATTATTGGGAAGACCATGGTAGTTTGATAGGCATGCAGTACATGATGGTCATGCAAACACATACTATCTAACAAAGGATGGAGTTTGCCACAAATTGAAGCCCATGGTAAAAGAAGGTGAAAAGGTATACATCAACGTAAGTGCTATGCTTTGATTCCTAAAAAAGATAAGGAAGGTAGTAGTGAAATACCACTTGAAGTTTCAGATTTATTAAGTGAGTTTAGAGATATCATTTCTGATAATGTTCCAGAAGGACTGCCACCGGTAAGGCAAATTAGTCATCAGATAGATTTAATCCCTAGAGCTAGTTTTCCTAACAAGGTGGCTCATAGCATGACTCCTATTGAAACTGAGGAGCTAAACAGATAGGTTTAGGAGCTATTAAAGAAGGGTTTGATTCAAGAGAGCCTGAGTCCATGTGTAGTACTTGCATTACTGGCACCAAAGCAGGATGGAGAGTGGAGAATGTGTATGGAATCTCGAGCTATAAATAGGATAACCATCAAGTATCGGTTTCCTTTGCCAAGAATGGATGATCTTATGGACTGCTTGAGTGGATCTCAGTACTTCACTAAGATAGATCTCAAGAGTGGCTATCACTAGATATGGATTTGAGAAGGAGATGAGTGGAAAATTTCCTTCAAGACCAAGGAAGGTCTTTATGAGTGGCTAGTCATGCCCTTTGGATTGACGAACGCCCTAAGCACCTTCATGCAGCTTATGAATGAGGTACTTAAGAATTTCTTGGGAAAATTTATTATTGTCTATTTGGATGATATTTTAATTTTCAGCAAGACTTTGAAAGAACATTTATTGCATATTCGTAGTGTCGTTGAAAGGTTAAGGGAAGAGAAACTGTTAATTAATCTGAAGAAGTGTAGCTTTGCTAAAAAAGAGTTAGTCTACCTGGGGTTTGTTGTATCACTTGAAGGTCTCAAAATGGATCCAGAGAAGGTAAAAGCCATCTTGGAATGGCCTACTCCAAGGTCTTCTACTGAGGTGAGATCATTTCATGGTCTGGTTAGTTTTTACAAGAAGTTCATTAAGAATTTTAGTGGCATAAGTGCACCCCTAACTAACACAATAAGAGGTGATAGAAAAGAGTTCAAATGGACTGTGGCAACTGCGAGAAGTTTTGAATTGCTAAAGAAGAAGGTGACAGAACAACCTATGTTGGCACTTCTTGATTTAAGCAAGGTGTTCCAGGTGGATTGTGATGCTAGTGGCAGTGCTATTGGGGCTGTATTAAGCCAAGAAGGTAAGCTTATTGCATATTTTAGTGAAAAATTGAATGATGCAAAAAAGACGTATTCTGTTTATGATCAAGAGTTCTATGCTATAGTTCAGGCCTTAAAGAAATGGAGGCATTATTTATTGCCAAAGGAATTTGTTTTATATACTGATCACTAGGCATTACAGTATCTAAATAGCTAAGGTAAATTGAATCAGAGGCATATGAAGTGGGTAGAGTTCTTGCAGAGTTATACATTTGTGTTGAAGCATAGAAGTGGAAAATCTAACAATGTTGCAGATGCATTAAGTAGGAGATAGTTGTTGCTTATAGTAATGTAGGTTGAAGTAGTTGGGTTTGCTAAACTCAAGAATTTGTACCCTGAGGATCCTGATTTTGCTGAAGCATGGAAAGCTTGTAAAGAACCTGTTGCTGTAGATAGAACTAAGTGGTTAGACTATCTGATTCATGATGGTATGTTGTTCAAGGGCAGTCAATTGTGTATTCCAAGGAGTTCCATGAGGGAAAATTTGATTAAGGAGAAACACAGTGGAGGGATGGTAGGACATTTTGGTCAAGATAAGACCATTGCCTTTCTTAGAGAACATTATTTTTGGCCTCAGATTTCACAGGATGTGAAGAAGTTTGTATAGAGTTGTCAGATTTGTCAAAGTGGCCAAGGGATTTAGTCACAATACTAGACTTTATCAGCCATTGCCTATTCCATCAAAGTCATGGGAGGACAGAAGTATGGATTTTGTTCTTGGATTGTCGAGGATACAAAGGGGTAATGACTCAGTATTTGTGGTGGTTGATAGGTTCTCCAAAATGGCACATTTCATTCCATGCCATAAAACTCATGATGCTATCCATATTGCAGACTTGTTTTTTAGAGAGGTGGTAAGACTACATGGCCTCCCAAAGAGTATAGTTTTTGATAGAGACACTAAATTTGTGGGGTATTTCTAGAAAACATTGTGGAAGAAGTTGAGAATAGACTTGAAATTTAGTTCTACACATCATCTACAGACTGACGGCTAGACATAAGTGGTAAACAGAAGTTTGGGCAATTTTCTGAGATGTTTAGTTGGGGATAAGCCCAAAGGATGGGATTTGATTCTACCACAAGAGAAATTTTCTTACAATAACTCTATAAATAGGAGTACTGGTAAATCACCATTCCAAATTGTATATGGAAGTAGCCCAAGGACTACACCAGAATTGAGGAAGATGGAGCAAGGGGAGAGGACAAGTGCTGAAGCAGAAGAGTTTGTTGAACATATCAAGCACCAACATGAGGAGGTCTAGGCACACATTATCAAGATGAATCAATAGTATAAAGCTAGGGCTGATCAAAGGAGAAGACATAAGGAGTTCCAAGTAGGGGATCTAGTCATGGTACACTTAAGAAAGGAGAGATTTCCAGTAGGTACTTACAACAAGCTGAAGATGAAGAAATTCGACCCTTGCAAAATTCTGAAGAAACATGACTCAGGAAATGCATATGAGGTGGAGTTGCCAGATGGAATTCACATTTCTCCTATCTTCAACATTGCAAACTTGACAGAGTATCATGATGATGGTGCAAATGAGGAGCTGATGTTAGAGCCATGTCCAATCCATGCTTCTAAGAAGGAGGAGATAGAAAACATTTTGGATCATCGTGTGGGCAAGAGTACTAGAAATAGGCAGTATGAAGAGTATCTAGTTAAGTGGAAAGGCCAATCAATCGAGGACTCAACTTGGATATCAACAGCTAAGGTTTCCCATTTGGGATTTCCTCTACCATCCATAAAGTGATAGGGTCACTTTTCAATCTACCCTGGGTGTCTGATGCAGGAGCATCTAGACGTATAAGGGCAATCCTGTGTCACCCAAAAAAAAGTACTTAGACTTAGTTTTTGTTTCATGTGTTTTCATTTTTGGATACCCATTTGGGTCAAATAAAGGTTCCAACTCTCATAGTTCCACTATCAGTGTTCTAGGTTAGAGTATTTGAGCACCTTGGGATACGTGTAAATGCCAAAAAAATAGGACTATGTAATTGAACCATAATTATGGTGGATTATAAGGTGTAAATTGGATGGAGGATTAAAATTATAATTTAGAATATTCCAAAAAAAGAATCAGGTCAAAAGGTTGCACGGTTTGAAAGTTATCGCAGTTTTTTAGTTTTTGTAGACCTCTTAAGAATGCTTCAAAGTCAGGTTCAGGGCATTAAATGACCTTGTACAAGGCTGAAAAATGGAGGATGAGCAAAGCTAGTTCATAGGGCTATAGAGCACTTAAGAGCTTTTCGAAAATGTAAACGTTTCGTCAATCGAAGCTACGGTTCAACAATTATGCCTCCCGAAAGTTCAGTTACCGTTTCTAGATTCTTCTAATTTTGTGCCAACTTCTAATGTGACTTTTGGAGCCTTCTATTTGGTTGATGGATTCCAACTAGCACTTTCTAGAATGTATTCCTAAATCCTTAACCCTTTGGGGTCTATTTAAGGACATTTCTGGCATTGTAAAAGGCAGTTCGGAGTGGAGTTTGAGAGAAGGTAATGGGAGAAGAAATTATCTCCAAATTTATGCTATTGTAAGCCCATAGGGCATGTTTTTGAGTCTATTTATTTGCACTAAGTGTACTATCATATTTTCATAGTTAATAAAATTTTCCCTTTCCTATTGTGTCCATTCTGTGCTTGGGTTGAGTCCCCATCATTGACCAAACTATCTTTCTTATACATGATCTCAACACTTAATAAAATCATGTAAAACAATCAAATATACATTATAATGTATGAGTCTAATTCATTCAAGTACCCATTGAATACCATACACTTATCAAATCTTATATCACCATTATACTTTCTTCAAACTATCTTCATCAATTGAATGATAATATGCCACTCTACTGAATTAGCATAATGTGTCACCAATTAAGGCTTGACATCAATGACAAAATAAAAATTGATATGATTCTTCTACAAATGTTAAGAACATTATCAATTAGAGCTAACACATCCTACATCCATGTCATCATCCTAGACTCACATGGGTGTTTGAGGAAATGAGCTTGTGGAGTTTGAGAGTTGATCATCATGGTTAGTTATTTTATTTATGATAAAAAAACATTTTAATCTATTGATCTTGCATAGTTAAATTAGTTAGTTTACTTTACATAGTATATCACTTAAAATCTAAAACATATGTCTTCATCATTTTAGTTGCCATGACTACCCTACCTCATAAGAGCTGTAATAGAAGTGAGGTGGAACATGGGTGGATTTATTCGTTCATTTTTCATTGATAGTGAGGGTATTGAATTACCTTATCTATATTACACAACATGATTAATAATATAAACCATGAGACCACCAACTCTCACAAATTTTGGAGCTTAAAGTTTTATTCATAAAGTGAAATAAATAATTTATGAGACCATCTACTTTAAAAATGATGCTAAAACATATCAACAAAACCCACTCTAATTTTTATAATAACCCACCCTCCATTAACCTCGCCCTTAAGGTTTATCCCCAAGGAGGGGGGTTTCTATAAATTTCAATGGGTATAATTGATGGTTTCTATGTTAATTTAAAAGTGGGATATTACATGATATTTTTAGTGGAATTTTTGCTTAAAATTATAAGATTCACAATTTATGGAAGCCAGTAGTCTCATGATTTCATTTATTTAACATATGAATTTATTATGATAAAAAAGATAATTATTAATTTATTTTCCATATGTTAGACAAGTGGTAGAAAAAAAGATTAAATCAGTAGAGCGACCTCTAGTCTTTCACCATTTCTATTGTCTCAAAAATACAACCCTTAAAAGTAGGGGCTACTACTTTTGAGGAAGAATATTGCAATTAATCTTGTAGCAATATTTTTGGACTACATGAAACCTTCTGCTCCATAAAAATATAGATCCAAATAATCTTAGCAAACTATGTTTTCCTCTTCATGATACCTCCTCTTTCAAAATAGTAGAAGCTTAAATATGCCCCCAAAGAAGACCCACTATTAGAAACATAAATTAAAAATATAATTGGTTAAGAAAATTTCAAACATTTACCAATATCCTCTTTATTTGTGTTACCTCCTAATTTATTTTTTGTCAATGTTATCTTTTAAATGAAAAACCAAAGAATAGTGCATCAATTACACTAGCTTTCATTGAATCCAATTCCCATTGTAGCTGAGATACCATACATCAAATATTTATGTGACATGTAGAATTCAACCTTTTTTATGTCATTAAATTAAAAATAGTATATACTAGTTATTTCTATAGTTAGATATTCAATTAAACCACGTTGATCTTTATTACTAAGAAATAGGCTATGAGAAGTCATTTAAATAAAAAAACTTGATAATTTTGATGAGTATGAATGGGATTAGACTAGGGTTTACATTCTTGGGTAGCATAGATATTTAGGCATGCCAATACTAAATCTATAATTGAAGATATTGCTTTCAAAATCTATTTTAAATATTATCACTATATTTCTATCCATATACATCCACCTAAATTCTTATTTTTCATCATATATATATATATATATATATATGACCTATTTATGTGTTATAATATATATCATTATATATATCAAACTCAATATTAAGAACAAATGTGAAGATAAAAGCACCACAAGAAGATGGTAATTGGATTTAAATTCTAAATATTCCTTCAAGATTGCTATAACCATTGTTTTTGATTAAGTAAAATGGGTTTTATATGGATCCTTAAACCCAAATTTTTTTACAACATATCTAAAATAGAAATATTAAGAAAAGTCCAGCTACAAAGAAACTTCCTAACAAAAGCCAACCCTAAACAATAGGCCTATGGCCAGGAAACAAAAAACTAGCTACCTTAGAACAAGAAAGAAACCAGCTACACAAGGAAAATATGAGACAACAAAGTAGCACTAACTTTCAATTCTCTCTATCAAGAACCTGCAAGGTCTCTACAACTTCATTGGTCTTCCTATTGTCCACATCCTCCTGGTCCTGGTTCTGAGCATCCACCTAGTCCCTGGTTTGTTTTGGATCATCCTTAGCCTACCCAATGTCCAAGCTAGCCTTCTCCATCTTTTTCCCACCAAATCCAACACTAATTAGTGATTCACCTAAAATATTAATGTTTTCATTCAGGGCGTTCAAAGTGGCGATCACCTGATTAGCTAGGTTCTGATGGGAGAACTCCATCCTTTGGACTCTTTGTTCAACCTTGGTGATTATGACCTCCTATTCAACCTTGTGTTCCTGGATGTTGAAGTGATGTTGGCTTCTATCCTCTTCATTGTGCCCCTGGTTGCTGCCAATTTTTTTGCTTCCTTCCTAGATTCTTTTCCCCTTAAGGTCTTCAAGTTCATGGAATAACTATTTTATAGATTGAAAGTTTTCTATCATGTTGTTCTTAGCATTATTCAAAAGGTTAAGCCTAGTTTCCCTCACATTATCAGAGATAACGACCAAAGTAGGGTCAATGAGTTCATCATAGTGGGCTTTGCCATCAATGTCCTCCATCACTTGGATATTCAACAACTCCTTGACAATCCCTAATTTAGCTGTATTTGAATTAAAATTCCTCCAAGACCTCCTCCTATTTTTCATTATCACCTCCCCACTCTCTTTTCCCTAAATATCTATAGACAGAGAGGTAGTGGGGCCAAGGCTTGGAATCTTAGGAATCTGGTCATTGGTTTCAAAAGCCTCATCTACTTTCATTTTCTTGGGATTCCTTGACATGTCAGTTGAATCCTCTTCCTCCTTTTCACTTCCCCTCCCCTTCTCCTCGTCCTTCTCATCATCCTCCCCATTCTTCTCTTCCTCTGAGTCTATATCCTCGTCATCATCATTATCCTCCTCCTCCTCCTGAGGCTTAGGCTTAGGGGGAATGGGGGGTAAACCTTTGGGGCTCTTTCTACAGGGAATGTAGGCAGAGGGTTTCCTTTCTTCCTTGGGGGCTTTACCTTTAGAGGAAACATTATTGTCTTCTTCCGATTTTATGCTATGCACATCCTCAAAATCCAAACTCCTAGTTTCCTTAGATGCACACCCAGTATCACCAAGTGATTTTCCTCTAGTTTGAGTCTTCAAATACTCATAGACCAGGAGGAGTAATCCCTCATGAAGGGTTGGGTTAGCAATAGGTTTCCTCTTAAAACCCCCAATACCCTTGCTCATGGAGGTGAAAAGATAAATGAGAAAATAGATTTTGATTCCATGCCTAAAGTGATTAAGCAAAACAAAATGATGTGTTCTGATCTTATCAAATCTGGGGTCCAGGGAAATATATTCAATGATAATCTTAAGGACATACCTCCATAGCTTTTTAATCAACTCCATCTCACAATACATCTCCACCTCGACAAGCTTATTCAACTCCTTTTCATCCTTTGCAAAAACTTTAACAGCGTTTGTCGACATTTTCTTGTCTCTAAAGAAGTTACTCCCTTCCAAAGGGATCTCTGCAACCCAGGCTATCAAATCCACATTGACATGGTGGGTGACCCCATCAATTTTGACTCTCTCATTTTTCCAAGAAACCACCATAATCTTTGTAATCCTCGCATCAAATCCATGGAGCTTCTCTAGGAATCTAGTAATTCCACCCTTTTCCAACTTATGCCAAACCTTTGGTTTCTTCTTCTAGTTCTCCACCTCCCTTGATGGCTACCTCCTACTTCTCTCCCCTACCATGGTTTCCTCAGATTCAATAAGCCCCCGCCTACTCACAATTTTCTTATAGACCTTGGCATCCTTAAAACTATGAAACTCAAAAATGTTTTTGAATTTACCAGTTTTAATGGTTGTATTCAATACAACCCTTAAAGTGTGTCATACATACAAACTATCATGTTTTGAAAGGAGTTTCGCATGATTTTCATTAACTCCCGCTCCGATGCACAATCTTGCAAATCTTCCCATCATTAATTTTGGATTTTTTTAGTACTTCCCTGGATGTGATCTTGCAGTATTAAATTATTCACTGCCACTAGAAATTTGTCGCCGACATGCCATATCATCTCCAAATTTATGGTGACCGCTTCGTTAGCAAACTGGTCGGCAGCTAAATTGGCTTCCCTGTACACATGGCTAATATAGGTCTTGTTGAACTTACCTAGGTCAAACTTTAACTCCTCAGTCACATTCGCAATGGTCCAAGAAGGCATAGAGTTATCGTTGAGACAATTTATGATATTTAATGAATCCCCCTCTAGCCAAAGGTTCTCAATCCCAAAAGCCAAGGCTAGTTTAACAACGATGTCTTAGAATATTTAATCAAAATTAATATCCTCAAAATTTTAAACACTCTCTTGAATTAAAATATCTATAATTCATAACTAAAAATGTAATTATAGTTTGAATTCACACATTTACAATCAAATTGAATAATGAGATAAAATCATGGATTAAGTCATTATATCATAAAACAACTACACATCTTTAATCCACAATTCCATATAAATTTCCCTTAACACATCACATGTCCTATTTAACAATGGTCTAAATTTTCTATTTTATAATATTGATCTCTCTACAAGGACATACCTAGATCTATTTTGTTTTGAAAATTAAAGCATCCTAATAAGGGCAAGTGACCCTTACACAACCTTGGCACAAATCCATCGATGAATAGAGCTTCCAAGCCATCAAGTAAATGACACAATAGATGATGAAAAGGGAAAAAGGACAATACACTTAGTAGAAAGGGTAGAATATATCCAATGGGAAGGCCAGTCTCACACTACAAGTCAAGAGGAGAAAGAGTTTGAACAATTATTCTTTCTATGCCATTAGAACACTATTTAGGAGATGTTATCTTTTAGATCCCCAATAGAAGAAACCCTGTTAGGGTAGTTGTTTGTACATTGAATAGAGTGTTGAGAAATTTGTGCAATATCGGTAAAGAATGGAGATGATATGGAGAAGAAGGAGGAGGTGAGGAATGGTCTACATTGCAAAAGGGAGTTTTACCCATAGTATCAAGTGAAACACCTAGAGTCACTACATGGGCATGACCTAGAATAAAAGAAAGAGCTTGACCCCAATTATCAACATCAATGACATCATCCATGTTTAGTCAAAATTTCATCTTCATCATCAACCTATGAAAATTTCTTAGAGGAAAAATCAAAAGCATGGCCATCAAATGAACATCACTTTCATTTTTCCACCAAGTAGAAATACAATTTTGGCATAGACAAAAATAGTCTATACCTATATTCCTAGTAAAGAAGAAATTCAGACATCAGATTGGAAGGCCTTCATAATATAGCACTTGTTCACCATATCTAAGCCACACACCACCACAAACAAGGCCTTGGAATAGGAAATAGATTGATCTTTCACCTTTGGAGGAATACTAGCAACATATTTATATGTGGGTAAAAGCACAACCCCATGTCACCCTTTTGTAAAGGAAAAGGCTAACAAAAGTAGAATTGTTCACCTTCAATGACGTAAAACTGGTACTATTATTTACAATTTGATAATGAAGTAAACTAATGAAATATGTAGAAATGGATGAAATTTGGGATTATTATTTTTAATAATTATTTGGAATGAGAATTGATATATTTTCCTAATTTTTATAGATAATTTTTTAGTGGCTAAAAAATGCTAAAAATTAGGGGTCTAGTTCCCACCACAAAACTATATGGAAATAAACTTATTTCCCTTTGATCTCAGACTATGTCATAGGTAACATATATAGCTAGAACAATCAAAAATAAAAATTGGCTTTAGACCTATATTTTCTCTTTTATAATGATTCAAATTTTCAACTCACCT
Organism: Cupressus sempervirens; assembly: GCA_028749045.1. Lineage (NCBI taxonomy): Eukaryota > Viridiplantae > Streptophyta > Pinopsida > Cupressales > Cupressaceae > Cupressus > Cupressus sempervirens. Next base: position 450,517,591 of record CM053790.1, read on the forward strand.
AAAATCAATGGTTTTCATCTCTCACCACATTTTTCAAAACAAATCTATTCTAACAAGAAGAAAAACTATACATTTTGGAAGAGGAATCTCTCTTCTAGAACACCATATAATTTTTTATTTTTTTGATATCATTTAATATTTCTTTCTTTCTCAAAATCGACATTTTTCAAGTGTTAAAATACGTGCTTGTAGAATTTTTTAATTATAATATACTATATCTAACTAAAAAACTATAAAATCTATATGATAGTATTCTTGACTTTGAGCTCTATAAAATGGTGTTTATATTTTATTAAAAAAATTGTAGAAAATAGTAAGAGTTATTGAAACGTTAGTTTTCAAAAATAATTTTATTTCTTTAGTAATTGGATACAAACTAGTATAAAATGTGCATTTAATAGACATTTTGAATTGGAAACATGTGAGACTATATATAACATAGTTATAATGAATTTATCTAGATCATATGCTTCAACAAAATTGACTTTTAGATAGAAATACTCAAATTTAGTCATTTTGATAAGTTAGCTTGTACTTTTACCCATGCACATATTGATCTCTCTACAAGGACATGCCTAGATCTCTTTTTTTTGGTGAAAATTAAAGCATCCTAATAAAGGCAAGTGACCCTTACACAACTTTGGCACAAATTCATTGATAAATATAAATTACAAGCCATCAACAATGTGTAAATGATACAATAGATGATGAAAAGGAATAAAGGATAATACACCTACTAGAAAGGGTAGAATATATCCAATGTGAGGGCCACTCTCACACTACAAGTCAAGAGGAGAAAGAGTTTGAACAATTATTTTTTATATTCCATTAGAAAATTATTTAGGAGATGTTATCTTTTAGATCCCCAATAAAAGAAACCCTGTTAGGGTAGTTGTTTGTACATTGAATAGAGTGTTGAAAAAGTTGTGCAATATCAATAAAGCATGGAGATAAGAAGGAGAAGGAGATGAGAAATGGTCTACATGGCCAAAGGGAGCTGTACCTATAGTATCAAGTGAAACACCTAGAGTCAATACATGGGGCATGACCTAGAATAACAAAAAGAGCTTGACCCCAATTATCAACATCAATGACATCATCCATATTTTTAGTTATAATTTCATCTTCATCATCAACCTATGAAAATTTCTTAGAGGAAGAATCAAAAGCATGGACCATCAAATGAACATCACTTTCATTTTTCCACCAAGTAGAATACCATTTTGGCATAAACAAAAATAGTCTATACCTAGGGTCAGTGCAATAATTTGGGTCTCACTTTTGGCCAAAAAGTGGAAGTCTTTTTCCTATTTTTGAATTTTTTTGTCAATTGATGTCAAAATTTGAGGCATTTAGAGATTGAATATAAAAAAAAATTTGGAGAGAAAATTTTTAGTGTTCGGAATCTAGTTTATGAATATGTAATTTATTTGTGTACCCATATGATAGATTATTTTTTTGGCATGGATCTTTAAAAACCACTTTTTCAAAATTTTTATTTCAGGACCATACCACGCTCGTGTATGGACACCATAATTTGACACAAATAAATGAATTTCCACAAATCCTTTTAAAGGGAGTTACCTAATACACCTAAGATTGATGACAATATTTTTCCTTAATTTTTAATTGAATAATTTTTTTATTATTAATTATTAATTGGCTATAAAGGTAAATTTTAAAGCCTCTCGTGTACAGACACCATAATTTGATCAAAATCTCACTTTTTTCAATTTTTTTTTAAAACTTCAAAAGAATTGTATGTAGATTGATGACATATAAATTAATTTAAGAAAAATTATAAAATAAAAAGTTATTAAAGTTTTAGTGAATGTCACTTTTTAATGTTTAAGAGATAGTTTTGATTAATAAATAATGGAAAAATAGAAAATAAACTAATAACACTATAAAATTTATATTTTTGCAATCAAAACAGTAAGAGCTATAATGGGTTTTTGTTTCATCAAAAAATTCAATGGGGATGACTATAAAAAAATTATGACAATCCCAGAAATTATTGATTAAATGCCTCAGAAAAAAAATGGATCATAAAGGCATGGTTTGGTGGGAACAAACCTATTCCATGCCTTTCCCCAAGGAAAAACCCCATGCAAAAGTTGCGTGTCATACCAAATTCTCGCTCATGTCTCAAGAATCAGGCACCCAATTTGTAATTCAAAAATCGGGTGCCTGATTGCATTTCAACCATTGTAAGAATTGGGTACCTGATTATTTAAAAGTTGGGTACTTGATTTGTAAGTAGGTACAAAATTGGGTACCCAATTTTTAAACAATCGGATACCTGTTTCTTATGTACTTGTTGGGCCCCAAAAGCTGCCCCATAGACTAACTTTCAATGATTGAAATGATTGAATAATAGTTTTGATCTGCAACAACAAATTCTATCATAGTTATTCTATTTTCTTGTCTTCTTCTAGAATTTGTAAGCTACCAATTCAAATTCAAAATTGGTGCAAACATGGGATCAAAAAAATGAAGAAAGAAGAAAGCAAAAGTTCTGACAGATGAGAAGATTGCAACAAATAAAGAGAATGAAGCATAACATCAACAAGAGAGAAGACAAAGAATTAGAGACTTGAACAATGTTTCAAAGGAGAAAGACATTAAGGATAACATGATGGATGAAGAGGTCAAAGAAGAGAACCTAGTACAAGAAAATTCAAGTGCACATTCTAATCATGCATTCAATACAAGTGTGTCTCCAAACTCTCAAATTTTCTCTCGTGATGAAATTGGTAATTTTTTAGAAGCAGGTTATGATTTAAATGATTTAGATTTTCTTCATTAGAATAAATTTTCAAACAATCATGCACAAAAAACTCCAATTGAAATGCATGCCTTGAAAGAAATACCAAGAAAAATTGAAAATGAGATTCAAATCCCAAATAAGAGTGAAAATGAAATGTCAATTGAAAATAAAAATTGCATGAATATAGACATAGAAACACCAACTACTAAACAAACATGTCAGAATGATAGTAAAGTGTCTGAACATAATTTTCATATTCCTAATGATGTGCTAGATAATCTTGAGGGATTGGTTTCATGGAGAAAAATTAGGACACATGCTAATAGATTGTATAGATTTTTTTATAATAAGAAATTTGGGTTTCAATGTTAGTTGATGTTGCAACTAATTAAAATGTCTAAAATGCGAAAAGTAATGAGAAGGTTGGGAATGTATGCAAAACCCAAGAATAAAAATGAGTCTTTAAAACAAGTTGTATCCATTGTTTCTAGTGCCTTTGATGTTATTAGAAAGAGAAGTCGATCTAAAGATAAGAATGCAACACGATGAGCAATAACAACAACTTTAGTTAACAAATCAACTTCTAACAAAAGATTGATTAGCAACATAAGTGGATATCTTAATGTGAATCATAAGACTTTAAAAAGAGTTGTAAAGAGAAGGGTTAACTTTGAATGTGATCTAGCAAATATTTTATGGACTTCTAGTGGTAGACTCTCGAGATGTGATATGAAACTTACTAGTGAAGTCAAAAGTTTGATTGAAATTTTTTGGCATGATAATACAAGAGTATCACCTAATTCAAGAGATGTTCTTAAATTGAGAATTGGGTCAAAAATATGTGATCCACATCCTAAACACCTTTTGGACATGACTCAAACTTAATTGTTTAGAAAATTTGTAAATGGTAAGGTATTAAATATTACTATTAGTCAAAGATCTTTTCAAAAGTGTAAAGCATGGTATGTAAGTATTAACAAGGAAAGAATCACATGTTGTTATAAAACTCATATTCAATTTCATTACCATTATGATGTATTTCAATCTATATGTGGTACCATGCATAGTAAAGAAATGTTACAGGAATGTGGTATAAAAAAACCACCTTAAACTATAAAGGATTTCATATCAAGTTTATTTTGTAAGCCACCTAATGATCAATACTTTCTTTTCAATGCATGCCTTTCTGGTACATGTGATATGTGCAACAATCTTTCTTTGTTAGATGAATGTTTGCATGAAAATGCTTTGACTACTTTTGGACAACAATTGATTTTAAAATGATTCAAAACTATTGAATATCCATTGAAGGATGGGAAGATTGGAAGAAGGTGTGATCTAGTTACAAATAAAGTTAGTTTTCATGCATTTATGGATGAGTTTAAGAGTGTGATCATACCAAAATATGTTAAACAATCTCAATATGCTAGATGGCTTGATGAAATTTTTTGCATATGTAAGAATACATTTCCAATTGGTACTATACTTTCAGTTGTTGACTTTACAGAGAACTACACACTTGCACCGCAAGAAGAGGTACAACCACAATACTACAATTTAGTGCAAGTAACAATTTATGTTCATATAGTTTATAGGCATGCACTTGATAGTACAAAAGAAGATCAAAAAATATTGAGTGAGTACCATTTTTATATGAGTGATAATAAACTCCTTTCATCTGAGTTTGTCCAATATTGTTTCAAGGTCTTTTATGATAATTTAAAAGAGAGACAAATTCAAATGACACAACATTGGATATGGTTAGATAATTGTACAGGAAAATTCAAGAATGCTAGAATGTTCTATTGGTTGAGTAGGACACATAGGAAAACTAACATCCAACATGTGTGGAGTTTTTTTGAGGCTGGACATGGTAAAGGAGAACATGATGGTGTTGGTGCATGTGTGAAGAGAGCCCTTAGTAGAGAGCAATTGAAATTTGAGAGAAAAGCTAAATTCAAAAATGCACGTGAGATTGTTGAATGGTGTAACAAATATTTATACACGGGATCAAGTGAGAACTCTACAATCAAACGTTTCTTCTACCTAGTTGAAGAAAAGAATATTCTTTCAAGATATGACTATGATGCAATTAGTGGGTCAACTAAATGGCATTTATTTAGGAGTTCAGATTCTAACACTTGGACTATATGGACTAGGGATCTTGCTTGTTTTTGTCAATTTTTTCTTGTAGGTGAAAGGGAAGAATGTGAGAATATAGAATGAGTTGAAGATTGGCAACAAAAATCATTAGTACCTACTGACATGCATTTTCAAGATGATATAGTAAATGAAGGCTAGAATGTTAGTTTTGCATCAGAAGACTATGATCGTATTTTAGACCTCATAGAACTTGGTATGCACAATTTAATTAGACTTGATCTCATGCTTCAATTTATATAATTTGCATATGTACTCATGTCATTAAAGTGTTTATGTACTTTATCTTATCTTGTAGGACATGTTTATGATGTTATTGCACCTAGTAATAATGATGAACAAACTGATTATTGGCTAGCTAGATGTGTGGAACCTAAGAAAAAATTGACATGTCATCAAGTAGACGATGATGGTTTTGAGTATCCAGTTGGGTCTATTGTTGTAGCTAGCACCTAGCTACGTAGATACCTAACAAGAAGAAATAGTTTACCAACATTTGAAGACTACCGATCCTAAAAGAAGATTTTACACTATTCTCATTTGGTTGTGGTAATGAATATCAAATTAGAAAGATACAAAGGGAGACCCGCCACTAAGGTATTATGGACAATTTCAATTGATGAGCATAAGACAATCATAGATGCATTGCAAAAGAGAGAGGATGTAGATGGTATAGTGGGATGACTAAATTTAAATCAAACACATGTAAATTTTTTCTTTATTGTGTTATTTTTATATATGTGATTATATAATTTAATTACATGTATGTTTGCACTATCAATACCAAATTAGAGAACTTATATATATTCCTCTTATTCAAGTCTCAATTACAATTTATGCAAATTTAAGTGTTAAAGTGGATTGAGCATCAACATCTTGTGCAATTCCACATAGTGAGTACATACAAATTACACATATTTACATAGTTCAGATACCTCATATTAATTTATGTGTTTATTAACATGTGTTTTTGTTTTACAATTTTATTTTACAGGACCTCATTTGAGGAGATGTGTTGAACCAATTTTATAATTTGAGTTCATGCTTCTATATATTTATCATTGACATTGTCTTACATATATTGTGAAATATGTTGGACAAAAAAATTTAAAAACAAGAGTTTACTTCTATTTGAAAGTTAAAGGTGTGCACTTGATATTATAAATTAATTGTCAATTTAAGTAATGGCCTCTTATTTTTTTCCATTACTTTGACATTCAAGTATGTTTAAATTAATGTTTGTTTGAAGTTTCAAATTAATATTGATTATGATTAATAACCCTTCACTTGTACATGATAATTTAAAGATCATTACTCATTGTATTGATTATATGCTATTGTTATGTTGATAATTGACATGTATGTTTAACCATGTTAACCATGTTAAGTGAGAGGGAGGGAATGAGGAAGAGAGGGAGAGAGAGTGAGGAAGGGATATGGGGAGGGTTATAAGTGCTTGTAATTTATCAGAAAGGGGTCCCATTACGAAACCTTAGGACAAATTAGCACCTCTTAGGACCCCTTACAACAAATTAGTTATTATAGTCCTAAAAGTAATCTTTTCTAATGTGTCCTAGTACATTCTAATATTTCCAAGAGGTTTTGATGGGTCATATGTGGTCATAAGAAACCTTAGGACCCATTATGACTCCTTGTAACCCATTCATACCATTAACACACTTTATGAAGCCTTACAACACATTAATCCTAAGTGGTTCTAGGAATCCTTGAGACTAATTACAACCTCCTAGGAACCATTATGACCCATTATGAGCCTTTATAGCATATTAGTCATTGTAGGACACCGTTTAGAGGTCTAATGTGCCTTAATGAGTCATATGTTCTAAGGGGATATTAGGAATTTTTAGGACCCATTAGTACACATTAGGTCTCATTAGGACACATTAGGATCCACTCGCACACATTAGAACCCATTAGACCCCATTTAAACCTCTTATAACACATTAACCATTGCATGACATAGTAATGTGTCCTAAGTGGTCCTAATATCTCACAACGGATCATGATTGGTCCTATGTGGTTTGAAAGTCCATTAATATTGTTTAGGGTGCACATTATGACCATTTAAAATCCATTAATGCCTCTTAGATAATCTTAAGGGGCATTTAAGACACACTAATGGGTTATAATATGCACTAATGGGTCCTAATGTGTCTTAAGGGGTTCTAATGTGTTTTAAGTGATCCCATGACCTTTTAGAACCTGTTAGGAACCCTTATAACCCATTAGGGGCCATTAGGACTCATAAGAACCAATTATAACCCATCTAAACACATTCACCATTATACAATAAACTACTATGTCCAAAGGCATTATAATAGTTCCTAAGTGGTTGTGATCAATCCTAATGTTTCCTCTTGGATTTTAAACTATGGTCTTAATACATCATGAAGGGTCATAATGGGTTCTTAGTGGTCCCAGGACATCTTAAGGTCTATTAGGATCCCTTAGAACACATTAACTATAATAGGAAACACATATGAGATGTTAATAATTCTAATGTATCATAAGGGGTCATAATAGATTATCAGTGGCCCCAATACCCATTACAAAACCTTAGAATATATTAGGACGAATTAGGACACATTAAAACTACCTCAATTGGTTATTTAATAACTTGGGATGTAAGAAAACCTAAGTCAAAGTTACAAGGAACCATCTAGGTACATGACTTTCCTACGTACATAATCGTATGAACATACATACATAGCCTTGATGAGAAAATGTGTGAAAGGAAGGATATCATCCATCATTTCATAAAAAAAACTTCAATCTTTACCTAGATTTCATAAATTTGAATTTTTAGGATGAAAAATAAATATAATAGTAGGTCAAATTTATTTGTATGAATCTCAATGCATAAATTTGATGTGATATTTATCCAATAATCTTTTTGATATCAATACTAATTCTCTATAAATAGTTAAAATTATGTCAATTAGGATTAGTACGTTAGGTCCTAATTTTAGATTAATTTTAGGTACGTTATCCATACATGTGTGTCATAAGGGGACATAGGAGTCCTAATAGGTCATAATATATTTTTTAGGTTCTAATAAGTGTTAATATGTATTATTAGAATATAATAGGTCTTATTAGGCAATAATAAATCTTACATTACCAAACAACACATAAGAGCCCCTTATGATACATTTCTAGGTACTTAGATCCATATTTGTATTAAGGGGACCTAGAGAGTCTTACTCGGTCCTAATATGTGCTATAGGTTCTAATAGGTCTTAACATGTCTTAGTATGTAATAATTAGTCTTACGTTAACATAAAACACATAAGAACTCCTTATTATACATTTCTAGGTACTCCAATTCATATGTGTGTTAATAGCACTTAGGGAGTCCTACTAGGTCCCGATGTCCAAAGGCATTATAATAGTTCCTAAGTGGTCTTAATATATCATGAAGGGTCATAATGGGTTCTTAGTGGTCCTAGGACATCTTAGGGCCTATTAGGACCCCTTAGAACGTATTAACTATGATAGGACACACAAATGGGATGTTAATGATTGTAATGTATCATAAGGTGTCATAATGTGTGAAAGGAAGGGTATCATCCATCATTTCATAAAAAAAATCTTCAATCTTTACCTAAATTTTATAAATTTGAATTTTTAGGATGAAAAATATTTATTTAATATAGGTCAATTTTATTTGTATGAATCTCAATGCATAAATTTGATGTGATATTTATCCAATAATCTTTTTTATATCAGTACTAATGCTCTATAAATAGTTAAAATTATTGTTCATCTAGCATATATACTTACAAAATGTGTCATATGTTCATGAATAAAATATGTCGCAATAAAGAAAATGGTTTGAATACTTAAAACATGATGAAACATAATAATATATTTTACATACACAAGCATGATAAGAAGTTGTAAAAAAATAGTACATGGTCTAACATACATCATAACATGATCTATGAAGTTAAAAAATACATATATAATATAGTTTTAACTATCCTAACACAAAGTGTATCAAAATAAACAATATGTGTCATAAAAACACAATCTATAGGTGCCAACAAGAAATAATCTATCTGATCGAATGTCCTCTTTACTCCATGTGAAGAGGACTCAGATGGATCATCCTATATAATATGAGATGTCTCATCATTTGGGACACCCTATGAGGTAGATGGATCACCCTGTGTAACATGAGGCACGTCTCATCATGTACATGCTTAATTGAAATGGGTTTCAAAATCTAGCTTGCAAATAAATTAAATATTCACTACATAATAAAATAAATACCACATGAGATGGGTCTCCCTCAGTAATGAGAGGAGGCACACTGTGAGAACTACCAAATGCAGTAGTGGTGAGGTCCTGTAATTTACAATACATACATTTTTAAAATTTGATTTTAGAGCATAATGAACTATACATTATGTACATAAATCACAATACTGGCCTCAAAGGATGATGTAGGTACCTCCATTTTCCTAAGTCATGTGCTCTTAGCAACACTCATGGTGACATAGTCTTAAAATTATGGATACATAAACATTGAGTCAAAATTATATATACATGAATAATTACAAAGTACGCAAACTAAAAAGTACATAATTTGTACACTACATTTTTTATACACTATAAATTTAACATGTATATATATCATACCTGAGTAGTAGCCAATGTCACAAATGTGTCTACAAGTATGCAAGCACAATGATCATAAGATGGAATCGAAAATAGACTATATTGAGGCTTGCATGGATGAGTACGATCCATCTCTTGTTCATCAAATCAAAACATAAAATATATATACATGAGTCAAAATTATTCAAATTATAAGTTAATAACAATGTACATACATAAAAATAGTACAAATTATTTGTCTTTAATCAAAAGTTCATACTGTATGTATTTGAGGCTATGCCTTAGTGGTAACTAGAGTAGGACCTGTACTGACATCAAACTATGTAGCTATGAACAATCCCTACAAAACCAAATAAAAAGAACATATGAGCACATGTTATTAAATTCAAGTTTGAATGTACATTTTTACAGTGTAATTCAAAGTGCATATTGTATGAGGTGCGCCAATGTCTATAGGTCTCAAAAAAAGACCATACTGCCTCCTAGGATGAATAGTATCATCCATCCTTTGTTATTTCAAAAGTAAAAATTAATATGGTTAATACAATTACACATGTATGTAGAAAGTAAATAATTATGTGTACTTTATATTTAAATTAAAATTAAAATTTTACCTACTGCTCTTGACTGTCTCTGGGCTTTCCTTGCATGAGGTCAACAAATAATGACACATCAATCTCGTCACTACCATCACCATGGACAACATATATGTCATCATCAAAATCAACACCCTTAGCATAATAGTCATCATCGCTGCATCAACATTGCTCTAGGGGCCTATGCATATGCCTCCACAACTAGTACAAATATGTCCAAGTGGACGAACATGTGTCACCTGTGTCCACTGCTGTACCAAATTGCTCGAAAGGGCACTCAAAGAGGTAAGAGTAGATGAAACTGCTCGATGATGGTGTGGAGCTAGTACAATGGGCGTAGGAAGAGGTACAAGGGGCTGAGGTCACTTGCGGTTTCTCATTCTATCACTCAACTTTTCCCCAGGCCTATCCTGAGGCATCCCTCCACCAACCCCCTAAAATATTTTCATATCAAAATAATTGGGTTTCAAACCCAATTCAAACTCAGCCGATAGCTTCCTAAGGAAGTACATGGGCACCTCATGATTAGCATGTGGTGGATGGTCAAATACCATCCACCACCACTCCCAAAAATGTGTTGTTATATGTGGATGTGTGCAAAACCTAATAGAAATGTGAGGCTTCCTCTCATTAATCTCCTCACCCATCTTAGGGTTTACAAAATAGCTTTTAAAAATTTCCTTTACCTATATTGAGGTATTAACCTCTCTATATGATAAGCTATTGGAATAGAAGGCACACATGTTTTACCTCCATAATCTAAAAAAATCAATATCACAATCTAAATGTTGTATAAAGTGAATGACACCTTGCATGCTATCTGCAAGGTGTAGTAGGTGAGGAGGGGGGTGGGTCTCGTGTTGGACAGCTTCAATATTGCACATGAGGTCGTTAAGATTATGCCTCATGCTCTCACGGAGATCATATGCGGTGGGTGGTGCAGGTGGGGGTGTGGGAAGGGGAGGGGTGGCAGCGGGTCCATCAAATATAATCTACATATATGTTTAAACAATATAAAAATGACAAAATTACTATTTAATAAAATTTAAATCTAAAATATCAATTATATAAATGCACAGATCTTTAAATTCATATGAATTAAATAAATAAAGTTAAATACTTATGTCTAATTGAACATTAAATACCAAATTTAAGTCTAATCATAAAATAATACTCCAAAAAACTATATAGGTTACTTCAAGGTTTCTTTTCTAAAAACAGGAGCCACCTAGCTAATTGCTTTCATGTACACTTATTTTGTGACATTGGGGGATTGTATTCTCATTATGGATTATATGTTCATCTCAGGATCAAACAAAGTTAAGATTATGGCAAGGTTATGGTTTACAATTTTGTTATGTTTATGATTTTCATGATGGCTAAGCTTAAGATTATCATAATGATTATGACTTTAATGTTAGGGAACTTACCTCGGATTATGGTTTTAGTTAGAATTATATTTAGGTTTAGGATATTTATTATGGTGCTATTGTTTAAAGGATATATAATAGATGGCATTAGGATGAAAGTTAAGGTTACAATTTGAATGAAAGCTTAGAGATAGAATTATGATTTGATTATTATTTATGATTATAGTTCATCCTAAATATTATCCTCTTTAATGCAAACTATAAGTCTAGATCATCCTAATTCTAATACATGAACCCTATCCCTAACCATAATAGTCCTAATTCTAATCATAATCCTTAAACTTATATTTAATATCTTCTTTAGTAATTTAAATCCTATCTTATCATTTAACAATTATTATTAATTGCTAATAGAACTTTTCTTCCCTCTAAATCTCTATGTTGGAATGTGTTATATTAATTGCATTTTCTAATTATGACCAAAGTCTTTTTACTATTAGAAAACTTTGTATTATATTACTTGATCACATCTTTTATAATTACTTTTGGATGCTTACTTGTCTTCCACCTGTGAACTACTCTTGGCTCATCCAAACATTAGCTCAGTAGTTTCAAAATTAATAAAATATGTTTTCATAATTCTGATTTGTAGGTCAAAGAAACTTCATAAATTATCATTTTTCTTAAGGTGTTTTAATGAGTTGCTGGATATAAACCTTAATTATAAACCTTAATCATAAATCTTGATTATAAACCTTAATCATAAATCTAAATTATAATACTTAGATCCTATTTATATTCTAGAATTGAATACAAATCCCAATACTAAATCCTAATCTTAAATGTTAAATGTCAGAACCCTAACCTTATACATGTAAATCATAGTTAAGGTCAAGATTAGGGTTTAACATTTAAGCTTAATATTTTTATTTAGAATTAGGAGAAGGGCTTAGCATTTATGATTATTTTTAGGATAAAGGTTTAGCATTTAGGATAAATTAGTTAGTTTAAGGGTTATGAATTTAGGATCTAAAGGTTTAGGATAAGGGTTAGACTTGACATAATTAGAATTTAAAATTTAATGTCAAGGTTTAATATTTTGTAAATTAGAAGCATGTAATCATAAAATGAATGTAATCATGAACTCAAGTCACACTAAATAAACCCTACATGATGCTAGAAAGCTATAAAGTGTAATGAGATTATGATCTTGTAATATGGATTAGCTCTTAAATACCCATAATTCACTTAGAAGGACTTGCAAATCGCCTAGAATGATTTGCATAACCTTATTACAAAAAATGTAGATATCTCAAAAGCTTGAGTTGATAGCACATTTATAGAAATCTCTGGGAGTTCAATGGTTTGGATTCATTCTCCATGAGTGGTGGAGGTTGAATCCTTGATTGGTCAATGCATGATTAAGCTTTATTGGTGGGAATTAATTTCATTTTCCATTAGTGATGATATGGATAATTGATCATTTTAATTAATTCATTTAATTAATAGTTCTAGCCATAGGATTTAAAAACTTGATTTGATTAATTATGTTAGGATTAATTAATGAATCAATGCCCCTTTTTTAAATTTGAATTTTTATATTAATTAATTGATGTTTTATCATGGGCCTCTAGAGCAGGAAGCCAAAGGAGAGCCCACATAAGAAGATGTCATTAGGGGACTCTAGAGAATATTGAGAGTAGCATAGTACTCGGTGATAGTCTAGACATAGGTGGTCATCTGAGCTAGAATGGTAATTGATCATGACAGGTAGATTGCAGAGCTAACTTCTCAACTGAGGATTACATAGGGTGAGGCCACTTATCATAACTCTAGAGAGGCTTGCTATTATGATGAATACTCAACAACTATTCTAATGGAAAGACAAGTTATTCACTTCTCTATATCTTCTTAGGCATCCAAGGGTGTAGTCCCTCCTACTCGCACTGATGTTCCACCTCCACCTTTTGATGGTGAGGGAGGGTTATTTAATTAGATGCCTAATTCCTTATTCTCTTCTAATTTTTTTATGATGTATCATTGTCCTTATATCATTTTGAGACCGTGATATTGATAATGCTTCGATATCACTCATTTTTTGATATTTTGATTATATCACCCCCATACATTGATAGTATATGCGATGATTACAAATATTATTTGATCTCATTACATGTGTCATGATCAATTTTTCTAGTTTATACATGAGATGCTCCTATATGGTGTTTTTCTTTTCTTATAATATCGTGTTATATATAAATTTACCTAAGTACCCTTCTTGATTATCTATGATGGATGTAGTAAATGACATGTCTCTATATGATTCTTTTGATATGATATGCATGGATAATATAATGAAATTTTTAAATCCTTCCTATGCAATAAATGATGTAATTAGGTATGTAAATGTTTTTAGATTCATATGACATGTAGATGTAGATATGATGCTCCTCTAGGATAATAGTTTATCATTTCAGGTTACGATTATGGTTTGACATTTATAATTAGTACTTGGTTCTTAGGATAATTATTCAATTATTTATATATTAGGGTGTAAATTTTAGCAAATTAAGATTATGGTTAGGATGATAGTAAGGGTTATGATTAGAGTTTTGGTTAAAATTGGGATTATAGTTAATTCTAAATGACGCCCAGCCAAGGGATACAAAGAACTAATCTAAAGTTTTACTAAGCAAGCAATAACATGTACAATAATTTACATAAAAAACATAAGAGATTACATTCCTTAACGATTCCTTAACGAGCACATTTGCATTTCATTTCAAAATAATTATAAGTACTAGAAGTAAAATAAATAACACATCCACATGAAAGAATAACTACTTGAGTTCAATCCATTTAAATAATATACATTTTTTCTGAATGCCACTTGGAAAATTAATTCAGAATGCACAATCATTCACTGTACATGTCACAGGGTATGAAAGGCTAAAAGAATATACATTTATAAAATCTAGTTTACATCATCCATTTTCAATCCATTAAACAAAGTACAATACAATAAGTAAAATCATTAAATACTAAGTTTTGTGTTTGGATCCCTTTGTGGGGTGTTACGTAACTAAATACTTAGTTATATGTTTAGGGTTTTATTCTACAGAACTATATGGTTAGGTCGAGGTTATAGTTAGTTTAAATACTCTCTTTGTTATATGGTTTACAAGCTAATCTGGATAATTAATCACTAGTTATTTGAAATCAATATTTATTTGTAATTACATGTTTAAACAATGAATTTACATCTAATCTAATCATTGAACATTGTAATAAATACATAGATTAAATACATTTCAAAACATCTAAAATAATAATTTTTAAATGAACATCTACGAAACTATTATTTAAATTAATAGATACAATAATCTAAAGATAATACTCATTAACAATGTAAATTTACAATTTTACATATATTAAAACTGAAAAAAAAAATTTGACGTACATATAAAACATAAAATTAAAAATAATTAAGTTAAATAGTACAAAACAAATTAAAATGCCCGATATATCAGAAAATAGTAGCAGAGGGCGGTCGGTAGAGGTAAAAAAGGGCTCCCATATTGCTCTCAAATTGGGCTTCCATTTTCCAAATGATGAAAATGACCCCAAAATGCTTTAAAATGGGTATTTGTAAGTTTTACAAATTGGGTACTCGATTTGTAAAAAATTGGGTACCCAATTTTTAAGCAGTTTGGGCACCCGATTCACTTTTCAAAAATTGGGTACTTAATTTGTGAATCCTAGCTTGGGTACCCAAAGCGCAATTTTAGAAATAGGTAGCTAATTCTAAGAAAATGAGGTACCCATTTCTAAGAAGTACAATCACATGGATTTGACTTCTGCAAAATTACGACCCAACTTCTTGCAGTCACCCCCTATATTCCTAGTAAAGAAGAAACTCACACATTAGATTGGAAGGCCTCCATAATCTAGCACTTGTTCACCATATCTAAGGCACACACCACCACAAACAAGGCCTTGGAATAGGAAATAGATTGATCTTTCACCTTTGGAGGAACACTAGCAACATATTTATATGCACATACATAGCTTCTTCCACCAACAATAGTAGATTGTGTAGGGAGTGGAGGAATACCATCCTTGACATCCCCAAGGGTAGATACTTATCCACCTCTAGTGCCTAGATAAGTTTTGTCAACCTCCAAATAGAAATGAGAAGTAGTAGATGAAGTCATTCGCTATCCACCAGGGAATACAAGAGTATATGAGCTCCCATCCTAGAGGCAACACCCATCAAAGGATCTCTAGAACACTCTAGGGAGTGAAATCCCCCATAGATCTATTTTGTTGACATACTCCAATTATAATATAATCACAAGGATTCTTGATATTTTGCATAGCTATTTTGGGCACCAAAGTACATGGAATTGTAACATTACAATGTCTTAAATTAAATATACATGTTCAAAAAATTGCCAATTCTAATATCATTTCATTAAATAACATTACTTGTGGCACATGAGAATTAGAATACTGTATATTTAAATGTTAGCATTGACTTTAGTTATGTCTACATTATATATATTATTTCTAGACCATATTATGCAAGAATATATATATATATATATATATATATATATATATATATATATATATATATATATATATATATATATATATATATATATATATATATATATATATATATATATATATATATGGAGAGAGAGAGAGAGAGCTGGTGACCTAGACTTAATCATGTACTTTCCATCAATTATTAGAACTTATAATTCAAAATTGACCAACCTCCTTTTATTACTTTTGATGTATTGTTCTTATAAAAACTCAACTTATTAGATTGTGAATAACTAAAGAAAACTTTAATGAAGAATAAAGAAACATAAATGCTAATTGAAGAGAACAAATAACAATTAGTAATTTTAAATATATTTTTAATTTCAAAGATTGTAAAGTTAAGTGGAGTTTTGTCAAAATTAAATATCTCGACTTAAGTTGTTTTCCTTAAATACTTATTAGTTCCTACCTTTGGCAGGAAACTAATGGAATCATGAGGTTCCATATTAGTTACATAATCTAAAAATTTCATTCATATACTAATGTTTGCAAAAGGTTTATTGATTTGCATGCTTTTTTGGAATTGAAAAATACAATATTTTAAAAATTGTATTGGCTCATGATGAAAAAGGCAATGAAAAAATTCAATTTTCTTCAACAAAAATACAACTATTTTTTCCAACACCTCTATTAATGCATGCATTAATTGCAACTTTATCTTTTCCACATTTGTGACAAGTGGATAAGCTTTTAAAAAAAACAATCATTTTTCTAACACCAATGCATTAATTTCAATTTTATCTTTTCCACATTTGTGACAAGTGAATAAACTTTTTTTTTGAAAAAAAATTGATGTTTATTTTTGTAATTTGTAAAATGTTATTTTATAGACATTTTAACTCTTTTAAATTGTCAATTTTCAAAAATTATTTTTTATATAATTTAATTTCATGTTTATTTTAATTTAAATTTATATATAAGTTTAAATTAAAATTTAATTATTTTTATTTTTACATATCTAAACCAATGTTTTTAATAGATTTTCTTTTATTTTTTATTTTTATATATAATTTTATTAGATTATACATTTATTTAATATATATAATTTTAATTATATTGATATTTTTAATTTATACTTTAAAATACATAATATTAATTTTGTATCAATTTTAATAAAGTTCAAATTGTTTAGTTTGGTATATTATCAACTTTATTTAAATTATAAGCGTGTTTGGTTTTTCTAAAGCATAAATGTTATTTTTAAATTAATTTATGTTTATTTATTTTTATGCATTAGATTTAAGCTTAAGAATATTGTCCAACTTCTTCAATTGGATGAATTTACCCTTTAAACAAGATTTATCAAACAATTTAATAATTAAAATTAATCAATTTAACACTTTTTTAAAAAAATTACATAATTTTATCTAGATCTTATATATGATTAGTTGATAAATATCTTTGGTATGATAAATGTTCTTTAAGATGTCATCTAATTTTAATTCAGCATGATACTATAATGTTTATTTATGTTATTTTTTGCTGCTTTAATTAATATATATCATTGTAGTAATATAATTTAATAATATAATAACTATACTCTGTAATTTAATTTAGTTTAGCACTGTAATATTATATTTTTCATAATTATTTATTTGTTATATTTATTAAATTAAATGCATTATATTTTAACCAAAACCTACTTTAATCAAAGGCAAGAATTTTGACGCATGTGCCCCTTATTTGTACTAGGAATCTTTGTGGAAATGATTAACTGATGTAACATTCTTTAAAAAAAAAAAAGATTAATATCACAAACACATCTAAGGATCAAGAGAAGCCAAGATATTATTAGTGAAAGTTCGGAGTAATGATAGAAATGGTTAAAGAGCTCATGGGGATTGTCTTTTTCAATAGGATTGCGAAGTTTCTCTGTATTTATGATTCTTGAATCTTCACGTCAATTGAAAAGTCAATCAATCTGATCATCGGTGCCATTCGTCCCTTTGTGTGTTTTTCATTTCATTACATGTTCAACAAAATTGAATAGAGAAATACGAACAAAACACGTAATTCATCTGCATCCATATCCACACTGTTTAATTAATCATACTCGACTTGCAGAGATAAGTTATGCTAGAAAATGTTTCGAGTTTATCCTTTGCTTTCCGCGTTCATTAAAGTAAGCATTATTTTCTTCTTTTCTTGCCCGCGTCTCTCTATATATATGCCTTGTATTGTAATAGAAGATGTTCTCATAGCCAATTGATTAGCATTCTCAATAAATCTTTGAAGTGCTATGGTTCCGAAGAAATTTTCAAGAGTAAATTGATTTGCAATGGCTGATAGGAATGGGTGTGAGGTGTATGAGGCAGATGAAGGATGGATGTGTATGGTTGTCAAAGGGGTGAATGAAGTAAAATTATCGAAAGACAATATTAGAGAGGATGATAAGAATGGAAACCCAAGCTGTGGTGTGGAGGATGGATGGATATATGTGGTGGACGGTGGGGTGAATAAAGTGCCCACAATGGTAGAAGAAGCACAATTAGGCAGGATTAAGGAGGATAAAAGTTTGGATGGTGTAAGCTTCAATATTATTGTCAATTACTTTTAGGTTTGGGTTAAGCAGGTGAAATTGCATAGCTCCTTTATGATGGATAGTCATTCTCTCAACATTCTTATACATTCAAGTATACCATTTAATTCATTGTTTTCTTGTTTTCTCTTGTAATATTGATTCATTTGAACTCTCGTCAAGAAATCAGATGAAAGCAAAATTTGTTTTAAGTTATTATTTTCATATACATAATTATTAAATATGTTTCAACTAAAATCATAGATATCTTGTATAAAATAAAATTGAATTCATTTGGTAAAATTAATGTGTAAAATGTTACTAATGTTTTTCATAGAACTTATATCTATTAGACAAAAATGATCTAGTTGAATGACTTTATAATTCTATTAGGAAATGAAGATACTTTTGATTTAACATGTGGAGAAGGACACACAAATTATTTTCAATAACATAATAATTAGAAAAATTGTCAACCAAATTTTTATTAATAAGGATTCTCAGACTTTTTTTCACTTATGTGATCTAAATGAATTTAACTAAGCTAAGTAGAGATTTTGAAAGGGTTGAAACCCTTATACAAAATATGAATAGAAAGTAGAAAAGAGAGTGGGAAACTATGTTTTGGCTGCTTACAAATCTTCCGTTAAAAAATTGTGAAATTGTAGGCCAAAGGCCAAAAATAATAAAGATTCAGAATCAAGAGAAAGAAATAGTTGAACGCGAGCTGTGAGAAAGTGCAAGAAAATAGAAAGAGTTTGGATCCTTGTGGTCCTCTTAGACAATACTAGTCCTAGGGTTGACAAGGTTGGGTTATGCTACTATAATAAGGTACGACAATTCTCATTAGGCTCTAAGGGACATGTTGAGTCCATGCCTAAAGAAGAGATGTCCATCATCTTTATAGAAGCCATTTGACAAAGAACTACGAGCATGTATAGTTAAATGGTCTTCATTAGCATCTTTTCACCATGATTTAAAGCCCTTATGATGCAAGAGAGGATCAACCATAGCTATTTGATTAATACAGAAAGGTTTCAATGAAACTTTTACTATATATTTTAACAAATGAAAATTTGAATCTCCAACCTCTTTATCTAAAGTGCAAAACCTAGATAGTGGGTTGAGGTTCATTAACACGGGTGAAATAACTTGGATAGAATAAATTGACCACACCATATCTTATTTAGAGGATTTGTCAAGGTTAAAAGAGCTATCAAGAATAGTGAGTGTTTTTAAGGAGGGACATGAGTGGTGGTTGATTTTGGAATTCCTAACATAAATATGTACATCTAATTAAGTCATTGAAATCAATAGTGACTTGCCAAGAGTTTACTTTTATTATGCATATATGGTTTCTTTATTATTACATTTGAGTCATGATAAGACAAAAATATGCTTCTTCTTAAAAGGTCACGGTTTTAGGATCAATACATTTTGAATTTGAAACATCGATCTCTATCACTCTAGCCAATTTATGACTCTTTTTCTATAGTTTCCACTTCACAACTTTTGTATTTATTTGTGTAATTTTGGTGCCATTATAGTATAAGAGTGATTAGAAATTAACTTGACATTTTTTTTAGATGTGTCACTTCCAACCTTTGCAATGTTCAGATTTGTGTTTAAATGGATTTGGATGAGAGTCAACACTTTGAAAGAGGATGGTAGATTTTAGTCACAAATTATGAGCAATGTAAAAGATCAACTCACAAGGAGCTCTTCTTCAAAATGCTTGTTGGTGACATGATGCCTGTCTCGTCACCGTACAATATCTCTGAATAAATAAGATGATTTTTTAATAAAATTGTATTTAATAAAAAGAGTCAAAGACATAAATTTGTTGAAGGATTTATCTTCCACCTTAGTTTCTACAAATAGAGACCGTGTATCTTTCTTTTTCAAATAAAATGTGATCGATAATGCATATCCATTCAAGACTTTAAGAAACTTGATCAACAACCCTTTATTATTAAGATAGAAAAATAATTACTTATAACAGATAACTAAAAGAAAGGTCTCAACAAGAAAATCTTGAATACATTACTACCAATTTAGGAAAAAATAATTAAATCCTTCTTATTATTTGGAAGAGTTTAAAATTTAAATGAAGTTTTACCAAAAGTATATCTCCCTGAATAATAACAAAGCAAAATGCTGCTTCCTTTGAATGCTTGGCTATCCGGTGAGATTGATGTAATTTTCATAATTAAATGCTTCAAAGCATGAGCATCACTAAGAATCGAAAGAAACTGCGTAGAGTTAAAATTGTAGTTCGATCATTTTAATCAATACATTGAAGTCAAGCATATATTTCATATGTATGAATAAAAATAATTGAAGTCTACTTAAAATTGCAACACGAGAAATTTGTAAAGCAACATTGAATATGCAGGAAAGAATTATCCCTTGTATATCAAATATTTTGTGGGCTCTTTACGTATGCACCCTTAGCCTTCCACGCTAGTCTCTCTCATCTCATTCTCCATTTGCAGGTCTATAAGATTTTCTTGGAACTACTTGATTAGTATTACTTATAAATTATAACTGGCATAATTCCAGAGTCTCAAAAGAAAAATTATCTACACTCGTTGATAAGAATAGATGCCAAAACTGTGAGGTAGAAGAGGAAAGAGTGTATGAGGTAGAAGATGAATGGATGTGTATATTGGTTTTTAGAATAAATGTATGGAAAATTTTATACTTATAAGTATAGACAAATAAGTTATATTATTGAAGATGGAATGATGTATATTGATTTTAAGTATCACATACTAATGACTAACTTCTAAGTGTTAAATAGTTGATTTTATCTTACTTTTTTTTCGTAGTGTGTGATGTTTAGGATTGGTTAATAATGTATAATGTGAAAGATGGTTTGATCTGGATGGTGGCCGATGGAATGAATGAAGGAGAAATTTCATAAGACAATTCTATAATGGTTGATGAGAATAAAATTCCAAGTTATGATTTGAAAGATGAAATGATGGATGTGGTGGAAGATGGATGAATTTGTATGGTGGTCTATGGAATGAATGAACAATTTTTTTTAGAGGATAATTCTACAATGGTTGATAAGCATATTTATCCAAGTTGTGATTTGGAAGATGGAAAGATGTATGAGGTGGAAGATTGATGGATGTGTATGATGGATTACGAGGTCAATGAAGGGAATTTCTCAAAAGATGAATTTATTGTGGATGATGAGAATAGAGATCCGAGTTGTGTTATGAAAGATGGAAGGATGCATGAGGTGGAAGATGGGATGTATATTTAATCTCATGGGATGAATGGAGGGAAATTTTCAAAAAGAAACTCTATAGTGGTCAACAACCATTGAAACTGAAGTTTTGATCTAGAAGATGGAAGGTTTTATGAAGTGGAACATGAATGGATTTGTAAGACAACTTGGGAGAATGGAGTTAAATTCTCAAAAGAATAATACTACGATGGTTGTGAAGCATATAGACCCAAGTTGAGATTTGGAAGATGGATATATGTGTTTGGTGGATAAAGGAAGCATGGATGAACCATCTATTGTAGTACAAGAACCATAGGTATCCACAATTAAGGAGAAATATTTAGATGTTGGAAACATGAAAATTAAATAAGTGGCTAAGCTATCATCAACTTAACAAAATTCGCATGCTTTCAGCTTAAGAAGAGAGTGAAATAAGAAAATATCGTGCACTTATAATATGTATGTACATATTAAGTAATAAATGAAAGAAAAAATGTCAACTTGTTGTTAGTTATATCAATTGTGTGAAGTTGTTCTTAATTTGCATAGATTTTAATGATTAAATTAAAGCTAACTTTATGATTCTTTCACATGTGGAGGTAAAGGAATAGTAACAATCTTCACCTTTAAAAACAAAAAATCAAACCACATGAAATTGACCATTGTACTTTAAAACTCAAGTTTTTATCTTGTCTTAGGTTTCTTACCTCCCTATTGATCATTAAATATTTAAATGACTTGAAATAAATGAATTAGAGAATATCATTTACATAGGGGTGTTAAGGTAATTTTGTATTGAGGTCAACCTACAATGGTTATATTTCACTTCCAAGTATGGATTTGGGCATCACAAGGCTTTCATGTTATCCATGCTTAAATTTAGTCAAAAAAATGCTTTATTGTTCTACAAATATGCTATGGTTAGAAAATTAGTTTACACTTATTGGCTCAATTTTAGGGATAGAAAGATAATGGGGCCTGATAATTAGATTCACAATCCATATTGGTGCTTTCAATTAAATAGAACCCATACAAGAATAATTTGGTATAATATAAATGACACGCTTAAAATAAAGACCCAAAGAGGAGTATCTTGAGATTTAAAATAAGCTAGGGCTTGCACCTTTGATCTAAATATAAATTTTAAACAAAAATTTTCTCCAAATTTCTTAAAGGAGAGGAAAGTTCAAATGAGTGTGAAATTGAACTCATTAATTAAAGGAATAAAATTTATGACACTACAATTAGAAAGCATGGAAGTGAATAAGGAAGAAGAAACTAAGCATGTCTCATTATGGATTTGCATAAATGTTTCATTCTCATTGATCCAATTGAACTAGGCCTAAATGTTTTATAATCCTCTTTTACTTGGTTGAAATTAGAGAAATTGTGCACTAAAAAAATACCTTTTTAGCAATGAGGGTCATATTAATTATTTCAAAATCTCCATCATCTAAAAATAGTTGGCAATAAAAAATATTTATGATCTCCTCAATTCTATTTAGTTCATAAGATAAATCCTCTATTGCATATTTTCTTATATTCCTTATGAAATCCTCAATGGTGACAATGGCTAGAAGTACCTTAGAAAGGAACTCAATAATGTACAAGGGCCTAAAAATTTATCAATTTTTACAATGACTACATTATCCTCTCCCCCCCCCCCCCCCCCCCCCAACCCTCCCTCCTTCCTCTTCATCCCCCTCCCTATTGCTCTTTCTTTTTCTGGTTGTGTGTGTGTGTGTGTGTGTGTGTGTGTGTGTGTGTGTGTGTGTGTGTGTGTGTATGTATGTATATGTATATATACACATGTATATGTATATATATGTGTGTATATGTATAATGTAATATATGCATATATATACATATATACATATATGTATGTACACACACACACACACACACACACACACATCTAGGGTGTGTGCACCAAGTTGGTGTACAAATTAGTGGACACCCATAAAAAAGAAACTTTCAATAATCCGATCAAGTTTTATAAAATTTGATCAAGTTATTTAAATTTATAATTATTAAAAACTTTATTGGTTTTTTAAGAATTGTAAAAAGATAATGTTTCCCATGTTTGAGGGCATTTTATATCCTCAAACCATTATAGCAAGGAGCAGGTGACTATGGAAGGTAGAAACCCAATTAGGTTTATAAAGAAAATAATGTTTTTTTTTTCTTTTTCCTCCATAGTGCCTTGCTAACAAGGTATATATTCATTTTGTTTATCATTTATATTTTTTAATCATAGTTTACATAATTTTTTTAATAATTTGTAATATTTTTAATTTGTTTTCATCTTTTGTAAGATTTGTATATTTTTTCAAAAAAATTAATATCAGATGCATCAACAAATCCAATAAAATGAGGTAGAGCCAAAATACCATCTCCAGCACAAATAAAACAATCAAACCCTCCACCTGTTGTGACACAACCACACAACACTCCACCTAATGTAACACAAACACAAAACCCTCTACCCATTGTGACAAAGGCACAAAACCCTCCACTCAATGTTCCTATTCAAAAACTACTGCTTCCTATAAACCCTTTATGCATACAATCAAATCATGTAAATGCTATGCAAGAGGACCTCATAAAATTCCTTACACAAAATATGTCTCACATTAGTGAAATAGTCAATAGGTTGAGGTCACCTACTCATGCTCACCACTCAACCCTAGCGAATACACTTGAACAAATGACCCAAAATGTGAATGAGGTGTCTAGGTATGTTACAAAATGTTGGAACAATTGATTAATTGTGTATTGTCTTTAATGTTACACAAATGTCATATCATCACCAATCAATGTATGCCAAGCTTACTCGAGCATTGAAGATAGTTTTTTGTGTCTACTGAGCATTCCAGAGTTTTCCTAGTTCAGAAGATAGTATCAACTGAGTTCACTCGTGCATCAAAGAAAAGGCTTGCAAAAGTTGAGTGTTGATCGAGCTCACTTGGTTAATGAAGGAAACGTTGGATGGAACCAGTGTTAATCAAGCTCACTCAGTTACCAAAGCAACTTTGCAAATATGCAATGTTGACCAAGTTCACTTGGTTAACATAGGAAAATCATTTCTAAGTTAGTGTCTACCAAGCAGGGTTGGATGACAAAGGATTTTCTTGTTTTGGCATATTGAGTTCAATTAAATTGTTTGTTGGTCCTAGCCAACTGAGGAGATGAATATTAATTATTCTAAGTTATATTCTAGCCAACTTGACAATATGAAAGATATAAATATAAGATCAAGTTGAGAATTAAAAAGTGTGTGAATGCATGGAAGATAATTGAAGATTTAATGATGCCAAGAGGAAGCAAATCAAAAGGATAAGCATAATATCCTTGTGAAGCTAAAAAGATACATTTGATCAAGAAGGATCAAGTATACAAGCTAGAATTGAGATCTATAATCAACAATTAAGTTGCATTCAAAATTAGGTCATCTCATTGTTACTCTCTAACCATTGTAGCAGCGATCTAAATCTCTTAATAGAGTTGGCTTAACAGTTATTTGTAAATCCTCTAATAAGGTGACATTTCTATTGAATTGTTCAAAGACCTCTAACAAGGTCACTCCTAACAGGGTGATTAAATTCTCTAACAAGGTCACACCTAAAAGTGTGTTTTGTAACCTTTAATAGGGTTGGCTCCTAACAGGGCTCACTTCAGAAGAGTGCAAATTAGTAACTAGTTGCAATTGGTGGTTTTTCCCAAATTGGGTTTCCACGTTAAATCTTGGTGCCAAATGTGTTCATGCTATTTATCTTATATGTTTGCACTTAAGATAATATAAAATTAAACACAGATAATATCTTAAGATTTTCATGTTAAGTATTTTCCAAGCATTTTCAATGTTTACCAAGTTACAACATTTTCTGTGTGTTTGTCGAGCATCAACGGAGTTCAATTTTTAGAGGCTGTTTTGTACTGACATTTAAGGGATCTAGGATTTATTTTTTTGGTAACTAATTCACCCCTCCCCTCTCAGTTACTCCTCTTATATTTCCAACAATTGGTATTAGAGCTTTTAGTGCTTGCAGAGAAGGTTTCAAGGACCTAAGCTAGAGATCATGATGCCTTACACAAGAGAGATTCCCAAGTTAAACTAAGACAATTTTATAGCATGGCAAGGACTTGTGAGGTTACATCTAGCAACTATCAGTGATTCATGTTGTAAGTATCTTGATACTGAATACAAGACTCCTACTGGAACATTATCAGTTGAAGATATTGCCAAAAAAAATTTTCACAACATCATGATGATTAACATTGCATCTGCTCTTAATTATGTTGAATTTGATGAAGTCAAAGATTGTACTACAACTTATGATATGCGAATTAAATTGAAAGACATCTATGGAGGAGATGATAATGTAAGAAAAGCTAAAGCAAAAAGTCTCAGAGGATAATTTGATCAGATGAAAATGAGAGAAGATGAAAACATTGCAAAAAACATGTGGAAATAATTAAAGCAAGTGTGAGCGTAATCAAAGCACCTGGAGGAGACATTGAGGATAAAACAATTCTGAGAAAGGTAGTTAGAACCCTTCGTCCTATCTATGTAATTAGAGTGTCTGTTATTTAAGATATGGTAGTGATCCAAATAGCAATATAACTTTGGGTGCTCTAGTTGGAAGACTGACAACTTTTGAGTTGGATAACTATGATAACTATGTTCTTAGTTCCAAAGGTATTGAGTCTGCATTTGAAGCCGAACTATCACTCAAGAAAAGAGGTAAGAAATCAAAGGCAAATCAATCAAGAAGTGAAGATGAAGAAGAAATTTTAGAAAGTGATCTTGAAGTTGTTGAAGCCCTACTTGCAAAGAAATATTCTAAAGACAGAGGAAAGTACAAAGGTAAGATTCCTCTGATCTGCTTTTCTTGTGAAGAAATTGGGCACATTGTTGCAAGACACCCAAAGAGAGAAAACAAGGATGAAAAGAAAAGAAATAAGTACAAAGGAAATAAGGAATTCAAAAACTACAAGGACTACAAGAACAAAGGTAAGAAATCTTATCTTATGGCTAAAGATTATGATAACAGTGAGGATGAAATGGTATATATTGTTGTAAAAGATGAATCTGATGATGAACGAGATAAGATGACACTTATCTCTCATGTTAGCAAAAATGATACATGGATTATTGATAGTGGTTGCTCACATCATATGAGTGAAGACAAAACAAAGTTTGAGCACATGGAATATTATGATGGTGGTAGTGTGAGATTTGAAAAAAATGAACCTTGTTGCATATAAGGAAAAGTACATATCTCATTGACCAATGAACTTATATGTGATAATGCTTATTGGGTTGAAGGAATAAAGCATAATATAATGAGTGTGGCACAATTGAATAACATTAAATTCAAGGTAGAATTTATGAATGGGAAGGCAAAACTGCTAGATTATGGAAAAGCATAATCTAGCAAACAAACAAAAGGTAACCTATTCTATCTAGATCTCAATGAAAGTTCATGTTTTATTGCTCAAGTAGAAGAAAGTTGGTTATGGCACAAAAGATTATGTCATGTAAAATTTGATAATCTGATTAAAATAAGAAAAAATAGAAGAGTAAGAGGTATTCCTAGCTTGAGGAAACCTGATATGGGCCTATGCAAAAAATGTCAAATTGGTAAGATGGGAAAGACTAGCTTCAAAAGCAATAACTGTCATTCTGAAGAAATCTTAAAGCTTGTGCATACAGATTTATGTGGACCTATTGGAATAGAGAGTTATAGTGGAGATAAGTTTTTCAATCTCTTTGTTGATGACTATTATAGAATGATGACTATAATGTATCTAAAAGAAAAAATTAGAAGCTTTTCAAAAATTCAAGTGGTATCTGGTGGCAAGAGTAGAAAAAAAAATTAGAAAGAAGTTGAAATGTTTGAGATCATAAAGAGGTGGTGAATTCATTTCCAATGAATTCAATGAACTCTACATTGAAAAAAGAATTAAAAGACAAGTATCAACCCTTAGTACACCTTAGTAGAATGGTATAGCTGAACGAAGGAATAGATCCATCATGGATTGTGCAAGAACACTAATGATATAAAAGAATGTTGCAATAAAATACTAGAAGGAAGCAATCAACACTAAAGTACATACCTTGAATAGAGTACAGCTGAAGAAAGACTCAAATCAAGCTTCTTATGAACTATGGTATGGATACAAACCTAATGCAAGTTACTTGAAAGTATTTGGCAGCAAATGTTATATCTTGAAAGAATCTAGTAAAGGTAAATTTGATATCAAAGGTGATGAAGGCATATTCTTAGGATACTCCTATAGAAGTAAAGCATACAAATGTTTGAATTTGTCTACTCAAAAAATCATAGAAAGTGCAAATGTCTGAATTGATGAGTTTGCAGAAAAGAATGAAGAAGAAAGAAAAAATGAGCTTGAGGATTATAGTATATTTGTTTACTATGAACCTAATTTACCTTGCCAAATATATCTAGTAGATAGGAGGCTTCACCTATTGAGTCCCCAAAATTGCCAACAGCTACAGAGTTGGAAATAGTGCAACCTGAGTCATAATCTGAAGGACCCGAGTCACAATTAGAGGCTATGGAGCTATTACTAGAGCAAACCAAGTCTAATGGACCTGAGCCATAGATAGTGGGACCCAAGATTAATACTAAAGTTTATGAAGAAATCAGTAAAACAAACTCCAAATCCAAAGAACCTGTGCTAGCAAGATATGTTAGAAGACATCATGCACTTGACCAGATCATTGGAGACTAATTGGATGGAGTAATGACAAGAAACAAATTGAAAGGTACATGTTTACTTGCTAAATTTGAACCTAAAAATGTTAAAGATGCTTTGGATAATTAAAGTTGGATTGAAGCAATGAATGAGGAAATAGAACAAATAGAGAAGAATAAGACCTAGACTCTTGTTCCTAGATCCAAGGATAAAAATGGAATTGGCACAAAGTGGGTATTTAGAAATAAGCTAGATGAAGATGGAAAAGTTTCTAAAAATAAAGCAAGGATGGTATGTAAAAGCTATTCTGAAGAATAAGGTATTGATTATGGCGAAACTTTTTCTCATGTTGCAAGATTAGAATGTGTTAGAACTTTACTAGCTTATGCAACTTATAGATGATTTAACGTTTATCAAATGGATGCAAAATCTACATTCTTTAATGGAATTCTTGATGAGGAAGTCTACATTGAACAACCTAGAGGTTTTATAGATTTTAGCAAAAGAGACATGGTTTGCAAATTACACAAGGGATTATATGGTATCAAGCAAACTCCTAGAGCTTGGTATGAAAGACTTCATAACCACTTGGTACAAATTGGTTTTCAAAGAACAAATGATAACAATAGTATTTATATCAAAGAAGGACCAGACAAAAAGATTGTGTCAAATTGCCAATGGCACACATTGATTCACTCACTTCAATGTTAAATTCACCTTAATCACCTTTGAATTGCTTGTGCACTTGAATTTGTTTGGTAAAGTGAATATGAATGCCCAAATTTGATATATACCTCCAATTTTTCCAATTAGGTTTGCAATAAATGCATTTGTACTCTAGTAGGTACAAAAAAATTGTCTCAGCCTTTCACACCCCTTTTCAAATCCTTGGTCACTATTGCCTCGCTCGATTAATACCAGTTCATTTGGCCAATACATCATGTCGATCATTGTAATTTCTTGGTCTGTATTATATTGCTTAATTAATATAGACTAAATTACTGATACTTGACACTCGATAGTAAAACATGTTTCATTGTCAAATACTTCTTTTAGATTTTTCCTAATGCATCGTGATTCATGCCAATATGGAGTTTCAACCATTTATTTTTTATGAACTAACGTACATGATATTTCATTAATTATATAGTCCCTTACATACCTTCTTTTTCTCATTTAGATGAGGTGTGATCACCTAATCAATTGGATTCGATGATCTTAGCTTTGATTTATCCACTGCTTCCAACTTACACTATCTTTTTCCATGTTTTCTTTACCCCAACTTCCCCTTTCCCTTTATTGTTTCCATTATTTGGTTCTGGTGCTTGGGTCCTTTAGTTCTTACTAATATGTCCAACTTTAAGACAACTAAAATAGACTAGGTTTCCATTCAACCATTTCTTTTAGTTACCTCTTAAAATGTTTCTTTATGCAATTCTTTGGAATATACCCATACCCTCCACAATAGTGACAATTATACCATGTTTTATAATCCCAATTGTAAGAGTTACCTTTCTTAGATGCATGTGTTTTATTTTCAGATGTCTAGTTAGATTTTTCCTTGGATCTACATTCATGATCTCTATGTCTATATTTCTAATAGTTATAACAATGTTTGTCAAATCTAGGTGTAGTGGATGCATCACTTTTCTTTGCTCTACATTCATGTGCTTGGTTCCCTAGCTTTTTGCAATTAAAATAGTTACCAGTAAAATTAAGTTCAGAGTTTTGCATACCATTTTTTCTCCTGCATATGTTAGCAATGTGTCCAAGTTTACCACAATGATGACAAGTAGATTTTCCTTTAGGTTTTGTATATCTTTGCTCTCCATTCTTTGATGAATCTCCTACTTCAATAGATGAAGAGTGTTTTGTTAGGATTAAACCACAGATAGAAATAATAATTACATGAAAATATAACTAATAACAGAAAATAATAGATCACATAGAAAAGAACACAAGACACCAAGATTTAACATGGTTCACCCAATCCCCAAGCTACACCCACCAAACATCAAGTCCAATATTATTACAATCCGATGATTACAACCCGATTACAATATGTAATCCCTTGCATCTCAATACCACCACAAGAACCAATGTTTTTCATGTCCTAGACCAAAAGTATCATCAGAAGACCTTGGAGATCTCATCAATTCTTGAAAGTATCTAATAGATGCACTTGGTTTGTTCATTCTTTCTAGCATTTCTTTTTGAGATCTTAACTCTTTTCTTAGTTGGTCACTTTGTAATCTTAGATTTGTGATCTCCATGTCCTTTCTATTTAACTCCATATATGCAATTAGCAATTGGTTCATCATGTCTAGCTGATTGTTTGCATGCTTTTGTACCTCAAATGATCTTTCTTCAAGTTTGGTAGCCATTTGTCTTTTTTCTTCCTTAGTCATGGCTCTATCTTTTACAACTTTCTTCTTTTGTTCACTCACTTCACAGAATCTTACTGATTGAATTTCTTATTCTCTCTTGAGTTCTTTGACTTCTTTATTTAGAATGTTGTTCTTCACCAGTAGATCGGCTATTGATGCATCATTGTCATTAGTACTACAACTATTAAGAAATTCTCATATATCAACTTCCTTGTATTGTGTATCATTTTGCTGAATGACCATTTCTTTCCTGTTCTTTAAGGATTTCCTCAATTCCTCTTTTTCTCCTTCAAGTTGTTGCAATATGATATGGATTTCAATCATTTGGTTCTCAATGATTTTTCCCATCTTGTATTCCTCCATCTTCAAGATCTGATCCTCTCAAGATATTAGACTTTTTAAAAGAGAATTAAGCTCGAATACCAATTGTTGGGAATCTTAATGGGAACAAGATACTGGGGGGGGGGGTGGTTGAATCCGGATCTATAATACTTTTTCACTAATAAAACAATTCACATCTAATCCATCTCATATCTCAAATCTTATACCATATAAATATAAGCATGTAATGTTGAAATGAAATCTATCTAAGCACAAAATCCATGAAAATTGTCAACACATAACACAATAATTTTGGTTACCTAGAAACACTTCAATATGAAGGTAAAACTGGGGTGGGGTTGAAACCCACAAATCTTCACTGTTTCAACAACAAAGTTAACCTATTAGGGTTACAATTTTGATCATATTAGACAATCTACCTTGTGAGGAGTCTTCTCTATTAGAAGCATTTAAGACTGTTAGGTCTTACCCTATTAAAGGATTTTACACTTACAATAAAGTAAGGACTCTGTTAGGGGGATTCGAAACAGGTCTGTTAGAACCACCATGTTAAGAGATTTTTCTTGACTCAATCTGTTAAAAATGATTTAGTATCGATCCTTTCAATTTTCTCTAAAATAATATTATGGATCTCCTATCTTCAAAAATATGATCTCCTTATTTGATATATCAGTTATGTCCTTCATTGCTCTAGTTCCACTGATTGAACTCCTTCACTTTATACTTATCTTGTTCTCTCTTAACTTCACTTCTATTCACATACAGACTCCTTTGTATGGTTCACACACCAATTCTAGGGTAGGAACCCTTCTTAAATAGATAATCCTCAAAAGTTCTAGTTAGGATCAACAATCCAGATTTCATCCTTTTATCATTTTTCATTGGTTAATCTATTTTCCTAGGGATTAATACCATTTGAAAAAACATGTAATCTCCTCCTTAATTATCTCTTTGATCCTTAAATGTCATGTAGAGGTCAGCTAGAATGATTTACACAAGTGTTTGTGAAATTACAAAATCATATGTCAATACTTATTTACTTGATAATTGAATTTTTAGATGTTCAGTCATAACTAACATCCATGTTGTCACTTGACTTCTAGAAACTCAACATATTTTGTTCTCTTGGTAATAACTGACTTTCTACTTGCTCGGTCTTAATTGAATTACTTGGCTTATATGCTTGCTTGGTCTCAACTAGGGTGTTTAGCAACCTTTGACTTGCTTGACATGTGATGACAAATATGTTGGATACAATTGTTCAATTGTGTGTTGTTTTTGATGTTACACAAATGTCATATCAGTTATCAGATAGAGTCTACCAAGCTCAGTTGGTTAGCAAGGCAAAAGACAGAGTCTACTGAGCTCAAAAGGTTAGAAAAGAAGGTTTATAGAGTCTACCAAGCTCAAAAGGTTAGCAAAGAAGGTTTACAGTGTCTACCGAGCATTCTTAGACTTTACCTTGTGCAGACAGTTGTTATCGATCTTTCAAGGTTAGCAAAGAAAATTCAATTGTTACTGAGCTCACTTGGTCATCAAAGGAAAATAGTGTAGAAAATAGTTCTTACTGAGTTCTCATGGTCAGCAAAGGAAATTCAATTCTTACCAAGTTCACTCGGTAGCCAAAAGATTTTGTAGATTTTGAAGTGTTAACCGAGTTGAGATGGTTAACTTAGGAAATTATTTCTAGAAGTCGACCAATGAAGGATTTCACTATTTTGTGAAATAAAGTTTATTTGTTTAATGTAATATTTGTAGCCAACTAATGTATGGTTTATTGGTAAATGTAACTTGTGAATGAGCCGACTTGATAATCTGAATGGTATATATAAGAGGTCAAGTTGTGAATCTATGTGTGATGGATTTGATGTGATATGAATGTGAAGGAGGATTGATTATTGTGAGAGAAAATTTTGAAGGAAGATTAGAGATCATTGAGGAGCAACAAAACTATATTTGATCAAGGAGGGTCTAATGGTGTAGAATAGAGATCTATAATCAACAAATTCAGTTGCATCATATTCAGTTCAATTCATTGTTACTTTCTAACCATTGTAGCAGTGATTTTAAAATATCTTAACAAAGTTGGTTTAACAACCATTTTGTAAATCCTCTAACAAGGTGACAGTTTAGTTGAATTGTTCTAAAGACCTCTAGCAAGGCCACTCCTAATAGGGTGATTAAATCCTCTAACAAGGTCACCTAACAGTGTATATTTTAACCTTTAATAGGGTTGGCTCCTAATAGGGCTCACTTTAGAAGAGTAAAAATTGGTAGCTAGTTACTTGGTGGTTTTTCCCATATTGGGTTTCCATGTTAAATCTGGTGTCTCTTGTGTTCATGATATTTACTTTTGCATGCATGCTAATAATTATGAATGCTTAAAGATCAGTAAGAAGTTAATCTACCGAGTTAGAACCATTTTGTAAAGTGTTTACTGAGTGACAGTAGTAACTAGTTGTCTAAGACATCTAAGGGATCAGGATTTGTTTTTGTAGTAATTGATTCACCCCCCCTCTTAGTTACTTCATCTTTAATTCCAACAAAATAAACAAGTCCTTTCATAGCTCGACCTTCTCTAGATGGCTCAACGGTTGCAGTGATGACCGTCCAACATCGCCTTGGAAATGACTAAGTGTTAGACACTAATAGGTAACTTAGGCTTAGAGATCAACATAAAAGACTTATTTTATAAATATTCAAAGTTTACATTAAGACAATATAATTAAAATTATAAAATAAATTTATAAAACCAAAAGACAAAGAAAAGGATTGAATCACAATTTAAACGAAATCCCCATATATTACTTATTGATGACAACAATGATATTACCATAATATTAATATGCAACATCATCCATCATACAAATGCATGAACAAACACATATGCTAACCATAAACTGTAATCTTGAAATCATCATAATTAAACAACAACAAATATTACTCTAAAAACTAAGGGATACCAGAGATATTTCTATGACAAGTCTTTTTTTTTTTTTTTCAATTGAATGATTTAAATTTTAGATAATTTGTTTCTTTATTATATAAATTTGATAATGTGTGTTCTTCATCGATGATAGTTCATTTCCATTATCATATGCACATGCATGCAAGAGAATAAACAAGCACATACTATAAATTTATATGTTCATTATTTATCCAATGATTATTTTTCAAATATAATAAATACACCCACACAAACTCCATAATTAATAAAAAAATTCAACACTATTTCATCTAAAAAGAAATAATTATTTTCAATTACAATTTTATATATATATATATATATATATATATATAAAATTGTAATTGAAAATAATTATTTCTTTTTATAGATGAAATAGTGTTGAATTTTTTTATTAGTGTTTTTTTTTTTTCCTGTTTTGGATATTTTTATGTTTGTTTTATGTAATGTCCTTTTATTTTAGTCTACGTTTCTCCTTTTTCCCCTCTTTTAAAAATTATTATAGATGGTGGAAATAATGTCTATAATTATAAAAATAATTTTAATAAAGAAAAGAAAGTTTATAGTCCACAATACTAATCATGTGTTTTGAAATTTAGTGAATACTTAAAAACATCTAATTATACTACAAACAAAAGATATATACTCCATCCCTTATTAAATTAGACTTATGACTTTTTTTATATTAAGAATACAGATTCTCTAGTATAAACTTTCTTAAATTATATCCATAACAAATGTCTATTATACATCAACATGTCGGCCTTACTAATTATATTCAATACACGTCATGTGTTTTTAAATTTAGTAAATGCTTAAAAACGTCTAATTATACTACAAACAAAAGATATATATCCCATCCCTTATAAAGATTAGACTTATGACTTTTTCAATTTTAAGAATACAAATTTTTTAATCTAAGCTTTCTTATAATATATCCATAACAAATGCCTATTATACATCAACATGCCCGCCTCACTAATTATATTCAATACACACAAAACATAAATTAGACCATAAGGGAGCCCATGTAGTGATTGACCGGTTCCACCCTAAATGGGCACAAAATAGGAAATGACAAGGATATTGCTAATGAGAAATGACAAGGGTATTGCTAATTTTCAGCATTTCAATGTGATTGTTGAGTGTCATATAAAGTTTGTGAGTGCGTGAACCAGATTACAAATGATTGGGATCTTAAGCACAATGAGACAACCGGTTGTCCTTTTCAATATGTTTTCTGAGATTCAAGGTTCCTCATCCAACTCAATTTCTTCCATATTCAATTACTTAAATACTAAGTTGCTCTCAAATTGTGATTGCAAGAAACTTTGATTCTTGACCACCAATCCCCAAGCAATGAAAAGTCAATTAAATAGATCCCAAAGGCTTTTGTATCAAGTTAATGTGAAACCCTCGGCACCCTTCCCTCCTCTGTTTTGCATTCAAGTACAACTCAAGAATGTAATAAATCTTATCACTTGCCGGTCATAGAATTACACTTAGTCAACATATAACACAAACAAAATACATCTTCTTCCACAAGCTTGTAGATCTATTGTATTTCTAGAAAACAAATTCGATTTTAACCCTATCAAGAAATAGGGTTTTAATTCAATATGAATTCCTGGTCTAAAAGTCAAGCTGACACAATGCAATTCAAGATAACCCACGAAGTGCTAAAGTCAAGCAGATAATTCAAATGGGCACGAGTGGCTATACAAAATTGTGTTCTTGTCATAATATGAGAAATTTGTGAGGCAACCCTAAGAGCTACGTTCTCAGCCAGAATAAAACCTATGACATGTGGAACGCGGGTTTTTATTGATTCCTCATCACAACTGTCAACTTCATGATACGTGTTCTACGAGCAAGGAAAGAGTTATCCCATGTAATCAGATTATATCAGATATTTGATTAGTGTTTGCATCAAAGTGGGCTCCTTGATGTGCCCACATTGACCATTCCACGTTGCTCTATCTCAGATCTCATCCAAGGAAGGTTCATTGAACCAGTCAGCATTTTCTCCTCTTCTTGCCCCACCTCAATTTCTCTCTATATATATGGGCTCATAACCCTCATAATAGCTTGTACTTTTAAACCTAAAGCACAATAGTCCTAATTCATAATTGTTATAACTCGGGAGGATTTCAAAGCACAATAGTAGTTCTACAATGGCTGAAGGCAATAGTAGACCAATGTGTGAGGTGGAAGATGAATGGATTGATGTGGGAGATGAGGGTAGACGCTCGATGGATGGATGGGTGTATGTGGAGGGTGGGGTTAATGGGCTGCCCACAGTGGTAGAACTAACCCAGGAGGATTCACATTTAGGTGGTATAACTATAAACACAAAAGCCTATTGCTGCTTTTGTAATGTTATGCCAAAGGATTTGATTCAGAGGTTGCCCAGGTTGTGTGGGAGGCCCAGAGCTGATTTGCTCATAGTAACCACTCGCCGGGCTTCACAAACTCAGACAAGGAAGCAGGATCTTCCGGGCCTTCTTCCACAACTTCGCTCTGATGTAAGTTATTTGGATGTTTATGCACTCTGTGAATTTCTTTTTGTAAACATGTGCTTTTGAAGATGGTTGCCCTGAATCTGTTTTGCTGATATGGTATGAGTTAAAAGTTTGGATTTTAGAAACAAGCTGTCTTCTCAATGGTTCAATCTTTTGCTTGGTGCAGATTAGTCATAGCATAGTTAACGAAGGCCACTAGTTCAATTGGTAAAGCACTTTAATATTAAGTGGGAGGTTTAAGGTTTGAATGTTATTTGATCTATAATATAATATATAAATAGTTAATGGGAGGTTCTAGGTTTGAGTTCTAATGGATTGCAGTTTATGTGAATTGTAGTTCACAATTACACATCAGAATTAGGATTAGAAATTCTAGACTTTTTTTTTTATAGATGCTTAATATAAATAGGCCATATCAGATTTAGATCAGAAATTCTAGACACTTGTATTATAGATACTTAATATAAATTGTAGCCTATAGATGCTTAATATAAATTGGCCATACCATATTTAGACTAGAAATTCTAGAAATTTGTATTATAAATAGCTTAATATAAATTGTAGTCTATAGATGTTTAATATAAAATGGCCATATCAGATTTAGACTAAAAATTCTAGAGACTTCTTAATATAAATTGTAGCCTATAAATGCTTAATATAAATTGACCATATCAGATTTAGATTAGAAATTCTGGACACTTGTTTTATAGATACCTTCATGTAAATTGTAGTTCAATAAACCATATCAGAATTAAACCATGAATTTTAGACACTTGTATTATAGAAACATAAATTATCTATAGGCAACTAGAGAGCGTCAATAAGTACTGATATGTTTCCTGTCAATACAGGAAGACATTAAGAGCATTACAGCTGATTATAGGAATGGTATAAATTGACTGTTTATGCATGTCACATATAGGTAGAATTGAAGAGCTCATAGGCTGCTTCACCAATGCCGCACAGGGTCAGAAAAGTTTTTCATAAGTTAAATATCTTAGAACTTATTTATCCCATAGCTCCAATGCATCTTATTGGTTCTCCAGAGCATGTTAAGAAAAAACAGTCATCTATTCAATTGCTGTCAATGTTCTAGGGAAATCCTAGTATAGTTCCAAGGAGGCCTTGTTTTGTCTTCTGATAATGGTGGAAGAGAAGGGTCTGTTTATTTTACTGGAAACGGCAATTATAAGACCTTGACAAGAAAAAATCTTTTAATTCTCAGTACACAATGTAATGTTTGTAATCTAATGTCATGTAATTTTTGAAGGATGAAGAAAGGATCATCGCTGAGCTAGTAACTTTCTGGTTGTTACAGGTAAAAGCCACAGATGAAAGAAGTGATGCATTAGCAGAAAGAGTGAAGGACCTATTGATGAGAGCAGGAGTGAAAAATGTGAGACAAAAGACTTTGGTGAAGAGAGCTGAGAGTGGGACACAATCTACAGTTATACCGAGTGTTCATAATTATATCTCTGATGTAGCCCTCTGTGAACTCTCAGTCCAAGCAAAGAGGGATGCCACATTTCATTACAATGTAGGAAGGGCATTAGCACCATTAAAGCATGAGGGAGTTGTTGTTCTGGGTGTTTGTAACAATGTAGGACTCACCCATTTGCAGACAACTAGTCCTCCACTCATTTGGGCTGAGGCGTTTGATAAGTGGCTCACCTATCATCTTCTTCATAAAAGGTATGGTGTTTCAAATTAGAAGCATAGTGAACAAAATAGGAACATCAGATTTTTTATTCAAACTGCAGAGTACAAAATTAATCTTATTATAATTTCTGGATTTGATTGTGTAAGATTTTTTTATGCTCTATAATCTATCATCTCTCCTGTCACTCTTTTGCATTCCGAAGAAAGATGGTAAATGGATCACAGAATGTGATCCAAAACATTGATATAAAAAAATCTTACACAATCGAATTCAAAAACTACAACGTCATTCTTATAAGATTGTGGAAATCTAATTGTCTTAAATTAATCTCTCTTACATGCTGATGCAGGTTTGAAGAGATCATCCGATTTGAAAATAACTTCCCTCGTGCGAGTAATGGAGACTGGTTGGCAGAACGGTTATATCCATTACTTGTGGCCTTGGGTGCAGCAGGTGAAGGAGCTAATGCTGAGCGTATTAATGATGGCTGGTCATTCTCCTCACAGTCTGAAACGATTTAATTCATTATTTGCTTGATTTCTTTTGTATATTAATCTGAATACTTGTAAAAACCTGCTATGGGGTCAAATAATGTGATGGAATTGATCAGTCTAAGAAAAAGACGAGATTTCTTTTTGTTAACAATTGATGATACAAAAATCCATTTAATCAATGATGCATTTATTCTATTTTTTCAAACCTTGTTATGGTAAAATCTATGGGAGAATAGACGAGAGGACTAGTTGTTGGGCTACTATGGTAGGTTCATTAAATCTATTTCTCTCGAGGTAAGGTAATGGATAATATTTATAAAATAATTAGTAAATTAGAGAAAATAAACAATTTCTTATATTAAGATTCATGTTTGACAATGTTTTGGGGATGCAGAACTACATGTGATGTGTTTTTGGGATGCTCTCTAAAAGATCATGAAATAGTGTGTGGGGGAGAATTTTTTAAAACACAGATTCAGTATTACAATAGTTTTAAACATCAAAACAATGAATATTAATATAAATATCTAAATCAAAATGTCTCAAATATATGTTTACAAAATTATTTATATATTTATATATACAAAATTTAGGCATATATAATCACAAATTTAATTATTGATTTTTCCTCTATTTTAGGCCTCATTTAAATTTTATTGTTCGTGGACACAAATTTGAACCTTGTGGGCTCCAAATTGAGTTTTGACATTTTTTTTGAAAAGAAGTGTTATTTTATTTTTATTTTTGTTAAAATTTATTTGGTCTAGGGTACACTTTTTAGTTTGGGGGACAAATTGGGGCCACCTAGGTGTTTTGAGGATGATTAGCTATCATGTTCCTTGTTATTTCCTACAATTTTTGAAATCTGGTATGATTGGAGGACATTCCCTTTTCGCCCCATTATCCACCAAAACATTTTGGGATGTAGACAAGTCCCACACAGGGACATGAATTATATATTCGTGTAACATAGATTAACAAAAATATGATATTTTAAGTTTATAAAAATAAAAATTTAATGATTTTTTAATAAATATTTAGGCGAAAAGTGGCATGCCACTTTAGATATATTTATCTATATATAACTTGGTTCAATGGCTTGTGAATGGAAGAAACCAGTAAGAAACCCTCCAGTCATTAGCAAATACAGAGTAACAGAAAAAATATACAATAATGTATACAGCAAGACCATCTCAAGAGAAAAGTAATTGAAGCCCTTATAATTTTGAGCATACAATAGAGATCTTACAAAAGCAAACCCAATATACACAACATACATGCCTATGACATATAAATTTAACATCTTGCACCACCTATCCACTATACATAAAAATTCACAAAAAATGCCCTTTCGTATCTACAAATTTCAATCTCAATACAAAATTAAGCCCCTATGAGCTCCACCAAACATTACACTTCATCTGTATATTCAAAAAATTACCATATTAATACCGGAAAAAACAAACCCGCTTCACAAAAACCATGAATCTACTGATAGTTTCCCACTCCTCCCAACCCAAAATCAACTCATCAATACTAGTTCCCAATCCATCAAAACCAAGGCCCCATCTTCCAACAAATCCAATTGAGCAAATGGATTATCTATTTGCATTATATTAATTGAACTTTTCTCAAAATCCTCCACTTGCACTCTATTCCTCCCGTATCCTCGCATGCTTCCCAAACCCTCATGACCA
Source organism: Cupressus sempervirens (assembly GCA_028749045.1). NCBI lineage: Eukaryota > Viridiplantae > Streptophyta > Pinopsida > Cupressales > Cupressaceae > Cupressus > Cupressus sempervirens. The sequence continues at coordinate 450,558,294 of CM053790.1, forward strand.
TGACTGAGGAAATCCTCAATAAGCTGAGCTTTCCCTTTGAGATATTTAGCGGCTTTTGCCAATATAAAATCTCTATGACTCCACAAAATATCATCAATCAACCCGAATTTTCTCTCTAATATCACACTTTTAAATGATGATGGAAAATTAAAAAACCTTCCATCCTTCCTGAACGCTAGATTATAAAATACATCCCCAATTGGGACCAAACCCATTTCAAGTTTGTTCTCTCTAATATCACACTTTTAAATGATGATAGAAAATTTAAAAACCTTCCATCCTTCCTGAATGCAAAATTATCAAATACACCTCCAATTGGGATCAAACTCATTTAAATGATTTATTAGAATGTAAATTATTAATGAAAAATTTAAATGGCCTTACTTATTTTAAGATTTATATGTTTAAGGTCTATGTTTTAGACATTATTTTCTATAGCCCCATGTGACTTTTCTTGATTACTATAAATAAGACTTATAATGACTATGGTAGCTTAGATTGGCATAGTGATGGTAGTATTACCATTAGAACTTACATTTCATTAAATGGTTTAAAATGAATTAACAAGATATTGGTACCACAGAAAGTCACTAAGGGGCTAGAGGATTAAAAGACTAGCCATGCAACCTTAGAGTTGACTCATTAGTATGCCTCGTCAGTACAAGAGGATACTAGTGCCACATAGAGTCACTAGGGGGCTGAAGTATTAAAAGAATAGTCGGGTAACCCTAGAGTTGGTTCATGCGATGACACTTGCCCACTTGCATAGTAGATTTCCTACATGTCTGTGTTGCCTCTAGGATTAGTTGATACTTGTGTCTTGGTACCCTTTGAGATAGTTTTCTTTTAGGTGATTCCTTGAACCTAGGTGTTGGTTTTTTGACTTTTGAGTTTGTTAGCATGTTTGGGACTTGAGACTATCTCCTCAGTGTGGTGGGAGTGGGTCATTTAGATTCCATGAGGTCGAGTGATAGTGCTTTTTTCTTATACCATTAAGATTCGACCATTAGATGGTGTTGTTGGATGTGTTTGTGCAGATGTTCATTTCTATCTGTTCTTGTATTTCTATGATGGATGGTTGTACTATTGTATTATTTTTTATTTCATAAGATCTTAAGAGATGATGTAATTTATTTCATGATGTATATTATTTTAGCCCTTCATACCCCGTGACCAGTATAGTGGATGATGGTGCATTATGATTATTTCCAAGTGGCATTCGGGATGATATTATATTATTTAAATGGATTCATACTAGTATATTATTAATTGATATGACTTTATTATGTATTATATTTATTATTAATTAAACTTAAATGTGATTCAACGTCATGGGACCCTTAAGAGTTGTAACCTATTTATGTGTTGTTGATGTATGAGTGTATGTTAATTGCTTCCACTATTCTATAATTGTTGTTGTATCTTGATCTCTAAAAAAAAGTTTGACAAACTTAGTAAAACTTTAGGTTAACTTCTTTTGGGTCACATGGTGAGGCATTACATTCTCCCAATCCCTGGGCTACGTCCACCAAGAGAAAGTCTAATATTATTATTATCCATGGATTACAATCTGCAATCCCTTATAGCTCAATACCATCACAAGAAGATACAATATCATCATAAATTATGAAATCCCTAACCTTATGCCATTTTATACAAGCTTTTTATACTTCCTAGAATAAGTTGTGCAATAGAAAAATAGCAGTTGACACCCTTTATAATAGTAGGGTCATTTTTGGCTTTCCCCTGAGAACTCGTGTGAGGGTGTTGCCCATCGACCCTACCATATTCTATGACAAAGAGTGCACCTAGGGCATTGCCCATTGAGCCCATCTTGATGGTGCTACCCCCAAACCCCTATAGATATAATATGGGGGGAAACCACATCAAATAAATATCTGAGTCTAATTAGGTTCCACATCACAAAATTCCAAACTAATGGATCTCCTAAGGGTGTTAATTTATTACGTAGCCTTGTCCTCCTCTTCAAAGACAATATCTTGGATGGTAAATTTAACTTTATTATAAGAGGCATTATTCTTACTAAGGGGTTGCAGGTGGACATGAAAAAGATGAAAAAATAGCCCTCAGTGTAAGACATGGGTTTCTAATTGTTATATTGGCTCTTGGAACTATCCATATTGTCTTTCACAAAACTCTCCAACAAATGCAAAAGGAAAAAAGGGAAAAGAGATAAGACCACGATTATGGAAGTGATTAAGCATGGACATGTGATGAAAAATACACCCTAAACCTAACTTCCAAAGTGCAATATTTCATCACTAGGAGGCATACTTGGTCCTAGGGTTCCATTAGTTTGTCTTTTTCATAGCCTTCATGAAGCTTGGTTGTTCTTTCAATTTTCCTTTATTGAGGTTGCCATTATCTTACACATGGGTCATTTTTTCTCATTTCTTGTTTTTAATTGGGAGGCTTGTCACTTTAACAATCATTTCCTCCCATGAAATTATTCCCATAGTAACCCTTCAATCCACCTAAAAAGAAGAAAAGTGGATGGACAAGCCATCATTAGTTTGTCTCTTTCATAGCCTTCATGAAGCTTGACTATTCTTTCAATTTTCCTTTATTGAGGTTTCCATTATCTTACACATGGGTCATTTTTTTTCTCATTTCTTGTTTGTAGTTGGGAGGCTCATCACTTTAAAAATCATTTCCTCCCATGCAATTATTCCCATAGTAACCCTTCGATCCACCTAAAAAGAAGAAAAGTGAATGGACAACCATCATTATATCCATTCATAGTTTTAATTAATCTTTTAACCTCTCAATCCTTTCCAATGTACTATATTATAAAAACATTTTTTAATTCATCATATTAATTTGGTTCAATTCTACCCATGTTGCCACCTATGTTATCACTCTCAACAACAATAGAACTTTGGTTCATAGAGATTTTAGGATTACTCTATTAGTAAAAGGAATGAAAATTTCCATAAAGAAGTTGATGAAAAGGGTACAATTATTAATCTACATGCCATTATTTCTCCACTTCTATCTAATGAATTCCCAATTATGTAAACGAACCATACAAATATAAATAATAAAAAGGTTTCGATTACAAAATATTTCTTACATCCCTTAATATATCTTTAAAAAATCTTCATAATTGTAAGAATTTGGCTTAGGCTAGAATTCACCCAAGAACTAAAGAACTCAACACAAGCACACAGTAGACCAAAATAGATAGAGTATGATCAGAATGATGATATTCATTCAATATTCTAGCTTAAGAGTATACTATGAGTGCATGTATATAAAGGCCTCTTAGGAAGCACCTAGAATGTCTCTAGAAACAACTAGGAGATAAGACAACTAAGCACCTTATCCAACATTCTAGATGGATGGATAAGAATGACAAAGTGTCATATGTGTGTAGAAGATTATTGTGTTGTAGACAACATGTGCTTAAAAGAGGTGCGAACCCCTATGATGTCATCATGACAACTCACAAGAGTGCACATACTCCTAGGTGATTAATAAATAAATATTAATATAATGCATTAACCTAAGTAAACTTAAGTAAGTGCAATAAGTAAATACTTATTTACACCAACACCCCCCTTAAATGCAACTTAGGGGAATGCCCTTAATCTTACAGCTACTAGGATGCAATGCATAATGGGTCCCAGCTACTAGGCCATGTTAGGTACCCATGTACATAATGATATGCAATCTCTCATAAAGCAGGGAAAGAGGGAAAACCTCATGGGAAAAATCCTCCCCCAAAAAGAGAGATAAATAGGGATGCATGGATGGATGGAGTAATCAAGACCCCCCCCCCTCCCCCCCATTACGACATGCATCCACTATATACATAAGAGAATGATGAGAAGAGGAAGAGAAACAGAATGGGCTCTCCCGCCCCCCCCCCCCAAAGAAGAATGCCAAATAGTGACTGCTTTGATGAAGAAGCTAATCCAAGACTACATAATGGTGTTCCTCCCCTTAGGAAGAAATAATGCCATGGGTACAAATGAGACGCTTCTGCTATGCATGGAAAGAATCCCATGGATAAGTGATGTCCCTAAAACTTGCTCAACTAGTTGAAGAACCTGTCCCAAAGAACTGTCTATCTCTGCAACTGATGAAGAACCCTGCTGCAACTGCTGATCATAAGTATCCTTAATCACTTCAACCTGTGACGATTGATCATGTAGAGAATGAACAGGAGAGTCAGATGGAGCCCTCATGACAATTGAAGAAGGTAATTCTGCATCAAGAAGAAGAGGCATATCATCAATATTGTCCCCCAAATTTGTACCCTATTGTTCTGGACCTATCATTGTGGTGATGTATGCATGTGGACTGAACTGAGGTAGTGACCTCTCAGTGCAATTGTCAATAGAACCCCACATGTATAAATTTGTTGAAGCATTATCTCTGGAATCAATATCAGTTTCCACATTGTATGATGTGTGAAGAGGAGTAGAGGGCAAGCTTGGTGAACTTTCCTCAAAGTATACATCCTTCTCCACAAAAATTTGATGTGTCTCAGGATCTAGAAGTTTGTATGCCTTCACACTGTCTTCATAACCAATGAAAGTACAAGGCTGAGATAACTATGCCTTGCAACCCTTGGAAGATCCGTTTGTCCATGTAGGACAACTGAAGACTTTGAAGTGTGTCACAATAGGATTTCTACCGCACCATGCCTCAAAAGGAGTTTTTCCATCTAAGGTTGGATGAGGAGAATGATTAAGAATGTGAGTGGCACTTGAGATTGTATCGACTTCGAATGATGGATCGAGAGACTTGGCATGTACCATAGAATTTTCCATAGACTTAAGAGTTCGGATCCTCAAAGCTGTAACATCTATATTATGTGAACTGAATGCTGCTAGAGTCTAAAGATCAATGCCCTCAAGTCTGCAAAAGTCCATAAGTCTTTTGTTCACATACATGCTTCCATTGTGCATGCGGAGAACTTTAATGACTTTCCTAGATTTTCATTCTACATAAGTCTTGAAGTCTAGAAACTTGTCCAACACTTCACCATTACTATGCAAAAAGTAGACCCAAGTGAACCTTGAAAAGTCATCAACAAAGGTAAGTATGTAGCGACCCTGGCTGAATGCAAAAGGACCTACTAATACCATGTGAACCATTTGAAGAACACTTGGTGCTTTTGAAGACTTCCCTGTTTGTAACTTCCTCTCTAGATGCATATCAACTAAATCTGTTGAACATTCACCTTTGGAAAAGTTGATTTGAGATAGATCTTTGACCATTTTGTATGTGGAAAGTTGTTGAAGGTAGTGGTAGTCAAGATGACCATACCGCTCATGCCATAATTGCATGTTTGAATTTGATTGTGATAATAAGGCCTTTGAAGAAGACTTGGGCACAAAATGGGAGAATGAGTACAACCTCTTCTTACGATTCACTTTCCCCACTGCAACCAAGGACTCATCTTTAAGACTGTGCACTTTTACTGAGTCTGGAAGGAACTCAACTCTAAGTCCATCTCCTAGGTGAGTGATTTGGTAGGTTGATAGGAGATTTGAACTTAGGTTTGGAACATAGAGAACATTTTGAAACTCTCCATTTTGCATCTCCACATTTCCTGTCCCTTCAACTTCCATTTTTCTATCATCTCCCATGAAGATGTGAGGTACCTTTGAGTGATTCAATGAAGAAAAATCCTCCTTTGAAGAAACCATGTGATAAGAGGCACCTAAGTCAAATATCCATTCCTTTGAAGAGTCTGCATTTTCCATGAATGATTGCCCTTTGCCCTTTGAATATGAAGAAGACCCTTCTCCTTGTAAGCATTAGGCAATGGAACATTATGTTTCTTCATGATGTTGGTCAACTCATCAATCTTCTTGAGATAACACTCATACTCTTAATGACCGGATTTCTTTCAATAAGCACACTTCTTCTTCTCCTTATTATTGTCCCCCTTCTTGGTAGAATTTGAGGACTTGCCTTGTTCATTAGATTGTGGTGTTTTCTTTTCTGCATCCTCAGATTTTCTCTTCCATTTCTTCTTACCCTTTCTTTTATTTGAAGACTTTCTAGCTGAATTTTGAGAACCCTCATTATTAGCTACCAATGCTTTAGACTAAGGTGATTTGAGAATCCCCATTGATTTCAACTTCTTTTCTTCATCATCCAACAGTCTAGCATATTCATCAAAAGTGACTTTCTTGTAGGTAGACCCTAAGGTAGTCTTAGAGGTGTTAAAAGAAGATACAAATGTGGAACACTCTGATGGCAAGTTGCTATGTAGGAGATAGATCAGTATGTCATCTTTGATAGAACTCCCACAATCAATAAGCTTTGTCCTTAGTTCATTCACCTTGATGATGAAATCCTGTATTGATTCATATGACTTAGGATCTAAGGAAACAAGGTCATCTTCAATTTTGAACACATCTTCTTCAGACACTTTACCATAAATGTTTTCGAGGGTATCCCAAGCTTCCTTTGATGCAATACACTTCTTGATTTGATACATGATCTTATCATCTACCCCTAAACATATATCACCTAGGGCTTTCCTATCCATGGCTACCCAAGCTAAAATATCACCTTTTAATAATTTATCACCTATTGGTTTAGGAAGGGTATCATCTACATATTGTGAAACTCCATTATGCATTAAGCGATACCTTATTTTGATTGACCATGAAGCATTTTTATGAGGAGTTAATTTAGGAAACTCAAAGTTGCCCATAACATAGAAAATGAAAGAAAAGTGCAGAAAAGAGAGAACACAACACCAAGAACACCCCCCCTTTTCACTAAATCAAGAAACCCTCCCAAAATAGATGCTTTGGGCACTTTATCAGTAGTGCAATTACAATGGGCCACTTTGTTAACCTCATGATGGTATTTGACACTTGAGTGCCAACACACTTAATCACATTCCACATTGGAGCCGAGTACACCATGCATGCCGAGCCACAATAGATGCCGAGTTAGGAAAGACTCCAGGTGCTGAGTAGTTTTCAGATGCCGAGTGAAGATCAAATACTGAGTGAAGTGTAGGTGCCGAGTGTTAACAACTGCCGAGTGTTAACAAGTGCTGAGTAACATAAGGTGCCGAGTGATACAATTTTTTTTAGGTGCCGAGCTATCTAGGAAACAACACGTGCCAAGTATCAGCAATACTTCAAGAGCCGAGTAACTCAGTATATCAGCATAAGAGTTTGTAATTGCACAAACTATGATGCAAACAGTTTTTGCAGCCGACATAAGGTAAATCTCAAAGGATTTAAATGATGAGATTGAATCTTTTATCTTTCCTATGCAATCTACATGCAGCCAATAAGAAAAATGATAAAAGCGTGTAACCAATAGAAGAAATGCAAATAATAAGCAAAAAATGGAGATTGAATATGGATCGTAGATCCATACCTAACCCTAAATCCTCAAATGTCTTTATAAGGAAGACAAAATTTCATTGTAAAATATATGAGTGGACAAACAAGGGTGCACAAGGAAATCTATTTTTAGAAGCAAGGGTTATCAGATCACAAAAGGATCAAGATCAGAGAAAGCGGAAAAGGTGCCTACATTCAGCAATCAAGGATTGTAATCTATCAGGTTCATTGTACCTAATACTCTCTAGCAATTGTATTAGAATGAAAATCCTATGGTGATAGGTTAGCTTAACAGCTATTTCATAGATGCTTTAAACAAGTGATTAAATCCTCTAATAGGGTGACACTTCATGTTAAGTGTTTGTAAATCCTCTAACCAGGTCACTATTGATACAGTGTAAAGCCTTTAATAGGGCAAGCCTTTAAAAGGGCAGACCATCAGAAGTGGTTGAACAATATTGCCGTAGTAATTTTTGTGGGTATCATCCCCACCCTAATTTTACCTTCTTATTCCTAGAGGGTTTCTGGGTTACCAAATTCAAGTGTTATGAGTTGTTGATGCATGTGTTTAGTTTCATGTTTACTTGATGTATTTACATGCATGCAATTTACTTTCAGTTAAAAGTTTTATTGGTTAAAGTGTGATACTTATGATTCACCCCCACCCTCTCATAAGTATTCTTTCCATATTTGAATATTCCAACAATTGGTATAAGAGCTAGTCCAGGTTCTCACAAGGAAAAGTCTAACAGCTTGGAGGAAAAGATCTAAAGATGGAAGCTTTCAAACTTGGAAAGATCATTGAAAATCAGGTGATAGATGTGCAACTTGCTCTGCATAGCTTGGAGGAATTTAGAAACAAGTTGAGAAACTCATTAAAAAAAAGGAAGGATCTAGCCATAGCTGAAAATGATATACACTACAAGGAGATTGATACCACCAACATATTTTCCAACGGAGATACTATAGAGTTTGATGCAGCAATAGCAGAACTAATGGAGAAAAACAAAGTTCAAGCAGAGGAGATAAGATCTCTCAAGATGGAACATGAATCATAGGCCATAATGATATGTGAAATTACTGAACACAAAAAAAGGAGCAATTGATGATAAGGTCATGATGGAAAATGACAAAAGAAATCTTGCAAATAGACTTGAAGAGAAATGTACTGAATTGACAAGGATCTCAAACATGCAGATGGATACACTTGCCCAAATGATGAACCTTCATCATGAACTCAATGTAAAAGATATTGAGATCTCTACTTTGAAGATGCAGAATGAACAAATGCAGAATGAATTGAACAGAGAAAAAGAGGTAGCAGAGAATCTCAACAAATCAAGTGAAGCCATCAAGTATTTTGAACAGTTGTTGAAATCTCCAAAATCTGCCCATGATACATTAGGACTAGGATACAATAGCACTGAAGTTGGGGAATCATCAAAGCATGCTGAACAAAGAAGTGACAAAAGTAAGAATTCAAAACCCACTTGTCATTATTGTAATAAGAAGGGGCATACAGCTAATGTGTGCAGGAGTAGAAGATTCAATCAATCAAACACACCCAAAAATAAGAGTTTCTGTCACAAGTGCAACATGCAAGGACATATGACACAAAATTGTAGATCCAATGTCACAAGGACTCAAAGATTTGATGGACATTGTTATAATTGCAAAAAGTATGGATATAGGGCATTTGAATGCAGATCAAAACCTATGTGGACATCAAATCAACCAGCAAAAATAGAAGGGAATGAAAGTCATTATCATTGGGATTACAATATTAGGTATAGTTGTCATTATTGTCAAGAATATGGACATATATCATAGAACTGCATAAGAACACATTTCAGAGGAAACTACAAAAGATGGTTGAATCAAACTACACGTTTCAGTTGTTTGAAAATTGGTCATATCAGCAGAAACTGTCCTACAAGATCAAAGGCACCCAAGACTGAAGAAAACAAAGGAAAACAAAAGATTGATGTCGAAAAGATAAGGGGACAAATGAACAAGACTTGGAAAAAGAAAGATGAGTGCAACACATCAAGTGGAGGGATCACTTCACCCAATGGGTCAAGTGATCACACTTCATCAAACTAAGCATTAGAAGTACACAAGATTGATATACAAAGCTATATCACACATCAATCCCAAGACAGAGAAGATAAGCAAAGTATAAACCTACATGAAACAAGATGTCAAATGTTGTTGTCGAGCTGTCTTTGGATACCGAGTTAAACTCCAACAGATGCTGAGCTCCCAACAGCGACTGAGCTGATAACTGATGCCGAGTTGGTTAACTCGAATGGAAGCCGAGTAAAGTGAAAATATAGTGCAAGCCGAGTTAGGTTAAAATTTCTTCAGAATCCGAGTTGGCAGTTGAGCATTTAATGCGATGAAAATAGGGTATACTATCACGATTTCAATCAGTTTAACTCATCACGATCAAGAAGCAAAGAAGAAGAAAGAGAGCTAAGCGACTTCATAGCAAGAATCCATCGTATCAAGCAGATTGCAATTGCATTGAACATGTTTTTCATCGATCTTGAGGTATTTTCATTTGTGCCAAGCTACGTAGTTTCATATTCTTTTGTTGTGAAAACCCTAGTTTGCATAAATGGCGTCAAGTTGGAAGAAAATCAAGGAAAAAGAGTCTTTTGAAGTTCAGTTAGTTTCAAATGAGGTCAAGCAACCTGATTTCCATCATATTCCCAAAGTTGCCTACAAAAATGACCCTGCCAGAGCTCTCTCCCATATTCCCCCAAAAGTTGTAATGGTCCAAGACGTGAGAAAATGTTACAAGTGTAAGATAGGTGCTCTAGGAGACATGGAAATAAGACAAGCCTATGAGAAACTGTGTGTAGATGGAGTCTTGAAAGAAGAATTCAAAATCATTGAAAGAAAGGGTTTGACCTGAGTTTTAAGCTTTCCCACTGTATTCAAAATAGAATGGGTTAGACTTGTACTGAGCAGAATTCATGGTGGAAATTTGTGGTTAGAAGATATTCCCTTCAAATTGACCAAAGAAATCATACATAGAGTAACAGGGTACCCAACCCTAGATCGCTACAAAACCCTAAGAAGTGAATCAAAGGAGGTTATTAAACAAAATACTAGTTCCCAGTGGAACAAAAGAGGAATGACAATTCATACCATACAGGATCCTCTAGTTGAGTTTGTTGTTAGAGTCATTGCCCATAAAATCTACCAATCCAGTAGACTCAATAGTGTACCATGTATTCCAGTAGATGTAGGCTACAAATTGGTGAAAAAGGATCATACTTATGATCTTGCAGAACTGCAACTACAACAAATCAATGAAAACCTAGCTGCCATAAGAAGAACAAAGGGCACTCAATGTAAATTTGGAGCAATCCTAGTTTGCATATTCTTTTATATTCAGAATGAATTTCTTTCTTTTGGAAAAGTGGCATGGAGGAATGACAGAACCATCATTGCTCAAATTAATGAATATATAGAACAAATGGGAGAAAATTTTGATACCTTGATGATAAGATATTTTGAGGATTTCAATAAATCCATGAAGCAAAGATCAAGGATACCAACTTCCTTAGTAGAAAAACATACTAATGATATATGTTTCTTAGTTAACATTGATTTTACCTATATTCAAGCAGTAATACCAAGGGTAAGATGGCTAAGGCCATTTGGATATGAAATTAATATTGATGAGGCATCTGCAGCAATAATAGCATTATTGGCAGAAGAAATAGATAAAAGTGCTCCACATTTTGGCACTTATGATGTGGTATGATCAAAGATGAACATGGAATTAAAAAATGCTTCCACATTGAAGAAGAAAGAAAAATTATTAAAGAAGATTAAGAAGAAATTTGGTAAAGAAATTGAGGCTGAAGCAGAAGAAGAAGAAGATGATAGTGATGATGAAGATGAGCAAGAACAAGGGCCAATGGAATTAACTCAAGGTCTTGGAGAAGACAAGGAGGAAGGTGCAGAGGAAGAAGAAGCCAAGGAAGCACCAACTGAAGCTGAGCCAAAGAAGAGAAAGGCAACAGAACAACCTCTAGCTAAGTTCAAATCAAAGAAAGCTGCCACGCCATCACCTCAAAAGCCAACAACATGAGCATCAACAAGGGCCTCCACTATAAAGGCCAAAGAGAAAGTTACAAAGAAGAAACAAATCAAGGAAACACAGGAAGAGCCAAGGAAAAGAAGAAGATATGTGGCTCAACCTGACACTGATGAAGAAGACCAATATGAAAAGGTAAGCTATTCTTTAGTTGATAGCTTATGTAAAAAGATTGGAAATGGTGACTTAAGTAATTTAAATAAAGTTGATTTCAATAAATTTACTAAAGAAGAATAGACTAAGATAGAAGAAATAGTTTATGGAATGATGGCACAATTCAAGTACACTCCACTTGAACTAGATGGACAATTGCCAAAAGAACTGTCAAAAATTGTAGAAGACAGATGGCATTTCTGTTTGAAGATGGAGAAGGATATGAGGGAATCAACCCTAGCAAGTGTATTGCCAGATTTGACTAGGGAACAAGTAAAGAATGTAGTCAAAAGGCATAATAATAGGTTTACACCTAAATACAGGGCATTCTTCATACTCCAAAACAGGATGGAAGAAATTGTTCAAAGAACAATGAAATCATGGAAGAACTTGTACAAAAATATTGAAGATTCTCTTGAAGAAGAATACAAGGAAGAAGCTGCTGTACCAACAGAGGAGAGGAGAGAAAGGAAAGAAGATGAAGAAAAGAAAAGAGAAGAAGAACAAAAGAAAAGAGAAGAAGAGAAGAAGGAAGAAGAAAAGAAAGATGGAGAGGAGGAACAGACACAAAAATAGGATATAATGGGAACAGCTGAGCAAGAGCAACAACCAGATCAGAGTGTGCAAGACACACAATTGCCACCACCTAGCCCTCCTCAAGCATCCATCTCACCTACAGACACTGTAACTATTACTGATGTTCCTGATACTTCTGGTCAGAATATCAATCCATTAACTGCAGAAGATCTTAAAAGAATTCTTGACCAATCTACACAACAAGCAATATTATGTGCAGATCCAGTATTGGTCAGTATAGATGAATTGCAAAAACTAGTAGAAAATATAGTCGAAGATAAGGTGAATCCACAAGAACCACCTTCTATCATCTCTACAACTACTAGTAGTCAATTTCAAATGCCAAAAAGCATAGTTGATGCTGCAAGACAAAAGCCAAGTGCAACCATAGAAAAAGGAATAGAACAAATAGGACAGACTATTATATCTGATCCTACAACACAAACACAAGGTGCACTTCCACAAATTACAATAATTGATCATGGTAGATAGAAGGAGGAAGAAATAGTGAAAACCCCTAAAGAACAAGAGGCAATACAAACATTAATAGATTTTCCTACCTCGGGAACTACTTCACACCAGCCATTACAAATATCTGTACCAACATCTAGTACTACCAGAGTTGCAAGGGTACTTCACTATGGAGACCCTGAATTAGATGAGGAGATAGTCATACCAGGCTATGACTCAAAAATAATAACCATTGATCAAATCAATGAGGTGCAAGAAGCACTGAATAGGAGGAAAAGACAAGAAATACTCAGGAAGGAGTATAAACAAAAGCAAACACTATATGAAATTAAGGACATCTTTATGGATGCCTTCAGTTTGCAATCACCAGATGAGTCAAAGCATATCCCAGAGCAATTAATAGATATTGTTGACCAGGTGACAAATGAAGACCTAGAAACAGATGCAAAACTTATGGAATGGTTAGAAAAGAAATTTCAGGGGAAAGTGAATGAGAAAATATCAAGTCAAATTGCACTTTCACAAGTTGAATTGGCAAAGCTTATTGAAAAAGTGAAAAAGGTACTTGAGAATATATTCTCATTGTACAAAAAGTTGTGTGATTTTTCATACTTCACACAAGAAACAAGCCAAAAGATACTAAGCCTGGAAAGAAATTTAAACATTTCAAGCATGCAACTACCAAATGATCCAGCTCAAAGTGAGAAGCATTTTTCTCAATCGCTTCACACTCACAAAGAAATAGCTATATTAAGAGCAGATGAGGCTAATATCAAGGCCAAATTAATAAAGCTCCAGTCCTCCATTACCCCACATTTAGAGATACTCCATAAAGAGCAAGTATATGCTGAAACTGTTCTCAAGAAAGACCCAAATCTTTCTACATCAGATGGACTTATTCATCTTGCTGCCGAGACTGCCATCCAGCATAATTCACTAGAAATTGCTTTGAACAATTGGGATGTAGCTCTCAAGATGATTATGGAGGTAAACAACACATTTTTGGCTAAATATGGTCTTAACCCTTAAACATTCTTTGACATAAGTGTCAAAAAGGGGGAGAAAAGAGACATAATAGGGGGAGATATAGATATTATGAGATGAATCAATGGGGGAGAAAAGATACAAAGGAGGAGCATGATATACAAACAAGGCACAATTAACTCAGGGGGAGTTACAAATTTTTTGAGGTGTATATATTGTCAGTTACAAATTTTGATCAAGTTTTCTTTAAACTCTGTATATACCAATCAAATTAGTAAATGTACTCATAAGGTTAGTTAAGTGTTTTTGTCACTCATGTCAAAGGGGGAGATTGTTAACCTCATAATGGTTTTTGACACTTGAGTGCCAACACACTTAATCACATTCCACATTGGACCCGAGTACACCATGCATGTTGAGCCACAACAGATGCTGAGTTAGGAAAGACTACAGGTGCCGAGTGATCTTCATGTGCCGAGTAGTTTTCAGATGCCGAGTGAAGATAAGATACCAAGTGAATTGTAGGTGCCAAGTGTTAACAAGTGTTGAGTGTTAACAAGTGCCGAGTGTTAACAAGTGTCGAGCAACATAAGGTGCCGAGTGTTAACAAGTGCCGAGTAACATAAGGTGCCGAGTGATACAGTTTTGTTTAGGTGTCGAGCTATCCAGGAAACAACATGTGCCGAGTATCAGCAATACTTCAGGAGCCAAGTAACTCAGTATATCAGCATAAGAGTTTGTAATTGCACAAACTATGATGCAATAGTTTTTGCAGCCGACATAAGGTAAATCTCAAAGGATTTAAATGATGAGATCGAATCTTTTATCTTTCCTATGCAATCTACATGCAACCAATAAGAAAAATGATAAAGGCATGCAACCAATAGAAGAAATACAAATAATAAGCAGAAAATGGAGATTGAATATGGATCGTAGATCCATACCTAACCCTAAATCCTTAAATGTCTTTATAAGTAAGATGAAATTTCATTGTAAAATATATGAGTGGACAAACAAGGGTGCACAAGGAAATCTATTTTTAGAAGCCAGGGTTATCAGATCACAAAAGGATCAAGATCAAAGAAAGCGAAAAAGGTGCCTGCATTCAGTAATCAAGGATTTTAATCTATCAAGTTCATTGTACCTAATACTCTCTAGCAATTGTATTAGAATGAAAATCCTATGGTGATAGGTTAGCTTAACAGCTATTTCGTAGATCCTTTAAACAGGTGATTAAATCCTTTAACAGGGTGACACTTCATGTTAAGTGTTTGTAAATCCTCTAACCAGGTCACTATTGATACAGTGTAAAGCCTTTAATAGGGCAGACCATCAGAAGTGGTTGAACAATATTGCTGTAATAATTTTTTGCGGGTATCATCCCCACCCCAGTTTTACCTTCTTATTCCTGGAGGGTTTCTGGGTTACCAAATTCTAGTGTTATGAGCTGTTGATGCATGTGTTTATTTTCATGTTTACTTGATGTATTTACATTCATGCAATTTACTTTTAGTTAAAAGTTTTATTGGTTAAAGTGTGATACTTATGATTCACCCCCCCCGCTCTCATAAGTATTCTTTCCATATTTGAATATTCTAACACACTTGCCAATTTTGGCCTTTATGGACTTCTGATTTTTCTTATTACAACTTCTAAATAGATTACAAAATTAGAACTTTACAATGTGCTACAATTCTAAAGCATTACAAAACAAAGAAAGGCCTATTTTTGAAAGTGACACTTTTGTCCACACAACCTTACAATTTGATAGAAAATTTAGAAAGTAGATGAAAAATAATGCACTTTCAAAAAAAATAGAACTCGTTTTCGACTCTAGATGTGCCCGTATGGAGCGTTTGAAGTTGCAAAATGCTAGATTATCCAGGTACAATCACCAAAAAAATGAAATTTCTAAACAATCCTTGCACCAAAACTAGAAAAGAGCTACATCACTAAATTTTTTTAGGAAATTCTACCCAATTTCAAAAAAAATTGTACCTAATTTGGAGTTCAAATGTTTGAGTTATGGCCTCCCAAAGTCGGACTGCAAAAACCAATATCAATCTGGAGAGGGGTTGCATCAGTGAATGATGAGGTTAAATTTGAAGGTCATATGGTTGTTGTAACAGTTGTAATTTTCTCATAAATGATGTCCAGATGGGTGTCAAATTTAATATAGTGGATCTAATGATGTCAGCTAAAATAGGACACTCTGATGACGTGGTAGTACAGATGATACACTATTCGTACTGTAAAAATGTACATTTGAAAAATGTTGATGTTGCAATAGACGTGGCAGATGATTGAATGACTACATGACGCCTACATGGAAGCTAACTAGATGGTATAGTCAGATGCTGACTGTATTTTGGTGAGTGAATTAGAATTTGCCATGTGTGCAAGTGACATGCTATGCCACGTGTTAGGGTTTTATTGGGTTGCATGTCCTCGGGTACCTGTAGGCATGGAAACCATGGATAACTATTTTTCCTACCTTAATTCAAAACTATGGGCACCAATTTGTTTGAGCAGTAGTGGCCTAAAATTCACTGCCTGCCAGAATATCCTTGATGATGGTCGTGTGGGATTACAAGTGCCAAATTTTCTTTTTGCAGTTGTTGCTGTGATCACTGGAGGTTTAAAATGCTGCTGGTGGTAGGAATAAAGCAGGTAGGGACTGAAGGTTTAGTCCCACATTCCCCACAATGGGGAATGGTAGTCTTTATAAAAGAGTTAATATTGCACTCACATTAACTAAAGAAAAGGCATGCACCAGATTGTGGAGAGGGTAGTGGCTGGTGAGGGTATATGTGGTGGCTAATTTCCAATCTTGCTTTGCCAAAAAATATGGAGGCGCAACCTAGTGTGATGTATATGCCTACAAATTTAAGAGGAACCCTGCAATAAATAAATAATTCTACCGAAAATAAAGAGCCAAGCCGGGGTGTCACTAACCGATTTGGCAAAAAAAAATTCTCTGCCTCGACTCTAATAAAAATTTTCAAAAAAATCAAATTCAGAAATTTGGAAATAAATTGTAGAGAAGAAAAATATTCAAATCTGAAAAACCAATTAATTAGATCCAAAAATGACCATACCCAAACTGCAAATCAGGGCCTCCAAGTTCCAATTTGCAAAATTTTTTTGCCTCACAATCGACTTTCACCTAGCATAGGAAAATTTATAGTCAATCTTCACTGAATTGATGCTTTGGATGCAACAATGAGGTCAGATTTGGCTCTAGATGCTCTTAATTTTGGCAGATCCTTTGGATTTGTGTTGAGGTGCTGAAGCATGAACGATCTCAAATGGCTATGTGTAGAGAATCTCGCTCAGAGCTTTGATACCATGTAAGAATTTGGTTTAGGTCAGAATTCACCCAAGAACTAAAGAACTCAACACAAGTACACAGTAGACCAAAATAGATAGAGTATGATCAAAAAGATGATATTCATTCAATATGCCAGCTTAAGAGTACACTAGGAGTGCCTGTATATAAAGGCCTCTCAAGAAGCACCTAAAATGTCTCTAGAAACAACCAGAAGATAAGATAACTAAGCACCTTATCCAACATTCTAGATGAATGGATAAGAATGAAAAAGTGTCATATGTGTGTAGAAGATTCATGTGTTGTAGACAACATGTTCTTAAAAGAGGTGCAGACCCTTGTGATGTCATCATGACAACTCACAAGAGTGTGCATACTCCTAGGTGGCTAATAAATAAATATTAATATAATGCATTAACCTAAGTAAACTTAAGTGTAATAAGTAAATACTTATTTACACCAACAATAATGATGTTGCAATGATGTTATCTCATCTTACTTATGTTCTAAAATGACATCATATGGTACTAGCTAGCATCCTTATGCCACTTCATAATGCCACTTGGAGACCCAACCATGTAACCACACTACCTGCACCCTTTCTTATGCTTAGACATTTGTTTCAATTTTTTTTGCCAAAACCAAATCCTACCTCCAGGTAGGAAAAAGTTCAAACTTTCCATGTTAATTAACATAGTCATGATTAATATGATGTACTAGCTACCTAAGTTTTAGTTCTCGTGTCCATCAATTTTTAAAAAAAATTCTCCTATTGGGATATATTTAACACAGTGAGGAAAAATTTCCATGTTTCTCCAATATTTGACACCTTTCAAATGTAACCAATCTTTCCATTGCTTCCACTACTTCATTTCCTTCCCTAGATGAATGACAAGTAACAAAAAAACTCTAGGTGAAGCAAAGGTTTTATTATCCAGGAGTAGCCTCTATGGACCAGTTTGTTATATAATCATTTTGGAAACATCCATAGTAAGTTTTAAACCCCCTTCTACAACAAGATCCTTGATACCCATAGAGAGCCTACATTTGGATTCCCAATATAGATCCATACACTTTGCATAGTTATTGTTAGATCTTTTTGAGTTACCAATAATTTTTTACTTATATTTATAACACATGGTATTTCAAGCTCTAACATTACCTTTTTCCATAACTCTTAAGAAAATTGATGATGGTGCATCCATGTGAGGAATAAAATATTCTTCTTGCTTACATAGAACACATATTTTTGGGAATTATAATCCCCTTTTGATGAGGTTGTCACGAGTTAGTATTTTGTTATGCATGCTTATTCAACAAGTTTATTTTGGATTCAGTTGGGTCTAAGTACCTATCTCCAACAATCTAGTGAGATACAATCCTTTATCAGTGGATTGTAAGTGTATTTAATAGAAAATTATTCCTTGTGATTTTCAAATGAATATATCCTCTCTCGAGAATAAGGAAATTCAAACCCTATGTATTATCCTTTGCAACCCAATAGCCCTCTTAACTAGGCTAGGCTAGTTTTGACAACATTGAATGAGGTTTTTCTATCTCATCAATGGTGATATATGACCAAAAACCTAAGTACCAAATAATCCTTTAGAGATTTACAGAATACTTCTAAAACTATGATTGACGACTAGAGTAGTGTCCCCAACCCAATCATCATCCCAAAATCTAATAATCCTTCTATTTTAAACCTAATATTTTAGGAAATCTTGTAATATGTTTAACACATAAAAGTATTATTCTAGATCTTGGAACTATAAGGATAACTAGGGGTGGATAAGATTCTATAAATATTTTCAAAATTAAATTATCTAGCCCTTGTGAAATTGCACTAGTTTGAGTTTTCGAGTGCAAGTTTCTATCCCATTTTGGCTATTAGAACTTTGTTGAGAACAATTAGTTTCTAGATACCCAATCCTCCTTGACTCTTTGGTTTACATATAGTGTCCCAATTGAGAAGGGTTAATTTAGCACAAGGTAGGTATACTTCCAAAGGAGATGACCAAACCCCCAAACTACTTGACATCTTCCACTTACATTTAAATTTTCAAAATAGTTATTCCATATCTTATTGATAATTCTTCTACTTTTTTTTGACATTTTATCATTCATTGGCTTCAAAATAGGGTTCATTATGCAAATTAGGTGTAAGAGGTGAAACAAGTGCATGCTCTTGAATCTCATTTGCTACATTAAGTGCATTAATTTTAATTTGTGTGTGCTCTTGAAATTCATTTTCTACACTATCAATTTCAATTGGTGTGCGCATTAGGTGCATTAATTTCAATTGGTGTGTGCTCTTAAAAATCATTTTCTACATTAGATGCATTAATTTCAATTGGTGTGTGCTCTTAAAATTCATTAGGTGCATTCATCATTTCAATATCAATTGATGCATTCTCACCACTCACCTCATGTGCATTTGATGCTCTAGCATGATGTAATATCATCATACTCTCCCTTGGTTTTTCCTCTATTGCCTCTTGTCTTTTAGTTGATCTTCTCTTTTTATTTCCCATTGTTCATAACCTACAAAATAACAAAAAAAAAATTCATGAATATAAACTCAAAAAAAAATTCAATTCAATCATTTTATATGAATATGAAGTTACAATGATTATAAAAAGATGAACAACACACCTAAAAACATGAAATTTTGATCATTTCAAAGCATGAAGACATAAAAAATGTGTAGCTATGAATGAACACCCTATGACACAAAAATGGGACCTTCTAGAAACTTGAAATGGTTGTCTAGGGCCATTACAAAAGTTAATATATGCATGTCATGAAAACCACGATCACGTTATTAATACCTAAACATAATGATCAAAATTTTATGTAATTCATAAAATGTGATCATGTTACTAACATCGTCATGTTATAAAGAGCTAAATCATTGCAAGGTGAGGGGAGAAGGGTGTGTGTGTGTGTGTGAGAGAGAGAGAGAGAGAGAGATGATATATATATATATATATATATATATATATATATATATATATATATATATATATATATATATATATATATATATATATATATATGTTGGATACAATAGTTAATTGTGTATTGTCTTTGATGTTACACAAATGTCATATCAGTCATTAGACAGAGTCTATCGAGCTCACTCGAGCATCAAAGGATTTTGTAGCAAAAGTTAGTATTAACCGAGCTTCCAAGATTAATAAAGAAAAGTTAATGTTTACCGAGCTCACTCGGGCATCAATGGATTTTGTAGCAAAAGTTAGTATTAACCGAGCTCCCAAGGTTAACAAAGAAAAGTTAATGTTTACCGAGCTCACTTGGGCATCAAAGGATTTTGTAGCAAAAGTTAGTATTAACTGAGCTCCCAAGGTTAACAAAGAAAAGTTAATGTTTACCGAGCTCACTCGGGCATCAAAGGATTTTATAGAAAAAGCTGGTATTTACCGAGCTCGCAAGGTTAACAAAGAAAAGTTAATGTCTACCGAGCTCCCAAGGTTAATGAAGGAAAGTTAATGTCTACTGAGCTCACATGGCCAACAAAGGAAGGTCAGTGCTAACTGAGCTCACTTGGTCTCCAAAGTATTTTTCCAGGGTTTGCAGTGTTTACCAAGCTTCACTTGGTTAACACTAGAAAACCATTCTAGAGCAGTGGTTACCGAGCTTGGTCGGCTAGCAAAGAATTTTACTGTTTTGATATTAAGTTTAATTGCTTCATGCGACTGACTGATGTAATAATTTTTTAGTTATTGGAACCTATAGTTAAGCCGACTTGATAATCTAAAAGGTATATATATAGATGTTCAAGTTGTGAATTAATGTATGAGTGTGAATATGAGTATATGGATAAGGATGGGATAAGCGAATTGAGCAAATTTTGATGAAGGATTAGATATCTTGGAGGAGATGCAAAGTTGTATTTGATCAGCTAAGATCTAGTAAAAGTAGAATAGAGATTTGTAATCAGCAAAAGATAAGTTGCATATCATTCAGGTCACCTCATTATTGCTTTTTAATCATTGTAATAGCGAATCTAGAATCTCTTAACAAGATTTGGTTTAACAACCATTTTATAAATCCTCTAACAAGGTGACATTTCAGTTGAATTGTTCTCAAGACCTCTAACCAAGCCACTCTTAACAGGGTGATTAAATCCTCTAACAAGGTCACACCTAACAGTGTGTTTTGTAACCTTTAACAGGGTTGGCTCCTAACAGGGCTCACTTTAGAAAGTGAAAATTGGTGACTAGTTACTTGGTGGTTTTTCCCATATTGGGTTTCCACGTTAAAATTGGTCTCTTATGTTCATTTATTTTAATCTTTGCAAGCATATTAATGATTATGAATGCTAGATAAACAATAATTAATTAATCTACCGAGTTACAGTTTTCCTGTACTGATTATTGAGTATCAACAATATGTAAAGACATCTAAGGGATTTATTTTGGAATTGATTTTTGTGGTAATTGATTCACCCCTCCCCTCTTAGTTACTTCATCTATATTTCCAACAATTGGTATCAGAGTTTTTGGTGCTTGTAGGACAAGATTTCAAGAATCTAAGTCAAAGATTAGGATGTCTTATAAGAGGGAAATTCCAAGACTTAACAGGGACAACTTCTCAGCATGACAAGGGTTGATGAGGCTTCATCTAGCTTCTATTGGAGATACAAGACTAAAATACCTTGATGAAAAATATGCAGAACCATCTAGTACATTATCTATAAATGATATTGCTAAAAAAAAGACCCACAACATTATGATGATAGATATAGCATCTGCTCTGAGTTATGAAGAATTTGATGACATTAAAGACTGCAAATCTGCCTTTAAAATGTGGGAAAAGCTAAAAGAAATCTATGGAGGAGATGATAATGTAAGAAGAGCCAAACCAGAAAGTCTGAGAGGACAATTTGATCAAATGAGGACGAGAGAGGATGAAAACATTGCAAAATATATTGAAAAAGTCAAAGCATGTGTCAGTGTAATCAAAGCATCTAGAGGAGATATCAAGGAGGAGATAGTAATAAGTAAAGTTCTTAGAACTCTACTTCCCATTTATGCAATCAAAGTTTCTGCAATTCAAAAAAGAAGATGTGAAGCAAATCACAAGATAAATCTACAAGCCATAGTTGGAAGATTGATTGCATTTGAACTAGACAATTTTAACAACTATGTTCCAACTTCCAAGAACATTGAATCAGCATTTGAAGCCAAGCTTTCACTTAAGGAGAAAAGAAAAAAGAAAAAGGAATCTCAGTTAGGAAGTGAAGATGAATCAGACCAAAGTTCAGACAGTGATCTTCAAGTGATTGAAGCTCTACTAGCAAGGAAATATTCTAGACGCAGAGGTAAATGTTAACCTCATAATGGTTTTTGACAATTGAGTGCCAACACACTTAAACATATTCCACATTGGATGCCGAGTACAACATGCATGCCGAGTGATCTTCATGTGCTGAGTAGTTTTCAGATACCGAGTGAAGATCAGATACCGAGCGAAGTATAAGTGCCGAGCAACACAAGTGTCGAGTGTTAACATGTGCCGAGTGATATAGTTTTGTTAAAGTGCCGAGCTATCCAAGAAAAAGCATGTGCTGAGTATCAACAATACTTCAGGAGCTGAGTAACTCAGTAGATCAGCATAAGAGTTTGAAATTGAACAAACTATGATGCAAATAGTTTTTACAGCTGACATAAGGTAAATCTCCAAGGATTTAATGATGAGATCGAATCTTTTATTTTTCCTATGCAATTTTCATGCAACCAATAAGAAAAATGATGAAAGCATGCAACCAATCAGAAAAAGATAAGTATTGAGTGGAAAATGAAGATTGAATGTGGATCATAGATCCATACCTAACCCTAAATTTTTAAATGTCTTTATAAGGAAGACAAAATTTCATTGTAAAGGAGATGAGAGGTGTGAGAAGACATACAAGGGTTCGCAAGGAATTTTATTTTTAGAAGTGAGGATTATCAGATCACAAAAAGGATCCAGATCAGAGAAAGCAGAACAAGTGCTTGCATTCAGCAATCAAGGATTGTAATCAGTCAGGTTAATTGTACCTAATACTCTCTAGCAATTGTATTAGAATGAAAATCCTATGGTGATAGGTTAGCTTAACAGCTATTTCGATAAATCCTTAATTAGGTAATTAAATCCTTTAACAGGGTAACACTTCATGTTAAGTGTTTGAAATCCTCTAACCAGGTCATTATTGACACAGTGTAAAGCCTTTAATAGGGCAGACCATCAGAAGTGGTTGAACAATATTGCTACAGTAATTTTTGTGGGTATCATCCCCACCCCATTTTTACCTTCTTATTCTAGGAGGGTTTCTAGTTTACCAAAATTCCAGTGTTATGAGTTATTGATGCATGTGTTTAGTTTCAAGTTTATTTGATGTATTTACATGCATGCAGTTTACTTTCAGTTAAAAGTTTTATTGGATAAAATGGGATACTTATGATTCACCCCCCTCTCATAAGTACTCTTTCCATATTTGAATATTCCAACAATTGGTATTAGAGCTAATCCAAGTTCTCACAAGGAAAATCCTAACAACTTGGAGGAAAATATCTAAAGATGGAAGCTTTCAAACTTGGAAAGATCATTGAAAATTAGGTGATAGATGTGCAACTTGCTTTGCATAGCTCGGAGGAATTCAAAAACAAATTGAGAAACTCATTAAAAAAAAGGAAGGATCTAGCAATAGCTGAAAATGATATACACTACAAGGAGATTGATATCACCAACATATTTTCCAATGGAGACACTAAAGAGTTTGATGCAGCAATAGCAGAACTAATGGAGGAAAACAAAATTCAAGAAGATGAGATAAGATCGCTCAAAATGGAACATGAATCACAAGCCATAATGATATGTGAAATTACTGAGCAAAAGAAAAGAGCAGTTGATGATAAGGTCATGATGGAAAATGACAAAAGAAATCTTGCAAACAGACTTGAAGAAAAATGTACTGAACTAACAAGGATCTCAAAAATACAGATGGATACACTTGCCCAAATGATGAACCTTCATCATGAACTCAACGTAAAAGATATTGAGATCTCTACTTTGAAGATGCAGAATGAACAAATGCAGAATGAATTAAACAGAGAAAAAGAGGTAGTAGAGAATCTCAATAAATCAAGTGAAGCCATCAAGTATTTTGAACAGTTGCTGAAATCACCAAAATTTGCCCATGATACATCAGGACTAGGATACAATAGCACTAAAGTTGGAGAATCATCAAAAAGTGCTGAACAAAGAAGTGACAAAGGCAAGAATTCAAAATCCACTTGTCATTACTGTAATAAGAAGGGGCATACAGCTAATGTGTGCCAGAGTAGAAGATTCAATCAATCAAACATACCCAAAAGTTTCTGTCACAAGTGCAACATGCAAGGACATATGACACAAAATTGCAGATCCAATGTCACAAGGACTCAGAGATTTGGTGGACATTTTTATAATTGCAAAAAGTATGGACATAGGGCATTTGAATGCAGATCAAAACCTATGTGGACATCAAATCATCCAGTAAAAATAAAAGAGAATGAAATTCAATATCATTGGAATTACAACACCAGGTACAGTTATCACTATTGCCAAGAATATGGACATATACCACAGAACTGTATAAGAACACATTTCAAAGGGAACTACAAAAGATGGTTGAATCAAACTACATGCTTTAGTTGTTTGAAAATTGGTCATATCAACAGAAACTGTCCTACAAGATCAAAAGCACCCAAGACTAAAGATAACAAAGGAAAACAAAAGATTGACATCGAAAAGATAAGAGGGCAAATGAATAAGACTTGGAAAAAGAAAGATGAATGCAACACATCAAGTGGAGGGATCACTTCACCCAATGGGTCAAGTGATCACACTTCATCAAACTAAACATGAGAAGAACATAGGACTAATATATAAAGCTATATCACACATCAGTCCCAAGACAAAAAAGCTAAGCAAGGTATAAATCCACATGAAACAAGATGTCAAGACAAAAACTAAATGTTATTGCCGAGCTGTCTTTGGATGCCGAGTTAAAACATATGCCGAGCTCCCAACAATGACCGAGCTGATAATCGATGCCAAGTTAGATAATTTCAATGGAAGCCGAGTAAAGTGAAATATAGTGGAAGCCAAGTTAGGTTAAAATTTCTTTAGAAGCCAAGTTGGCAATTGAGCATTTAATGCAATGAAATTAGGGTATATTATCATGATTTTAATCAGTTTTTTTCATCACGATCAAGAAGCAAAGGAGAAGAAAGAGAGCTGAGCGACTTCATAGAAAGAATCCAATGTTTCAAGCAGATTGTAACCTCATTTAACACATTTTTCATCGATCTAAAGGTATTTTCATTTGTGCCAAGTTACGTAGTTTTATACCCATTTGTTGTATAAACCATAGTTCACAAAAATGGTGTCAAGTTCAAAGAAAACCTAGGAAAAATAGTCATTTTAAGTTCAGTTAGTTTCAAATGAAGTCAAGCAATCTGATTTTTATCCTATTCTCGAAGTTGCCTACAAAAATGACCCAGCTAGAGCTCTCTCCCTTATTCCCCCAAAAGTTGTAATGGTTCAAGATGTGAGGAAATGTTACAATTGCAAGATAGGAGCCCTAGGAGATATGGAAATTAGACAAGCATATGAAAAAGTGTTTGTAGATGGAGTCTTGAAAGAAGAATTCAAAATCGTAGAAAGAAAGGGTTTGACCTGAGTTTTAAGTTTTCCCACTGTATTCAAAACTGAATGGATTAGAGTTGTACTAAGTAGAATTCATGGAGGAAACCTGTGGTTAGAAGATATGCCCATCAAATTGATAAAGGAAATTATACATAGAGTAACAGGGTACCCAACCCTAGATCGGTACAAAACCCTAAGAAGTGAATCAAAGGAGGTTATTGAAAGGAATACTAGTGCACAATGGAATAAAAGAGGAATGACAATTCATACCATACAGGATCCTCTAGTTGAATTTTCTATTAGAGTCATTGCTCACTAATTATATCAATCCAGTAGACTCAATAGTGTACCATGCTTTGCAGTAGATGTAGGTTACAAATTGGTGAAAAAGGATCATACTTATGATCTTGCAGAACTGCAATTGCAATAGACCAATGAAAACTTAGCTGCTATAAGAAGAAAAAAAGGCACTCAATGCAAATTTGGAGCAATCCTAGTTTGCATATTCTTTTATGTACAGAATGAATTTCCTTCTTTTGGTAAAGTAGCATGGAGAAATGACAGAACCATCATTGCACAAATTAATGAATATATAGAGCAAATGGGAGAAAATTTTGATACGTTGATGACAAGCTATTTTGAGGATTTCAAGAAATCCATGAAGCAAAGATCAAGGATACCAGCTTCCTTAGTGGAAAAACATTATAATGACATATGTTTCTTAGTTGACATAGATTTTACTTATATTCAAGCTGTAATACCAAGGGTAAGATGGCTAATGCCATTTGGATACGAAATCAATATTGCTGAGGCATCTGCAGCAATAACTGCATTATTGGCAAAAAAAGCAGATAAAAGTGCACCACATTTTGGCACTTATGATGTGGTAAGATCAAAGATAAACATGGAATTAAAAACTACTTCTATATTAAAGAAGAAAGACAAATTAATAAAGAAAATTAAAAAAAAGTTTGGCAAAGAAATTGAGGCAGAGGTAGAAGAAGAAGAAGATGAAAATGATGATGAAGATGAGAAAGAACAAGGGCCAATGGAACTAACTCAAGGTCTTGGAGAAGAAAAGGAGGAAGGTGTAGAGGAAGAAGAAGCCAAGGAAGCACCAACTGAAGCTGAGCCAAAGAAGACAAAGGCAACAGAACAGCCTTCAGCCAAGCCCAGATCAAAGAAAGCTGCCACGCCATCACCACAAAAGCCAACAACACGAGCATCAACAAGGGCCTTCACTCAAAAGGCTAAAGAGGAAGTTACCAAGAAGAAAGAAATCAAGGAAACATAGGAAGAGCTGAGGAAAAGAAGAAGGTATGTGGCTCAACCTAACACTGATGAAGACGATCAATCAGAAAAGGTAAGCAATTCATCAGTTGATATCTTATGTCAAAAGATTGCAAGTGCTGACTTGAATAATTTAAATAAAGTTGATTTTAGTAAATTTAATAAAGAAGAACAAAATAAAATAGAAAAAATAGTGTATGGAATGATGGAACAGTTCAAGTACACTCCACTTGAACTAGATGGTCAATTGCCAAAGGAGCTGTCAAAAATTGTAGAAGATAGATGGCATTTTTGTTTGAAAATGGAGAAAGAGATAAGGGAATCAACCCTAGCCAGTAAATTGCCAGATTTGATTAGAGAACAAGTTAGCAAAGCAGTCAAAAGGCATAATAATAGGTTTACACCTAAGTACAGGGCATTCTTCATACTTCAAAACAGAATGGAAGAGATTGTTCAAAGAACAATGAAGTCATGGAAGAATTTGTACAAAAAGATTGAAGATTTTCTTGAGGAAGAATACAAGGAAGAAGCTACTATACCAATAGAGGAGACGAGAAAAAGGAAAGAAGAAGAAGAAAAGAGAAGAGAAGAAGAGAGGAAAGAAGAAGAAGAAAAGAAAAGAGAAGAAGAAAAGAAAGATGGAGAGGAGGAAGAGACACAAAAACAGGACAAAATGGCAACAATTGAGCAAGAGCAGCAACCAGATCAGAGTGTGCAAGACACACAATTGCCACCTCCTAGCCCTCCACAAGCATCCATCTCACTTGCAAACACTTTGATGATTACTGATGTTCCTAATACTTCTGGTCAGAATATCAATCCATTAACTGCAGAAGATCTGAAAAGAATTCTTGACCAATCTACACAACAAGCAATATTGTGTACAGATCTAGTATTGGTAAGTATAGATGAGTTACAGAAACTAGTAGAAAATACAGTCAAAGAAAAGGTGAATTCACAAGAACCACCTTCTATCACAACTAATAGTAATCAATTCCAAATACCAACAAGCATAATTGATGCTGCAAGACAAAAGCAAAGTGTAGCTGTAGAAAAAGGAAAAGAAAAAATAGGATAGACTATTACATCTAATCCTACAGTACAAACACAAGGTGCACTTCCACAGATTACAATAATCGATCATGGTAGACAGAAGGAGGAGGAAACAGTAAAAACCCCTAAAGAACAGGAGGCAATACAAACATTAATAAATTTTCCTACCTCGGGAACTCCTTCACACCAACCATTGTAAATTTTTGTACCATCATCTATTACTACCTAAGTTACAAGGGTACTTCACTATGGAAACCCTAAATTAGATGAGGAGATAGTCATACCAAGCTATGACTCAAAATCAATAACCATTGATCAAATCAATGAGGTGCAAGATGCACTGAATAGAAGGAAAAGACAGGAAATACTTAGGAAGACGTATAAACATAAGAAAACACTTTATGAGATAAAGGACATCTTTATGGATGCCTTCAGTTTACAATCACCGGATGAGTCAAAGCATATCATAGAGAAACTAACAGATATTGTTGACTAGGTGACAAATGAAGACCTAGAAACCAATGCAAAATTTATGGAATGGTCAGAAAGAAAATTTCAGGGGAAAGTGAATGAGAAAATATCAAGACAAATTACACTTTCAAGGGTTGAATTGGCAAAGCTTATTGATAAAGTGAAGAAGGTACTTGAGAATATATTCTCACTGTACAAAAAGTTGTGTGATTTTTCATACTTCACACAAGAAACAAGCCAAAAGATACTGAGCTTGGAAAGAAATTTAAACATTTCAAGCATGCAACTACCAAGTGATCCAACTCAAAGTGAGAAGCATTTTTCTCAATCGCTTCACACTCATAAAGAAATAGCTGTCTTAACAGAAGATGAGGCTAACATCAAGGCCAAATTAATAAAGCTCCAGACCCCCATTACCCCACATTTAGAGATACTCCATAAAGAACAAGTCTATGCTGAAACTGTTCTCAAGAAAGACTCAAATCTTTCTACATTAGATGGACTTATTCATCTTGCTGCCGAGACTGCTATCCAACATAAGTCACTGGAAATTGCTTTGAACAATTGGGATGCAACTCTCAGAATGATTATGAAGGTAAATATCACATTTTTGGCTAAATATGGTCTTAACCCTTAAACATTCTTTGACATAAGTGTCAAAAAGGGGGAGATACGGATATGAGATAAATTAATGAGGGAGTTATAAAATGAAAAAATACAAAGGAGGAGCTTGTTATACAGATAAGGCACAATCAACTCAGGGGGAGTTACAAAATTTTTTGAGGTATATATTGTAAGATTGTAAGTTACAAATTTTGATCAAGTTTTCTTCAAAATCTATACATACCAATCAGATTAGTAAATATACTTGTAAGGTCAGTTAAGTGTTTTTGTCACTCATGTCAAAGGGGGAGATTGTTAACCTCATAATGATTTTTGACAATTGAGTGCCAACACACTTAAACATATTCCACATTGGATGCCGAGTACATCATGCATGCCGAGTGATCTTCATGTGCCGAGTAGTTTTCAAATACTGAGTGAAGATCAGATACCGAGTGAAGATCAGATATCGAGTGAAGATTAGATACTGAGTGAAGTATAAGTACCAAGCAACACAAGTGCCAAGTGTTAACAGGTGCCGAGTGATACAATTTTGTTAAAGTGCCGAGCTATCCAGGAAACAACATGTGCCGAGTATTAGCAATACTTCAAGAGCCGAGTAACTCAGTAGATCAACATAAGAGTTTGAAATTGCACAAACTATGATGCAAACAGTTTTTACAGCCGACATAAGGTAAATCTCCAAGGATTTAATGATGAGATCGAATCTTTTATTTTTCCTATGCAATTTTCATGCAGCCAATAAGAAAAATGATGAAGGCATGCAACCAATCAACAAAAGATAAGTATTGAGTGGAAAATGAAGATTGAATTGGATCGTGGATCCATACCTAACCCTAAATTCTCAAATTTCTTTATAAGGAAGATGAAATTTCATTGTAAAGGAGACGAGAGGTGTGAGAAGACACAAAAGGGTTTGCAAGGAATTTTATTTTCAGAAGCGAGGATTATCAGATCACAAAAAGGATCCAGATCAGAGAAAGCAGAACAAGTGTATGCATTCAGCAATCAAGGATTGTAATTAGTCAGGTTTATTGTACCTAATACTCTCTAGCAATTGTATTAGAATGAAAATCTTATGGTGATAGGTTAGCTTAATAGCTATTTCGATAAATCCTTAATTAGGTGATTAAATCCTTTAACAGGGTAACACTTCATGTTAAGTGTTTGAAATCCTCTAACCAGGTCATTATTGACACAGTGTAAAGCCTTTAACAAGGCAGACCATCAGAAGTGGTTGAACAATATTGCTGCAGTAATTTTTGTAGGTATCATCCCCACCACAATTTTACCTTCTTATTCCTGGAGGGTTTCTGGGTTACCAAAATTTTAGTGTTATGAGTTATTGATGCATGTGTTTAGTTTCAAGTTTAATTGATGTATTTACATGCATGTAGTTTACTTTTAGTTAAAAATTTTATTGGATAAAATGGGATACTTATGATTCACCCCCCCTCTCATAAGTACTCTTTCCATATTTGAATATTCCAACAGTAAATTTAAAGGTAAAGTTCCTCTAATCTGCTTTTCATGTGAAGAAGCTGGTCATTTTGCTGCTAGGTGCCCAAACAAGCAAAACAAAGATGACAAGAAAGGTTACAATTACAATGGAAATAAAGACTTCAAATCATTCAAAGATAAAGGTAAGAAAACATGTTTTATGGCTAAAAATTCTAATGATTCTAATGATGAAGAAGAAGATGAAATTGTCTACATTGCTATGAAAGATGAATCTGATAATGATGAGGAAATGGCACTCATTTCTCATATGAGAAGAAATGATACATGGATCATAGATAGTGGTTGTTCTCATCACATGACTGGTGATAAAACTAAGTTTGAATACTTTGAAAACTATGATGGTGGTAGTGTAAGATTTGGTAACAATGAACTTTGTTGTATAAAAGGAAGAGGAAAAATCTCTCTAACCGAAGAACTTATATGTGATAATGCCTATTAGGTAGAAAGACTAAAGTATAATTTGTTGAGTGTAGCACAACTACTCAATAATGGATTCAAAGTAGAATTCATGCATGGAAAAGAAAGACTACTGGATGGAAAAGGAAAACTGATTGGATCAGGCACTCAAACAAAAGGTAACTTATTTTATCTTGAACTTGGTGAATGTTCATGTTTTATTGCTCAATTTGAAGAAAGTTGGTTATGGCATAAAAGGTTGTGTCATGTCAATTTTGATAACTTGGTAAAGATACGCAAATTCAAAAAAGTAAGAGGCATTCCTAACATAAAGAAACCTAAGGTCAGTCTATGCAAGAATTGTCAAATTGGTAAAATGGAAAAGACTAGTTTTAAAAGTAAAAACTATCAGTCTAAAGATATATTAGAAATTGTGCATACTAATTTATGTGTACCCATTGGAATTGAAAGCTATACTGGAGAAAAGTTCTTCATTCCTTTTGTTGATGATTACTCAAGAATGATGACTGTCATGTATCTAAGGAACAAATCAGAAGCATTTGAGAAATTCAAATGGTACTTGGCTAGAGTAGAAAAAGAAACAAGAAAAAGATTGAAATGCTTGAGGTCAGACAAAAGAGGAGAATTCATTTCACATGAGTTCAATAACTTTTGCATTGAAAGAGGAATCAAAAGACAGGTATCAGCCCCTAGAACTCCTGAACAAAATGGAATAGCTAAAAGAAGGAATAGATCTATCATGGATTGTGCAAGAACCCTAATGATTGAAAAGAACATTGCTATCAAATACTGAAAGGAAGCTATCAGCACTATAGTTCATACCTTGAAACAGGTACAACTTAAGAAGGACTCATTCAAAACTCTCTATGAAGTATGGTATGGCTACAAACCTAATGTAAGTTATCTAAAAGTATTTGGAAGTAAATGTTACATTTACAAAGAATCTAGAAAAGGAAAAATTGATGTAAAAGGTGATGAAGGAATAGTTTTGGGATACTCTTGCAAAAGTAAAGCATACAAATGTTTGAACCTATCTACTTACAAAGTCATAGAAAGTGCATATGTGAAAGTTGATGAGTTTGTAGAAAGGAATGAAGAAGAAAGCAAAAGGGAACTAGAAGATTATAGAAGGTTTGTTTTTACTGAACTTGATATAGTACCAGCCAATCATAAATCTTCTACTCTCGAGTCATCAGTAATTGAGTTACAGGTACTTCAAACTGAGCTACAACAACCTAAGTTACATTCATATGCTATCAAGAAAGTGTCTACCGAGTCTAAAGGACTCTAGCCAATATCTACTAAGCCAAAACCTGAAGTTGAAATACAAGAAGATAACAATGAAATTATTTCAAAAGGCAAGGAACCTGTATTAGCAAAATATGTCAGGAGACATCATTCAGCAGATCAGATCATTGGAAACAAATCTGAAGGAACCATGACAAGAAGTAAGTTGAAAAGTACTTGTTTACTTGCTGATTTTGAACCTAGAAATATCAATGATGCATTGGAAAATGAAAGTTGGATTGAGGCTATGAATGAAGAAATAGAACAGATAGAGAAAAACAAGACGTGGACTCTTGTACCCAGGCCTAAAGATAAAAAAGTGATTGGAACCAAGTGGGTATTCAGAAACAAGTTGGATGAAGATGGTAAGGTATCAAGAAACAAAGCTAGACTAGTATGCAAAGGATATGCTCAAGAAGAAGGAATAGACTATGCAGAAAATTTTGCTCCTATTGCAAGATTGGAAGGAGTCAGAACCTTACTTGCATATGCTACTCACAAAGGATTCAAAGTTTATCAAATGGATGTCAAGTCAGCATTCCTCAATGTTATACTGGATGAAGAGGTCTACATTGAACAACTTGAAAGTTTTGTTGATCTAGATAAAAGGAACATGGTCTACAAATTACACAAGGCATTGTATGGTCTGAAACAAGCCCCTAGAGCATGGTATGAAAGATTGCATAACTATCTTATTTAGATTATTTTTCAAAGAACTAATGATAATAGTAGTTTGTATATAAAGGAAGGACCAGATAATAAGATTGTTTTGGCAGAAATATTTGTAGATGATACTGTTTTCATAAGAAATGATGATCTTTGCAAAGAATTTTGAGAGCAA
The DNA here is from genome assembly GCA_028749045.1 of Cupressus sempervirens. Lineage (NCBI taxonomy): Eukaryota > Viridiplantae > Streptophyta > Pinopsida > Cupressales > Cupressaceae > Cupressus > Cupressus sempervirens. Next base: position 450,591,470 of record CM053790.1, read on the forward strand.
ATGAACAAAGAATTTGAAATGTCCATGTTTGGTGAAATCAAATTCTTTGTTGGTCTTCAAATTTAGTAGAATAAAAATAGTATATACATCACTCAATCAAAATACATCAAGGAGATATTGAAAAATTTTGGTATGGAAGATTGTAAACCAGTTGGGACTCCTATGTGTATTGGATTAAAACTTACCAAAGAAGATGAATCAAAAGAAGTAGATCAAACACCATATAGATCTATGATTGGAAAGTTGCAGTATGTAGTTGGTATTGTAGCAAGATTTTCAGCAAAACCAAGAGAAAATCACATGATGACAATCAAAAGAATAATGAGATATTTGAAAGGAACTAAAGATTATGGTTTATGGTACAAATTTGGAGGTAATCGAGATTTGAAAGTGTTTACTGATGCTGATTGGGTAGGAAACCTTGATGACAAAAAAAGTACAAGTGGAGGAGCATTCTTTCTTGAAAAAAGGTTGGTTTCTTGGACAAGCAAAAAGCAGAATTGCACATCCCAATCTACAGCAGAGGCAGAGTATGTTGCTGTTGTAGTAAACTATTCTAATATTGTTTGGTTTAAATAGTTGTTGGAAGGCGTGAAGGTGGAAATCAAAGAACCAGTTGTTATGTTCTATGATAATACAAGTGCAATAAACATATCTAAGAATCCATTGATGCATTCCAAAACCAAGCACATTGCAATAAAATATCATTTTGTCAGAGATATGGTGCAAGACAAGGAGATCAAATTGGAATATGTTCATACAAAGGAAAAAATTACTGACATATTCACAAAGCCATTACCTAAGGATGCATTCTTATATCTAAGAAGTAAGTTAGGGGTCACTCCCCTATCTGAAGTTCACTAAAATAAAATTTTAGTGATGCATCAACGCATACCAAGTTGAAAATCTATTAGTTGATGTAGCATAATCAAGGAATATTGCATATGAACCAGTAGTAAAGGTACATTAAAATCATTTGAGTAGTGTTGTCTTTGACATGTGTTTTCAAAGACAGAGAGTTTTACTATCATATCTTTCTGAAATTTGTTTGAAAGGAAGAAGTTTGCTATGATATCCCTCACAGAAGGAGATTATTGAAAGAGGGAGAATTTTCTTTATAATAGAGAAAGTTGTTCGAACAAGAAAAAGGCTTGTTAGACTTGTTTTCAAATTTCATTCTGCTATGACATATTGTGTTGCCATCAATGCCAAAGAGGGAGATTGTTGGATACAATTGTTAATTGTGTATTGTCTTTGATGTTACACAAATGTCATATCAGTCATCAAAAAAAGTCTACCGAGATCACTCGGGCATCAAAGGATTTTGTAGCAAAAGTTAGTATTAACTGAGCTCCCAAGGTTAATAAAGAAAAGTTAATGTTTACTGAGCTCACTCGGGCATCAAAGAATTTTGTAGCAAAAGTTAGTATTAAATGAGCTCCCAAGGTTAATAAAAAAAAGTTAATCTTTACCAAGCTCATCGGGCATCAAAGGATTTTGTAGCAAAAGTTAGTATTAACTGAGCTCCCAAGGTTAACAAAGAAAAGTTAATGTTTACCAAGCTCACTCGGGCATCAAAGGATTTTGTAGCATAAGTTAGTATTAACCGAGCTCCCAAGGTTAACAAAGAAAAGTTAATGTTTATCGAGCTCATTATTAGATTGTGGTGACTAATCAGGAAAGTACTGTACATACTTCATAATTAGTGGGGTTTGGGGCATTGCCCCAAAATTTTTGTTTTGGGTACTATTCGCCAATCATTTTGGTACTATTTCCCATTCATAGATTCGTCACTAAAATTATGGCTAATTATGGCTGACATGTTATAACCCTAAAGCGATTTAATACTTGTATAAAAGGGTTTAGGGTTGGGTATTTTTCATTATGTTGTGATGCAAAATTGGTTCTTGTGGCGGTATTGAGCTGTAAGGGATTACAGATTATAATCAGGTTGTAATCACTGGATTGTAATAAGATCAGACTTGTTGTTTGGTGGACGTAGCCCAGGGATTGGGTGAACCACGTTAAATCTTGGTGCCTTGTGTCCATTTATGTGTGATCTATTATTTTTTGTTATTGGTTATCTTTGCATGTAGTTTTTATTTTTGTCTGTGGTTTATCCTAACAACTGGTATCAGAGTGAGGTTGTCTTTACGTTATCCTCTGCAGGAAAGTCTCATGGTTAAGTGGGAGTCTCACGGTTGAGTGGGAGCGATGGAAGATGAGGGTAAGCTTAGGGTTGACAGGTTTAATGGGAAAAACTTCCAGTTATGGAAGATGAAAATGGAAGACTATCTATATTAGAAGGATTTATGAAATCCGTTGGAAGGCAAAGCCAAGAATTAGGGAACTATGTCAGAGGCTGAATGGGATCTTTTGGATAGAAAGGCACTCAGAAGCATTCGGTTATGCTTGGCACCATCGATGGCATTTAATATTACAAAAGCAAAGACGACAGAAGATTTGATGAAAACCCTAGTGACACTATATGAAAGGCCCTCCACTTCAAACAAGGTATTTCTCATGGAGCATTTATTTAATATGAAAATGGCAGAAGGTGGATCTGTTGCAGATCATTTAAATGAGTTTAATACTATTACTAGTTAGTTATCTTTTGTGGGTATCAATTTTGATGAAGAAATTAGGGCTCCCTTGATTTTGTGTTCTTTGCCTGAAAGTTGGAATGGCTTGGTAATGGCGGTGAGTAATTCTATTCTTGGATCTAGTACCCTAAAATATGATGATGTGATCGGTGATGTTTTGAGTGAGGAAACTTGTAGGAAATCCTCAGGTGGATCTACATCAAGAAGTGCTTTGAATGCACAAAGCAGGGGCAGAACGACTGAAAGAGGAAGTAACTCTGGAAATCGTAGGAAATCAAGAGGAAAGTCAAAGGGGAGGAGGTCTCAATCAAGAGGACCAAATGATTTCTAGTACTATGGGAAACTAGGGCACGAAAAGAAAGATTGCTGGAATTGAAAGAAAAATGAAGGAGAAATCAGATGGAGATAAGGAGGCAAATGTGGTAAGTAACAAATTCAAAAAGGATGCTTTGCTTTTTTCTTTAGAGAGTGTTGATGATTCATGGGTTTTAGATTCTGGTGCTTCATTTCATGCTACACCTCATAGAGGTTATTTCATTGATTATGTCCAAGGGGATTTTGGGCTTGTTTATTTGGGGGATAATGAACCCTGTTAGATTGTTGGAAAGGGAAAATTAAGATTAAGCTGCAGAATGGGAATCATTGGCTACTACATGAGGTAAGACATGTTTCAAGGCTAAGTAAAAATTTAATTTCAGCGAGGCAACTCAGTGATGAGGGTTGTGTACTTACTTTTAATGATAAAAATTGGAAGGTTTCAAAAGGTTCCCTTGTAGTAGCAAAAGGTGTGAAAGTAGGCACCTTATATCTTTGTACAGGTCATATTGTTCCTACTACTTTGATTGTTTCAGAGAAAAATGAATGTTTAGGAACAATTGCTACAGTTGAGTAGGGAGAACAAATAGTTGTTGTAGATTCTGATACAACACTGTGGCACAAAAAACTTGGGCACATGAGTGAGAAAGGTATGAAAGTACTTCATTCAAATAAAGTTTTACCAGGTCTGAAATGTGTTAATATGGATTTCTGTGAAAGTTGTGTGTATGGAAAACAAAAGAGAGTGAGTTTTGTAAAGTCTGGGAAGGAAAATAAAAAGGAGAAATTAGAGCTTGTGCATATAGATGTATGGGGACCATCTCAGGTATCTTCCCTTGGTGGCTCTCATTATTATGTTACATTTATTGATGACACAACTAGAAAAGTATGGGTTTATTTCCTTAGATAGAAATCTGATGTATTTCAAACTTTTAAAAAATGGAAATGCTTGGTTGAAAATGAGACTGGTAAGAAATTAAAATGTCTTAGATATGATAATGGTGGTGAGTATTGCAGTCATGAATTTGAAGATTATTGCTCCACTAATGGTATTCGTAGACAAAAAACTATTCCAAGGACTCCACAAAAAAATGGAGCGCGCAAGGACCATGAGGTTGCATGCTGGGTTGCCCTTACACATGTGGGTGAAGGCTTTCAATACTGCAGTATATTTGATTAATAGAGGTCCCTCTACTCCTTTGGGTTGTGGTATTCCAGAGGAAGCATGGACTGGTAAGAAGGTGAGTTATTCTTTTCTCAAGACCTTTGGTTGTTAAGCTTTTGCTCATATAGACTCTGAAAATAGAACCAAGCTAGAAGCTAAATCAAAGAAATGTGTCTTTTTTGGATATGGCATTAATGAATTTGGTTATAGGCTTTGGGATTTTGAAAATCTTAAAATTGTTAAAAAGTCAGGATGTCATATTCAATGAGAAGTGTTGTACAAATATATGTTGCAGCAACATGAGAAGAAAGAAGATGATTATGTAGTGCTGTATGATACTCCAAAAGCTGATGTTCCAACCATTCCTCATGATGTGCAACAACTGCAACATTAAATACCACACACACTAGTGAATGTTAGACGGTCAACGAGGCAAATTAGACCTCCACAAAGATTTTCTCCCTCTTTGTATTCTATTTTACATACTGATGTTGGTGAACCTAAAAGTTATGATGAAGCTGTGCAGGTGGATACTAAGATTCAGTGGGAGTCTGCAATGAAAGATGAAATGGACTTTTTGCTACAGAATAAGACATGGGATCTATGCAAGTTGCCTTCCGGTAAAAAGGCTTTACAGAATAAGTGGGTTTATAGGTTGAAAGAAGAGGAAGGAGGTAAGAAAAGATTTAAGGCCAGGTTAGTTGTAAAAGGATTTGCACAAAAAAAGGGAATTGATTTTGATGAGATATTTTCTCCTGTTGTTAAAATGACTTCTATCTGTATTGTTTTAATTCTTGTGGTTACTGAAGATTTTCATTTAGAGCAGTTGGATGTTAAAACAACCTTTCTTCATGGTGATTTGGATGAAGAAATATATATGGCCCAGCCACGGGGATTTGAGGTCACAAGTAAGGAGAACTTAGTGTGCAAATTGAAGAAAAGTTTATATGGCTTGAAGCAAGCACCTCGGCAATGGTATCTAAAATTTGACAGGTTTATGCATGAGCATGGCTATAATAGATGTCATTCAGATTATTGTTTTTATTTTAAGAGGGTGGATGATGATAGCTACATTATTTTATGTCTATATGTTGATGATATGCTTGTAGCTAGGTCTAACATGGATCATATTAAGGGTCTAAAACACCAGTTAGCACATGCATTTTCTATGAAGGATTGGGGGCAGCAAAATAAATCCTTGATATGAAGATTTCCCAAGATAGGAAGAATAGAACATTGATGCTATCTCAAGCTAATTATGTTGAGAAGGTGTTGCAAAATTTTTCTATGGAGAATGCTAAAGCTGTTAGCACACCTTTACCTGATCATTTGAAATTGACTAAGGAGATGTGTCCCAAGACACAAGAAGAGGAGGATAAGATGTCCAAGGTACCCTATGCATTAGCTGTAGGAAGCTTGATGTATGCTATGGTATGCACTAGGCCAAATATTGCACATGCAGTGGGAGTCATTAGCAAGTATATGAGTCATCCAAGATTTGAGCTTTGGAATGCTGTCAAGTGGATTCTCCAATATTTGAGAGGAACATCCAATAAGTGTTTACACTTTGGGGGCTCTACTACTGATTTATAGGGCTATGTTGACTCATATTTGGCAGGGGATATTGATACTAGGCAGAGTACTATAGGTTATGTCTTTACTATTGGTGGGGTAGCTGTGAGCTGAGTTTCTGGGTTACAAATTATTAATGCTCTATCCACTACAGAGGCAGCCAAGGAGATGATATGGCTTCAGTTCTTCTTGGAAGAATTGAGACATCCTTAGAAGGATAATTATTTGTTCATAGATAGTCACAGTGCCATTCATCTTGCTAAGAATTCAGCTCTGCATTCTAAGACCAAACACATACAGTTGCGGTACCATTTCATTCGGTCGATTTTGAAGGATGGACAATTAAAGCTGGAGAAAATACATACCAATGACAATCTAGTAGATATGTTGACAAAGGTTGTAACAAGGGAGAAGTTGAACTCCTCTTCAGCTTCGGTTGGTCTTTTAGACTGAACATGAATAAAAGAACAGTAGAGTCTAGGGTGGTTTGATCCAGTGGGAGCCCCATGTGGTAGTGGTATTGCTACAGGATTAGTCTCCAAGTGGGAGATTGTTGTTTAGTGTGGAGCCTGATCAGTCCCTAAGTGGGAGATTGTTAGATTGTGGTGATTGATCAGGAAAGTACTATACATACTTCATAATTAGTGGGGTTCGAGGCATCGCCCCGAGAATTTTTTTTGGTACTATTCACCATTTGTAGATTGGCCACTAAAGTTATGGCTAATTATGGCTGACATGTTATAACCCTAAAGTGGTTTAATACTTGTATAAAAGGGTTTAGGGTTGGGTATTTTTCATTATGTTGTGATGTGAAATTGGTTCTTGGGGCGGTATTGAGTTGTAAGGGATTACGGATTGTAATTAGGTTATAATCACTAGATTGTAATAAGATCAAACTTGTTGTTTGGTGGACGTAGGCTAGGGATTGGGTGAACCACGTTAAATATTGGTGCCTTGTGTTCATTTTTGTGTGATCTATTATTTTTTGTTATTGGTTATATTTGCATGTAGTTTTTATTTCTATCCTTGGTTTATCCTAACACTCACTAGGGCATCAAAGGATTTTGTAGCAAAAGTTTGTATTTATCAAGCTCGCAAGGTTAACAAAGAAAAGTTAATGTCTACCGAGCTCCCAAGGTTAATGAAGGAAAGTCAATGTCTACCAAGCTCACATGGTCAGAAAAGGAAGGTCAGTGCTAACCGAGCTCACTTGGTCTCCAAAATATTTTTGCAGGGTTTGCAATGTTTACCGAGCTTCACTTGGTTAACACTAGAAAACCATTCTGGAGCAGTGGTTACTGAGCTTGGTCAGCCAACAAATGATTTTACTATTTTGATATTAAGTTTAATTGCTTCATGCGGTCGACTGATGTATTATTTTTTAGTTATTGGAACCTATATTTAATCTGACTTGATAATCTGAAAGGTATATATATAGATGTTCAAGTTGTGAATTAGTGTATGAGTGTGAATATGAGTATATGGATATGGATTGGATAAGCTAATTGAGAAAATTTTGATGAAGGATTAGATATCTTGGAGGAGATGCGAAGTTGTATTTGATCAGCTAGGATCCAGTAAAAGTAGAACAGAGATCTATAATCAAAAAAAGATAAGTTGCATATCATTCAGGTCACCTCATTGTTGCTTTCTAATCATTGTAACAGTGAATCTAGAATCTCTTAACAAGAGTTGGTTTAACAACCATTTTATAAATCCTCTAACAAGGTGACATTTTAGTTGAATTATTCTCAAGACCTCTAACCAGGCCACTCTCAACAGGGTGATTAAATCTTCTAACAAGGTCACACCTAACAGTGTGTTTTGTAACCTTTAACAGGGTTGGCTCCTAATAGGGCTCACTTTAGAAGAGTGAAAACTAGTGACTAGTTACTTGGTGGTTTTTCTCATATTGGATTTCCACGTTAAAATTGGTGTCTCTTGTGTTCATTTATTTTAATCTTTGCAAGCATATTAATGACTATGAATGCTAGATAAACAATAATTAATTAATCTACCGAGTTACAGTTTTCTTGCACTGATTAATAAGTATCAATAGTATGTAAAGACATCTAAAGGATTTATTTTGAAATTGATTTTTGTGGTAACTGATTCACCCCTCCCCTCTTAGTTACTTCATCTATATTTCCAACATATATATATATATATATATATATATATATATATATATATATATATATATATATATAGTTAATGGGAAGTGGTAATTGACTTTAGTTTTATACACATAACATGAATGCATTACTTATAGTATGAGAATTGAGCTCTACTATTAATAACACACTCACGTTATTTAAATATTAAAGCATGATCACGTTTAGGCTTGGTAATAGGCATAGTAACCTGCCCAAAGGCTTGGGTTTATCTTTTTGCCCCATTTTTGTTGCTTTAGACATTTTTTCATCTTTTAAGATCAAATTTGGTCTTTGACATCATTAGGTTTGCAAATGGTGATCTTGGTATCTCAAAAGTTACCACCATAATCTCACACATATTCTTAGCTTGCAAACCTTTTTTTTTTTTGATTTTCGAACAACACTAACATTGTGAAGCTAATTTTTCTATACCACTATCTTCAGAGTTCTCTCAGACATATGTCTACCATTTTTAAATAAATTTTGATTTACTTAAAAAAATATAAAATAAATTATATATTATTGTTCTACACTTTATTCTATACACTTTTAAAGAAAAATGTTAATTTTAGATTATTTTAATGCAACTTATGCTCAATGCACAAATAGGTTCCAGAATTTCAGGATGGGATGACTTCAAAAAATTATAGAAAAAAACTAGTTGTCAAAAAATTATGAACAAATATGCAACTTCTAGATCTCATTCTTATCTAACATCCTACCAAAGGGTTTTTGAAAATACTAAATATAACTATATGTTTTGTTGGGTGCACAAAAACAACTATGTTATCTTTTTTAGCAAAAAAGATGAAAAGTTTTACATGTGCATGAGGTTTGACCCTCTTAATCTTATCTAGTTTATAAAAACCTTAGTAGTTTAGAAACTAGATTTAGAGTATTATAATTTTTCTATTTTACACATTTTCTTATTTTGGGTGCATGACCTTCAAGTGGGTCTTCCAAGACCAGGTTTAACCAATTCTATAAAAAAATGCATCCACTTATACCTCCCCTTTTGCACACCATCTTGGTGCTCTTACCCACATAATACATGAGATAAAATTATGTAGCCTGAGGTATAGGTCCACATGTTAACTAAATGTCCAGATTCAAGAGTGCATAAGCTAGTTGTTAAATATAGATCCTTTGCAAATTAAATACCAGGTATCGTATGAAGAATAACATAGGAAATCAACACTCAAGAAGATGAAGCATAACTTCTGCCAATTGTCACATTAAATTTTGTCCAATTAGGAAATTGAACCATGATATTTCAGAAATATGAAGCCAAGCTCATATAATTTAAACAAGAAAAAAAAGTTTTTTCCAAATCAAAATGCCAAACACATAACTATAAAATAAAAAACAACAAGCATCTTTTTGGGTGATGCAAGATTTCTAGTAACCCAAGGATGCTCTTGTATGAAGGGCCAATCTTTTCTTTTCCTTTGGTACCATTGAAAGATAATTTCTTTCTATTTTTTCTAATTTGTCTAACATATTACCAAATATTTTGAAGGAGAGGAAGTAGATTGGAATACCTCAAAATGAAGTGGCAAGTAGTTGGAGCTTCCCTACACTACTAGGGAATTTTCCTTCCCACTCCATCAAATTCCTCAAAATCTTTCCAAAATTGAATTCCAAAACGCTATTTCATGTCCTTGATAGTAAGAGAAATCCTAAGGAAAGCTCCAAGAAGAGAAAAACTCTAACATTCCAAGACCTTTTAAATTTTTTTGAGTAGACCTTCTTTAGTGTTGAAGAAATATATATTGTATATCTCATTATTCATGTCTTGGCTCATAGATTTTTCATAAATAATAAGAAAGGGATTCCATTCATTTTTCTCAACAACCATAGCCTTCCCAAAGAGGATAGTGTCAACAAGCAAATATTGTTGGACAAAGGGAGAAGAGTAGAAGAAACTTTAACCCCTTGGATTATCCCCAAACAAAACAAGTTGAGAAGGTGATTCAGGAGCATCTTGAGTCGATGAGAAATCTTTCATTTGTTGGAAGTATTATTGGGAAACAAGATATTGAGAGTGGGGGTGGAGGGGGGGGGAGGTGAGTGAATCAAGATCTTGAAAACTTTACACTACTTGAACAAAATAACAAATTAACTGCATTCATTCTTAATCCATCTCATATCTTTGATCTCATACCATGTAATCATAAACTGTAATGCTAAAATGAAATCTATCTAAGCATAAAATCCATAAAAATATAAACACATAACATAAAGATTTTGGTAACCCAAAAACCCTCAAAGTTGAAGGTAAAACTGGGGTGTAGATGAAACCCACAAATCTTTACTGCTATAACAACAAAGTTCACCTATGAGGGCTATAATTTGATCATTTCTGATGACCTACCCTATGAGGGGTTTTCTAGGTTAAAAGTAATATAAGATTGTTAAGTATACCTTGATTAAAGGATTTAAACTTACAATGAAGTAAGAATTCTATTAGAATATTTGAACAAGGTCTATTAAAACCACTCTATTAAGAGATTTTCCTTGATATACTTGTTAGGATGTTTTAGTACCCAATCCTTGAGTTTTCTCAAATAAATTTGTTTATAGATATTCTCTCTTCAATCTCTATTTCTGATCTCCTTATCTTATCTACTCTATTTTTCCCTTCATTGCTAGGTTTCTATATCTGATCTCCTTATCAAAATTAGCCTTCCTTGGTATGTCCTTAGCTTTTTCTCTCCTTCATGCTTTCGTCTCACTCCCATTACTCTCCTCTAATAATTTAGGGTTAGATCCCTTCTTAAATAGATAATTGTAGAAAGTTCTAGATCATAACCAATAATCCATATTTCATTCATTTTTCATTTAACCCTTTTGATTTTATGATTGGTTAATTAAAATTTCTTGGGATAAATACCTTTTGAAAAATGCATACTTTTCTCCTTGACTATTGCTATAATCCTTAAATATCATATTATAGAAGTCAACAAAAATGGTTTACATAAGTTTTTGTGCCATTACAAACACATATGCCAAAACTAGTTTACTTGGAAATTTAATATTCTAACACTTAGTCATAACTAAAATTCATGTAGTCTCTTGAATTCTATAGCCTCAACATATACTAACTCACTCAACAAAAGTTAGCTTTACATCACTCAGTCTCCATATGTTTTACTTGACATGTATACTAGCTTGGTCTCTACTAGGGTTCTTAGAAACCTTTGACTTTCTCAACATGTAGTGATATATAAATAAGTCCCTATAGCTCAACCTTCTTTGGATGACTCAATCATAGTGATGACCAACGAATGCTATCTAGAAAATGACTAAGTGTTGGACACTAATATGAAACTAGGCTTAGAGATCTACAATCTCTTCATTTGACATTAGTCGAAATAACTTTATCATGACTTAGCACTCTATTCAAAATTATAAAATATACAAATAGATATAAAAAATAGCACTCCTCTTGAGACTGTGAATTGGTATTCAAAATCTTATCTCTCTTATATAATATATACATGTTTGTAAACTCTAACATTGACTTATCTGATAAGTCTGCTTCTGATCTGATCTTCTGACTTCTCTTGTGCATAAATAATTTCCCCCTTTTTGAATGATTTTTCTCATGATATATCTGTCACTGTCATGATAACCTTCCCCTTCCCCCTTGTTTTTGGCACTTATGTCTTGGGTTTTACGAGGGTTAGTTGGTATTCATTCAAAATGTTTTGTGAGAAGCCAAAATTTCTTCAAGTCTTTGATGCCATCTGGATCTCATTGATTCCATGACTTAAATTTTAATTTCTAGTTGAGAAGCTAGATCAATTAGGGTTCTCTATTATTGAGAGACGTGGATCACTTTCTATTAGATTTAGAACCACATATAGTTCCTTTTGAATTATCTCTAAATGAGTTAATAACATGTTTTAAATTTAAATCAATATTTGTCTAATTTTATTTCCCTTAGCCATTAATTTGGCTAATATTACTTGATCAAATGCCAATTTATTATAAGAATTTCATCTTGAACTTGTGTTTTGGCCCAAATAAACAACACATGCCTTCATATCTTCTTGTATTTTATTAATAGAGTGTTGATTCTCTAGTGTGAAGAAATCAACATCGCAAGGTTTCATATATAAAGAATGAATAACTTTCAAAATTCCTTCTAAACTCATTACTAAGTTGGAAAGATCAACCTTCCTAATTCCAAGTCGAGTTGAGAGTTTCTCAAAAACTTTATGCTCAAATATCTTTATAGACCATCTTAACAATTTATCATTGGTCTCTATATCTTCACATTTTACTTTATCAACAGTATACACTAATTGATCCAAAGTTTGATGTTGCTCATTAGCATCATGAATCTCAAAAGCATCAACGAAAATATCCTTAATATCATGCAATACCTTCTTTTTCTTGAGAGCTCTCCTCAATTTCTCTTGCTTTTCCTTGTGACTCAACAAAATTTATAACTTCTACATATGCTCTAGAGTCATATTGTCTAGGTCATAGTTGGGAAGTGTGAGGACCTCATCCAAACTTATTATCTCCTCTAGTGTATCAAATTTTTATGCCACTATCTATGATTGAGGGTACTATCACTAAGTAGTGATATATGTAGTTATTTTCCCTTTGTACTATGTGTAGGTGTCTCTATGGGCTCCTATGGAGTTGATATAACCTATTTAAGAGCTGTAACAATTAATGCTTTAGTTGGAATGCTTCTCAAAAGCTTGACACTCATGTCAAAAAATACTCTAATTGATGTAATTTCAAAAACCATTAGTTTTTGCACTTTCAATTTGTGGATAGTCTTTTATTTGTAGCAAAACTAGATTGGTGTATGGTAGAGAGGTGTTTGAGGTATCTGATTTAGCATTATTCAAATCTTTCTTAGTTAATACATTCTAATTTGGTGGTTTTGAATCAAAAATATCCTCAATATTGAGAACATTGTGTTGTTCACTCCTCTCTATCAATTATTTCACTTCATCTTCTAATTTTGCAATTTCTTCATCATCATCTTGTCCTTCTAACTCTACAACATCTCATCCCTCCTCATCTTTCTCTTCCTCAACTAGTGGAACTAGCAATCAAATTTTTTTCTTCCATATAATAATGCTCTCTTTTTAAACTTCATGACCTTAATTCTTCAAAATTTTGTATGCCCTTTCTTTAGGTACAAATTGCTTTAACAAAATCTTTTAGGGCTATATACATATGTGTCTTCCCTAAGTCAGACATTGTTTGTACTAAAGTAGTCTCCCTTATTTGCCTCTTAGTAGATAATGCCCACTTCCATTTAGCATCTAATTTATTATATAGATATTCAAGAATGCCTTCACCTAATTTTAGAGGTGTATACCTAAATTTTATCATCATATCCAATATTTATTTCTCTATCTTTTCTTGATCAACTTTATTCAAAGAATCATAATAAATATGTTTATGTTCTGCTATTCAAATGAATTTCTAATTTTTTCACATACCTAATCAATATTCATTGGAGGTAATTTGGGTACAATTTGATTTTTTTTCAAATCACCAAACTTAGTTTCTTCTTCATTTTCCTCCTCCTCATTAGGTGTCACAACCAATTTTCTTCTTGGCCTCTTAGGTAGGATTTTCTTGACTTCTCTGGTCTATTTCCTCTTTGCTAGGCTTCTCTTCATCTTTGTAGCTAGGAAATGAGTTGTCTTAGATCTAACAATTATCCTCCTCTTAGGATTAGGTTCAAGAGGTGTGACAACTTTCTTCACATTTTTCTTTAGATCCTCCTTCATCTTAGGATCAACAATGATTATTGTTGGTGTAAATACACATCTACTATTTACACTTACTTAAGTTTACTTAGGTTAATTTATATTTTTATTATTTATTTATTAGTCACCTAGGAGTTTGTACACTCTTGTGAGTTGTCATGTTGACAACACATGGGTCCACACCTTTTTAAAGCACATGTTGTCTGCAATACAGTAGTCTTCTACACACATATGACACCTAGTCATTGTTATCCATTCATCTAGAATATTGGATAAGGTACTTAGTTGTCAATACTTATCTTATCTCCTAGTTTTTTCTAGACACATTCTAGGTGCTTCCTAAGAGGCCTTTATACACAAGCACTCCTAGTGTGTTTGTATGTCATATACTAAACAGAGCAATGTATTAGGACATAGTTTGATTAATTGATCATATCCATTTTTGGTCTACAGTTGTGCTTGTGTTTGAGTTCTTAGTTCCTGGGTGAATTTTTCCCTAAGGAAAATTCTTACATGTTATCAGAGCTCTTGGATAATTCCTCTTCACAAAGCCATTCGAGACCATCATCTTGCTTCATCACCACAGCCCGACTCCAGAGTACTGCAGAAATTGGGAGTGTCTAGAGCCAGATCTAACCTTGCCATTGCATTTGAAACATTGAATCAGTGAAAATTGACTATAAACTTGGCTACCTTGGCCCAAAGTTGATCGTGAGGCAAATGTTTTTTGCAAATTGGACTCCAGAGGCCCCAATTTTCTATTCATGTATGGTCATTTTAGTATTTTAATTTCTTTGTAAATTTCCTAGAATTTTTTGAAATTTTTTTAGGCTAGGTGGCCTTGTAGAGAAAATTATTTTATAGGTACCAGGCTATTAGATCTTGGCCTTGCAGGTTTTCACAGGTAATTTTTTAGCAAACTTCACATATTTTTGGGCTTCGCATAGTCAAATTCTGCAAGAGCCCTTGGCAACACTACACAGTTCACTAGCAGTTTCCATTGGCCACTTCAAACAACATCTAGCACTAAAATATGGCATATTCTACATAATTTAGTAGGAAAGATTCAATATGTCATTATTTGGCCACCAACGTGCTTCATATTTATTTACATTAGCGAGTTCTTCCTTTTCAACAAGTCGCAAACACAAGTTTTGTTGAATGTGGGATATTATTTAGGGAATCTTGGCAATAGTTGCTAACTCCTTTTATTGCTCTTGTAAACACTTATTTCCAGCTTGGAATCTATAATAGAATATTTTGGGCACAGATTTCTACATTTACTGATGACGACAGAACATTTGTTAATACTAGTGAACAGGACTATATTCTCGGCAGCCTGTCATGGATTCTAGCATCTGCATTAATTTTTTAGTTGCAATCTGAATTACTCCCACCTGCTGATGCTTGCATAAGAGTTTCCATGCAGCTTATTTTGCTTGGTCTAGATCACAATAGGTAGAGCTTGTGACACATGGATCAACATACTTGACTAATCAATAGTTTCTACATGTCAGATGCCACAATTAGCTGGGACTCCCACATCACCGCATGGAACTCGAAAGCATTTTCCCCGTGTATGCCAACCAGACCTTTATGCCATGTCAGCACATTTTGACATGTGTATAGTCCATATTATACAAACGATGCATCAGCTTGCCACGTCACCCAAAGGGGATTTTTTTGTTGATGTCATCTTTCCACTGGGTTAAATTTGAGATCCATTTGACCATCATTCCCATTCATTTTACAATTGCACTAATGGCCATTTGACCATCAATTTTGACATCATAGTTTCTACTCTAGACCCCTCTCCAGATTACATTTCAGTTTAGTAGCCTCACTTTACGAGCTTATATCTCGAACATCTAGACTTTGATTCAAGTGCAATTTTTTTTGAAATTCCATAAAATTTCCTAAATTTTCCAATGGCGGTGTAATTTTTTGGTTTTGATGCAAGGATTTGTTAGAATTTGCATCTTTTGGTGACTATACCTGCTCAATCCTGCATTTTGCAACTTGAAATGATCTGTACAGGCTCATCTATACTCGAAAATAGGTTCTATTTTTTTTGAAAGTGCGTATTTTTTTATCTACTTTCTAGATCTATAGTTCGATACTAGGTTTGTGTGGACATAGATCTCACTTTCAAAACTAGGGCCATTTCTACATTGTCTTGCTTTCAGAATTCAGCTATAGTGCTTAGTTCTAGTTTTAGGCCTCAAGTGACAATTGCAACAAGAAAAATTAGAGGTTTACTTTGTTCATTTTGACAAGTACACACACCGCATATAAAGTGCCAACAACATCTTTTTCAAGGTGATTCTTTGATTCTTTAGAGGTTCATTGATTGATCTCATGGAGTCTTGTCAGATTTGTCAGTTTGGTATTAGACCATAGTTGACAACAAGGAACTATCAAAAATGGAATACTTTGATAGTTGATCATCTAAGAGACCATCCAGAATTGCTTCCTTATCTCTATTCATTGCCACCACATTTTAATTGGACACATGTTGTAAACCTTCATCGCTTTTTGTATAACAATATGAGTAAGGAATCTTTTGCTCCTCTTAGAATGATACATTTTCCATATGATATTTGGATGTCTATTTGGGAAGCATATGGAGATCCATGTGATCCTCCATCTCTAGAGGACATTCTACATCTAATCACTCTAGCTATGGTTTCTTCAACTTCAGATAAGATCATACCTCCTAATGCTCCTATTGCTCCTACTAATCCTATTCCAGCCATAGATGCTTCGAATTCAGTGTAACAGGATACTTTATGTCTCCCTACACTACCTTCATATGAAGACTTCCTTCCTGCCCTTGTAGGCCTATTCATAGAGTCTCACATTGAAGATGTGGGAGACATTCTTGATGATATTCGTCTTCTTTTTTAGGTGAATTATATTGTCGCAGTGATAGATTCATATACTTCAACACTGCAGGGTACTCATGGTCTTCTAGGTGATGATTTCTTTCCAGACATTTCAGATCTATTCTTGGAGTCACACATAGTAGATATGGGAGACTTTCATGATGGTTTATCCCTTCTCTTTGCTGAGGAGGATTCTTCTATAGTTGTTGTGAGGGCCCACTCTAACCCTCAAGTCCATTCACTACATGATCAATCTTTTCAGGTTGGCGTGATTGTGGATTCTCATTTACAACATCTGTAGGAGGTCTCTTCATCATTTGAGAAGACAGTTGGTTTCCTAAAGCAGGTTCTACCACACTCCTTGTTTGATCTGTACTTCTCTTCAATAGTTTTCAAGGAAGCCATCATCAGTATCGACACTAGGAGTCCTTTTGGACAGGTTTCAGTGACACCAATCATCATAGAGATTCCTTCTCCATCCAAAGGATGTATCTCACGGGTACTCTTGCCTTTGTTTCTTCCAAAGGGGAGGAACATCATACAGAGGTCATGGATTAGCTTCTTCATTGGGGCATTTCCCATTGATTGGCACACTACTTTTTTTTTGGGGGGGGGAACTACCTCATCTCTTTTTTCTCCTTTTTCGGGGGACTTTTTCCTCTTAGGGGGTTTTGTCCTTCTCTAGTTTTTCTCTTGTATATACTAGATGTATGTCATAATGGGGGCATCTTGATTACTCCATCCATCAATGCATCTTCTTTCATCTCTCTTTTTGGGGGAGGGTTTTTCCCATGAGGTTTTCCCTCTTTCCCCACTTTATGAAAGATGTGCATCTTCATTTTGTACATGGGTATCTAAAATGGCCTAGTAGCCGAGACCCATTATGCATTTCATCCTAGTAGTCGTAAGCTTAAGGGCATTCCCCTAAGTTGCACTTAAGGGGGTGTGTTGGTGTAAATATGTATTTACTATTTACACTTACTTAAGTTTACTTAGGTTAATGCATATTTTTATTATTTATTTATTTTTCACCTAGGAGTTTGTACACTCTTGCGAGTTTTCATGTTGACAACATAGGGGTCCGCACCTTTTTTAAGCACATGTTGTCTAAAACATAGGAGTCTTCTACACACATATGACACCTTATCATTCTTATCCATTCATCTAGAATGTTGGATAATGTGCTTAGTTGTCAATACTTATCTTATCTTCTGGTTGTTTCTAGACACATTCTAGGTGCTTCCTGAGGCCTTTATATACAGGCACTCCTAGTGTGTGTGTACATCATATATTGAATAGAGGAATGTATTAGGACATACTTTGATTAATTGATCATATCCATTTTTGGTCTACAATTGTGCTTTTGTTTGAGTTCTTAGTTCCTAGGTAAATTTTTCCCTAGGGTAAATTCTTACAATTATTTTCTTTTGTTTCATTGGCTTGGGCTCAAAAAAAACTTATCCCTTGCCTTATCCCTCAGTTATCTAGAGTTGTCCTATGCCAAGTTTTACCTCAAGATCTTCAATCATCTTCCTTCATTTTCTATCTATCTTAATAAATTTAGTTTTCATTAGCATTTTAGTCTTGGCTGACTCATAATTGCTAAAGGGATCAACATTCTTGTCTATCTCTTCAAATAACAATATAGTAACTATTATAGTAACTTGATCTACATTAAGTTCATATTGCATTGGTTGTATCCATGGAACCCTTGGTAGTACCACATGGGCATATGTATAATTTCTGTCTACCATTAAGTATATATTATCAAAATAATGATCTACTACTAATTTTGGTGTCCTCATCTTATTCTTCATTTTATTCTTGAATTCATCAAAATAATATCCATGATAGCCTCAAAATTTTCTCCCAATTGTTCATTAAGATAATTTATCTTCTCAATAGCTAGTATACTCCTATCCCATGTAACTACGCCAATAGTAGGGAATGAATTCTATGTGTAGAAAAATATATAAACAAGTAAAGATATAGACTTACAAGAAGTGTTCTTCACCTTCCTTATTTCACAAGATTTTTTTATAATTTTTACAATTGCAGCTTGGATAGATCATAACTATGATATTTCTTCACTATCTTATAACCTAGGTCGACTGCCACACATGGAACACTATTTAGTTGACTTGAGTGATAGAATTTGTGTGCAAATATACACATATAAAACTCAAAAAATGATCTTTAATCCCATCAATTGAAATTCCACAACCATTCCACTTAGCCTTTGTTTTTTCTCAACAGCATCTTTTGTGGCACATCTCATTGGCTTTGGTTTGTCCAAGGTAGGATTACTAGTAACTTGGTGAATCATTGCCTTTTTTATCTTCACTAGTCCACCATCTAACCATATTTTAATATCATGTACTTGGCTTAGTAAAATCTTGATCCATTATACCTTGAATACCTTTGGAAATTCTAGGGCATGGCTAAGCCCTTTCTTGGCAAAAATCTTATTTTCATCTCTTAGAACTCCATTTTCACACAACTTATCAAAGGTTTCTTTTAGCTTGTAGTCTCCAATTTCTGCAATCTTGTACAGGTAACATGATTGCACATTGTGAACCATTTAAACTCTTGGTGGAATCGATGAAAGGACACTAGATGTGTCTCTAGTCATCACAATGTTAGGGTACTCCTTGAATTTAGGTGGAGGACACTAGTCATTCCTCACAATTTGTGCATTACTCTCCTTCAACATTTCCTTCCTAGATATGGATGTAGTGGATGCCATTTCAAAACTAGGGTTTAAAAATATTTACTTTAACAACTTCAAAATTAGCTTAACTTGGCACTAAATCTTTACTCACTGAATTCTTCAAATTTTCTAATGGCATGTTGTGATTCACTTTTTCTTTTGTTGAATTCACCTTGATCACCTTTCAATCACTTGAATGCACTCTAATTACTTCATAAAATAAAATGAGTACCAAATTTTGATATATATCTTCAATCTTTTTATTTAGGTCTACAAAAAATGCATTGTACTATATAGGTGTATAATAGTTGTCTCGTCCTTCATAATATGTTCGCACTTCCTTTTAGTCAAATGCTTGGTCACTATTATGTAGCTTGATCAACAACATTAGTTCAGCCAATACATCATCTCAGTCAATATATATTATAATGCTCTATAAATATAGACAATATTGTTGATGCTCAACACTTGAAAGTGTGACTGATTCCATTGCCCAATTCTTCTTTCTAATTTGTCCTAATGCATCTTGATTCATGCTAATATGGACTTTTAATCACATTTCTTGGTAGGAATTGGTGTATAATATATCATTCAAGTATATAGTCCCTTACATATGTTCTTTTCTTAGTTAGATGTGGTGTAATCACTTGATCCATTGGATTGGGTGATCTCAACTCCACTTGATCCACTACCTCTAGCTTCTACTATCTTTTTCCATGATTGATTAATCTCAAATTTACCTATTCCTTTGTTTTTTTCATTATTTAGTGTTTGTTCTTAAGTTCTGTAGTTATTATTGACATGTCCAACCTTGAGACAACTAAAGGAGACTAGGTTTCCATTAAACTATTTCTTGTAATTACCTCTGAAATGTGTCTTAATGCAATTTTCTGGAAGGTGTCCATATTCTCCACAATAATGATAGTTATACCATGTGTTGTAATTCCAATTATAAGAGTTACTTTTCTTAGGTACATGAACTTTCCTTTTAGATGTCTTCCTATATTTTTCTTTGGATCAATATTCTTGAGCTCTATATCCATATTTTGAATAAATGTTACAATCTCCTTCAAATCTAGGTGTAGTAGGTGCATCACTTGTCTTTGACCTACATTCTTGTTCTTGGTGTCCTTGTTTCTTGCAATTAAAACAATTCCTAACCAACTTAAGTTTAGGATTTTGCATACCTATCTTTCTTCTACAAATGTTTATTTCCTATCCTACTTTTCCACAATGATAGGATGTAGCTTTTCCTTTAGGTTTTTCAATTCTTTTTTCTCCACTCTTGGATGATTCTCCTTCCGTAGTAGATGAAGAGTGCTTGACATGTCCTAGACCAGAAGTATAACTAGATGACCTTGTTGATCTCATTAGTTCTTCAAAGTACCATATAGATTCACTTGGTTTATTCATTCTTTCTAGAAGTTCTTTCTCATATCTCAATTCATTCCTTAGTTGGTTACTCTGTAATCTCATATTTGTAATCTCCATGTCCTTTTTGTTCAACTTCTGATTTGCAAGTAACAACTAATTCATTATGTCTAACTGAGTATTTGTAAGCTTCTACACATCAACTGACCTTTCTTCAAATTTGGTAGCCATTTATATTTTTTCTTCTTCAACCATGATTTTTTATTCTTCATCTTTCATCTTTTGTTTAGTCACCTCACATAGTCTTACTGATTGAATTTCATGCTTTCTCTTTAGTCCTTTGGCATCTTCATTCAAATTTTTTTTCTTCTTCAATAGATCTACTATTAATGTATCACTATCATTGGAATTACCACTTTTAAGAAACTCTTTGGTATTGACTTCCTTATACAGAGTGTCATTATGCTAAATGGCTATATCTTTCCTTTTCTTTAAGGATTTGCTTAACTCTTCTTTTGTTCCATCAAGCTACTATAGTATGATCTAGATTTCAATCATTTTATTCTCAATGATCTTTCCATATTTGTAATCCATCTCCAAGATATCAACTCTCAAGTCGTTAGACTTCTTTCAAGAGAACACTGCTTTGATAACAATTTTTGGAATTCTTATTAGGAAACAAGATAATGGGAGAGGGGATGAATCAAGATCTTTAAAATTTTCACTACTTGGGAAAAATGATTGATTAACTGCATTCATTCCTAATCCATCTCATATCTTAGATCTCATACCATGTAATCATAAACTGTAATGCTGAAATGAAATCCACCTAAGCATAACATCTATGAAAATATAAACACATAACACAAAGATTTTGGTAACCCAAAAACCCTCCAAGGTGAAGGTACCACTAGGATGGGGATGCAATCCAAAAATATTTATTGCTTCAACAACAAATTTCACATGTTAGGGCTACAATTTGATCACTCTTAATGGTCTACCCTATGAGGGGTATGCTCAATTAAAAGAAATATAAAACTATTAAGTCTACTTTGATTGAAGGATTTAAACTTACAATGAAGTAAGCACTCTATTAGAATATTTGAACAAGGTCTATTAAAGTTAGTCTGTTAAGAGATTTTTCCTGATACACTTGTTACAATGTCTCAAAATATGATCCTTTAGTTTTCTCTCACAAATTTACTTATGGATCTTCTCTCTTTAATGTCTAAATCTGATCTCATTATCTGATCTACTTTGTTCTATCCTTCACTGCTAGGTTTCTCTATCTAATCTCCTTATCAAACTTAGCCTTCCTTTCTCTATTCTTACCTCGTTTTCTCCTTCATAATTTCATTTTTTCTTTCATTACTCTCCCATAATGATTTATGGTTAGATACCATCTTAAATAGATAATCACAAAAAGTTCTAGATCATAATCAACATTTCATAATTCATCCTTTTTTTAACCCCTCTAGTTTTCTAATTGTTTAATATTCATTTCTTAGGATTAATGCCTTCTGAAATAATGTGCAATTTATTTTTTGATTGTCTCTCCAATCCTTAAATGTCCTATAGAATTAGGCCAAAAGGGTTTACATAAGTGTTTGTGTCATCACAAGTACACATGCCAAACTTGGTTCACTTGACATTTAATATTTTGGCACTCAGTCATAACTAACATTTAATATTTTGACACTCAGTCATAACTAACTTCTATAGGCTTGGAATATATTGGCTCACTCAAAAAAGGTTAACTTTACATCACTTGGTCTCCATATGTTATACTTGACATTTATGTTGGCTTAGTCTCTACTAGGGTGCTCGACAACCTTTGACTTGCTCGACATGTACTGATATATAAATAATTCCTTGTAGCTCGGCCTTCTCTAGATGACTTAGTCACTGTGACGACCAACCAACACTACCTAGAAAATGACTAAGTGTTGGACACTAATAGGCAACTAGGCTTAAAGATCAACAACATGAAGCAAAAATATTGCCTTGATTTCCACACCAATTTTTTATTCGAGGAGTATTAAATGCTTCTTGTGGTTTCAAGCTGTGTATGGTTGGCATCTTATTGTGGACCCATTATTGATACTTGCCCTAATTGCACAAAATCTAATCTTCTTTATGCTTAGAGTTTTGTGCATCTTATATGTTCACTTTTCACTACTTATTTCATCCATCATACCATGGAGTTTTTTCTACACAATTTCCTTTAATGACATCACATCTTGCACGAGTGAGGGAAATATCTTGGATCATTTGGGAACCTATTCTTACGAGAAAAAAATCTTTTTTAGTGATTTTATAGTTCTTTACTTTTCTCCTCCAAGGAAGGGCCTATTTTTTATTAAATGCCTAATAGGATGACTTGTGGTCTTTCTGGCTATATAAATACTTGGATTAGATTTAGGAAAAACATTTGTAGAAGGTTCTTAGGTAGAAGAAGATAAAGAAGTAGAAGAAGTCTGAATATTTCAATCTTTGAGCTCTATTGTTGTAATTCATTGTACTAGGCAAGACTAGGAAAGTCTTACAACCTAGCATAAATATTTTATCATGTGAGTTTTTTAATAAATTCATATTTTCTCATGAATATGGTTTTTTTTGTTAAATATGTTTTTTCTTCTATGTGCACTATTGGAAAGGTGTTATGAATATGGAATTGGTTATGATTCCTGTAGGAATTGAAGTTACAATAGTTCCTACAATAATATGTTCTTTCATCTATTTGTACTATTGGCGAGGTGTACTTCTACAAGTTGAATATGTTTTTTCTTCTATGTGTACTATTGGTAAGTTGTTTGACCTATAACTTGTATAAGCTTATGATTCTTTTAGGAGCTATTGTCAAGTTGGTTCAACAAATAGGAAATGTAGATAATGTTATTATGGATATGTTGAGACAGATTACAATAAGACTTGAAGCTATTGAGATGATCTAGAGAAGAGATTTACATTTTGAGGATTTTAGTGATGATGAAGAATTGGAACCTAATCCTAATCCTCAACCTAAAGTGGAACAAGATGAGAATAGGCTTCTAATAGTTTTGTAAGGAAAACTCCAGACCTCTTGTTGAAGTTACTTTTTATTATTGAAGGCTTGAGACTAATGTGGTGATGGATTAGATCTATAAATGGATGAATTCATTGAGTATGGAAGTACCCTCAAGGATAGAAAGGTAAGTACAAATGTCACTAAGTTGAGGGTCATGCTTCTCTTTGGTAGGATCATTTGTAGATTGAAAGGTAGAGAAGATGAAAAGAAAATATTAAGACATGGACAAAGATGATTGGCGAGATGAAGAACAAGTTCCTTTCCATAGATTACTGAATTTATCTATTGAGGAGACTGGAAATTTTGAGACAAAAGGATATGACTTTATAATAATATATTGAGGAATTCTACAAATTGGACATTAGATTTGGACATGTGGATGATGAGGTTGAGAAAGTGGCTAGTTACCTGAATGGTTTGAGGACATTAATTCATGATGAGATTAGTTTTGTTAAGATGGATAGTTTGGAAGAAGCACATCAATACACCCTAAAGGTTAATGAGTTATTGGAAAATAAATGCGATCAAAGACAAAGAGGAAGAGGTAGTATATTTCAAAGAAGAAAAGGCATAACTTATGGAGAAAGTAGCAGATATGACAATGCAATGCAAGGCACATGTGAAATAGAATGGAAAGAGGAACATTCTAGTAAGAGAGATAATTACACTAGAGGTAACTATATTGGTTACTCTAGGAATAATAATAATTGTAAAAGAGAAGAGAGATCTTGGTTTAAGGATACTAGATTCTAGTGTGGAGTGGAAGGGCATAGAGCCTTTGAATGTACTAATTTTGGCAAGAAGATTGGAGGTAGTAGCACAAATCTTTTAGCATGCGAAGAAGTCATTGAATCGCCTAATGAGATTGAGAATGGTGAGAACCTGATGTTAAAGAGAATCCTATGGAATGAGGAATCTAATGAAGAATATATTCTAAGGAAAATTTTATTCAAGACTAGATGTAAGATTGCAAGAAAATGTTCCAAAGTGATCATTCATAGTGATAATTTGGATAATCTAGAATTAGAGGAATTGGTTAAAAAATTGTAGTTGAGACAATTGAGACACCCTAATCCTTATCATGTTTCTTGGATCAAGGAGCATAAGTTGTTAGTAAGTGAACAATGCCTCGTTAAATTCAAGACTAGAAATTATTATGATGAAGCTTTGTGTGATATTATGACTATGGATTGTTGTCATATTCTATTGGGTAGACCTTGGTAGTATTATAGAAAAGACCTATGTGATGATAGATCTAATAAGTATACTATTTGGGTTGGTGGGAAGAAACAAGTATTGTTTCCTTTGTTAGAGAAACATGATGAGGGTTATAGAAGGGGTTTCCATTTTCTTTCTATTCTCCATCTCCTATCCCTAGTTCTTCTAATTTTTTGAGGAGGTTTGGGCTATAGTTTAGGATACATATGTGCAACACTTCTTTGATTTACCTTCTCCTTTAATTCATGATGATATTGAGGGAAAGAGAAAAGACACTTCTTCAAAACCTATTATTCTCTCTTATACAACTTTTTCTCATGAGCATGATAAACAATCATCTCTTGTAGAAGATTTATAAGATATGTATACTACAAGATAGATGATGATCACTAAAAAAGGTTATAAAGGTTTAGGTCTTGGAGATAATAAGCATGGTATTAAGTATCCTATTTATATACCCTCTAAACTAGATTTGCATGGTGTTGGTTGTTCAAAATTTCAAATTAAGGAAGTTGATGTTAATCATCATCCTCCTTTTCATAGAGTTCTCCCTACATCTATCTTGGATAACTTTGATATTCATTAAGAGGTGGTTAAGCAAGTATATGTTAAATTAGTGAATTTAAAAAAAGAAATATTTAAACCTTTACCTAAAGATTCCTTATCCAAGTAAAAATTTCCTTTTCATTATCATAATAAACATTTACTTGCTAATTGTAGACATTTTAAATTGTATGTTTGTGAATGAGCTTCTTTAGGAATTATATCTCATTCTCATGTAGTTTTACAATTTCTTCATAATATTGATATAGGGGATTCCCCTCATGTTGATATAATACATATTTATTTTCCTCTTATCTCTAGACTGGGGGGCAAGAGGTGTATTTTTATCTAGTCTCTTAGGATCCATTAGGATTTTAGCATATTTTGTACCTTGAGCTTAATAGATATTATTTTTGTTCTTTCTCTCTATGGTTTTCTATTATGTTTGTAATCATCCATAGAGTCTATTCAAGATATATTTTCTATGTCATTTTTTTTCAAAGATCTCCCTTGTCTTCCTCCCTGGGGAGCAAGGTTCTTTCTTCTCTCTTTGTCTAGGGAACTACTTTCCTTAGCTTAGTAGTATTTATTTATATTATAATATTGTTTCTGTATACTAATATATGTTTTGACTATGGATAACATTTTTATAAGAGGTTGTTGTCCTAGTTTATCACCTCTTCTTTATGTTGAAAATTTTGTTATTTATAAACTATTATCCTTGTTTTGGTGTTAGAGTTGTTTTCCTCATTCTAAAGCTTCCTTTTCTCATTCGTTATAAGAGGCTTGATGATTGAGTCTTTGTTCCTATTTGAAAGATGATATTTTATCAAAAAGCATTTCTCTATGATGGGAGTCTTGTTGATAAGATCTCTTTTCTTTGAGAGTTCTTTTTCCATAAGTGACATATCCTTTTCATTATTATCTATGTTCTTGGATGTAGGGGTCAATATCCCTTGTTAAGAATATAGTATACATTTTTGTTAGATAGGATATCTCCTTACATTGTGAAGTAGGTATCCTCTTCTTCTTCCTTATCATGTCTAGTAGAAAACCACAATAAGGAGGGGGGCATATATAGGGTCTCCCTTGTACTATATTTTTTATTTTATATGCTAAATCTTGGAAGGTAATGCACGTAAGTTGCTAAATTCTAAGAAGACATGTTATCTTCATAGTGATACAAGAAGGTGGATCTATCAATATTCTAGAAGCTATTAGAAGACACATTTACAATTGCAAGCATAGTTTATGGGTGAACTATCAGGTTTGGACACTTGTTTGGCTCTCCCTCTCTTTTGGTGATTCATGGTATGGTGGGTATCTTATTGGGTGAGGTAATCACTTCTTCTTTTCTTTATTTTATGCTTTCATGCTAGTAGGACTGGAACATGAAGCTATGTTATTTATAGTGTTGCTTTTGTCTTTCTTATGTAATAACTTGTTTTTTTATGATAGCTTCCAAATATGATATTAGTGTGAGAAATATTTCTTAGCAATATTTCTTGTGCTAGTTGATTTGGGTTTGTTCATACTAACCATTTTATGTTGTTGTTTTTGTTTTCTTTTTGGACTCTCGTGCATGTATGTTGAGTTAGAATCCTTAGCCTAGGGGCTTATGTCCTTAGTTAAGTGTTATTTTATCTTGTTATGAATCCACTTGGATCTTCTTCTTTTTTCTCTCTATTCCCTTACCAAGAGTTTGCATTGAGTCCATGCTCTTGGTAAAGTGGAGGCTTAATGTATCATCTTAAAATAGAATCACTTCCATGTTAAGAACATTTATCCCTCCCTCTGAGAAAGTGCTTTAGGGTCAAGCCAAGTAGCTTGAATGGGTCTTTGCATGGATCTGGTAGTTTTCCCCCTATTCTACTTCTCTCTCTCTCTCTCTCTCTCTCTCTCTCTCTCTCTCTCTCTCTCTCTCTCTCTCTCTCTCTCTCTCTCTCTCTCTCTCTCTCTCTCTAGCCTATTTATAACAAATTGATATATGAAACTATGGATTTTGGCCTCTAGGTCAAGGTCAACCTTGACTCTAACCTAGATCAAGGATGACCTCAACCCTAACCTCGGGAATTTTTGACCTCGTCCCTGACCCTAGGTCCTATTTTAGTTTCTAGAATTTTTGGCATCTTAGGCTACAAAAAGTTTCTTTTCTCACTTCTGAGTCAACTATTTCAATTTTTGGAATGGTAGACTCTTAAATTACATTTATTCTATGTCTATTCCTATGGGTTAAGGTTAAATGGGATTTAATGCTCCTATGTCGGTCTTCTATAAGAGTTAGTTCCCTAGATCTATTTATAAGGAAGTCTTCTTCCCTCATTTTGACATCTACTTTCCATCCACTTATCATCTACAACCTATCTACCATCATGGATCTATCACACATGAACAACTACTATCTATGAGAAACTACCTACTTTTCAAGTGAGAAAACATTTTATTATTCAAGTTTTCTATTGTAGACAAAGGATTGAAGCATTCAAGCCTTTGAAGGGATTTGGTTCAAGCATTCAAGATTCATCATTCAAAACCCTAGATCTAGCCATCATGGTGGTGTGATCTTCCTCCAAGATTCTTTATTCATATTCAATATCTATTCATATTTATTTTAAGGTGGATTCTAAGCATACAATCATGGAGGTTTTAGTTTACATTTGTTAATGTTATGTTCAAGTTTTCATATCAATATACTTGTTTACATTTCAAATATAATTGCATATATATTGAGTATCATGACTTCATTGTTAGATTTACTTCTACTACTTGCTAACATTCTGTATTTCAATTCTATTATTAAGATTTATTCTAAACTAGGGTTTGATGAGGAAAAACCCCTCATCCAAACAATAATCCATTTTTCTTGTAGATATAGGTGTGGGACAACAAATTGGAGAGTAGATTCATATACCTTTTTTGTTGAACTTGCAAGATCCATGAATAGAAATGTTGTCAAAGTAGTACAGGTCAAGGTTGAATTTTTGAGGTACAATTGTGCCTCATGGTAAGATTGTACCCTGCCAACAAGGTCAAGGTCAACCTCCCTTCAAAAAGGTAAAATATTTTTGGATTTTCTCCATTTTGACATTTCTAGTGTAGAACAGGTTGTAGATTTTCTAGAGATTGCATATAGACATCAAAAAACAACATTTTCCAGATTTATCCTATTTTAAGGTGAGTATTTATCTTTTATCTATTTTAGGATCTAAGAACATATTTCTCCATAATAGAAAGATCATATAACCCCCCTTTTGACTATTTTTAATCATTTGATCCATTTTTGCACTGAACATTTTCTTGTGTTTAATAAATTTGGATCATTACATTGAAAATGAGGGTTGTAGAAGGGGCTTCCAATTTCTTTCTATTTAGTACCATAGTAAGAATCTATTTGGTTGAAGGAAATAAATTTATTAAGGATGTCAAGGAATAAAATGATTTATTTTCTTTGATTACTAGGAAAACTGAACAATAAGATTATTGCCATGTAGAGCCCAATCAGACTCAAAGGTTTATTAGGTGTGGTTTCCCCCTAGATTATTTCTATGAGGATTTGGGGGTAGCACCCCAAGGGCACTTCCTATCATGGTATAGGGTGGGGTCAAGGGGCAATTTCCCCATGGGGATTTTTGAGGGCATCACCCTTGAAGCAAAAAATGACTCACTATTGTAAAAGGCTTTGGCTACTATTTTTCTATTGGATGACTTTTTTAAGCCCTAATTTTGTAAGAAAAAAAATCTTGTATAAAATGGCTTAGGGTTAGGGATTTCAAAATGTATGGTGATATTTTAGCTTCTTGTAGCAATATTGAGTTGTAACGGGTTGTATATTTTAATCACTGGATAATAATAATACTAGACTTATTGTTGGTGGACGTAGCCCAAGGATTGGGTGAAGCATGTTAAATCCTTGTGCCTTGTGTTCTCTTTTATGTGATTAATTATTTTCTGATATTGGTTATATTTGCATGTAATTTTTATTTCTTTCTATGTTAATCTTAACAAAGATGAACTTGAGGATGCACCTAAGATTGAATCTTTGTTGATTGAATTTCAAGATATTATTTTTGATAATGTATCTGATAGTTTTCCCCTATAATAAGTATTAGCCATTGTATGGATTTGATCTCTAGAGCTTGTTTGCCTAATAAAGAATCACATAATCTAAAACCTACCAAAAATGATATTTAGAGAAAGTTTGAGTCCTTGTGATGTACCTTCTAGATTGGCACCTAAAAAGAATGGAGAATGGAAAATGTGCATTGATTCTAGAGCTATAAACAAGATCATAGTAAAATATAGATTTTCATTACCTAGGATGGATAATATAATGGATTTTTTGAGTGAAGAAAGATAATTTATGAAGATTGATTTGAAAAATGGTTATCATCAAGTCAAAATTAGAGAAGGAGCTAAATGGAAAATTGCTTTCAAGATAAAAGAAGGTTTATATGAATGATTAGTTATGCCTTTTCGTTTAACTAATGGACCTAGTACTTTCATGAGGATAATGAATAAGGTTTTGAAGAAACTCTTGGGTAAGTTTTTAATTGTATATCTTGATGGCATATTGATATTCAATAAGACTAAGAAAGAACACCTTGACCATGTTTTTTAAGTGTTAAAGAGATTGAAAGAAGAAAAGTTGTGGATTAATTTAAAGAAATTCTCATTCATGAAGGAAGAAATTGTGTACCTTTTTTTTTTTTTCTACTAATGGTTTGAAGATAGGTCCTAAAAAGGTAAGAGTTATTCTTGACTAGCCTATACTTGAGAATTTTGGGGAAGCTAGATCATTTCATGGATTGGCAAGTTTCCATAGGAAGTTCATCAAAAAATTTAGTTTAGTATATAATGCCATAATAGAGACTGTGAGAGGGGGAAAAAATATTTCAAATGGACACATGGAGCGCATAAGAGTTTTGAAACATTAAAACAAAATGTGGCATAATTGCCTACACTTTCTTTGACAAATTTTGCTAAGGTTTTTTTAGGTTGGTTATGATGCTAGTGGAAGAGCCATTAGAGCTATTTTGAGTCAAGAAAGGAGACATGTAGCTTTCCTTAGTAAGAAGTTGAATGATTCTAAGAAAAGGTATTAATTTTATGATGAATAATTCTATGTTATTGTTCAAGCTTTTCGGAAATGGAGATATTATTTGATGCCTAGGGATTTTGTGTTGTACACTAAACATAAATATTTACACTATTAGGAAAGTAAAAATAAGTTGAATAAAGGACACATGAATTTGGTAGAGTATTTGAAGAAATTTTCTTTTATGTTGAAACATTTTAGTGGATAGTCAAATAAAGTAGCTGGTGCTTTGAGAAGAAGGAATTTGTTGATAGAAATGTGAGTTGAGATACTTGGTTTTGATGATTTTTAAACATTTTAATGAAACTAATCTTGATTTTTTTTAGAACTTGGAAGGCTTGTAAGAATCAAATGATAAGTGTACTAGCTACTTCATTTATTAATATATCTTTTTTTAAAGGAATTCAATTGTGCACACATAGAAGATCTATGAGGGATGACATCATGAAGGAGAAACATAGTGGTGTTGGAAACTACAATTGAAACAATTATTATGTTGTCATTGATGTCAAACTTTATTGGTAAGATAGTTGCTATCTGCATAGAATGTCATATCAAGATGATTGATGAAGAGGATGTTGGAAATGTAGTATAGACTAGGTGACTAAGAGGGAGCTATGAATCAAGAACCAATAAAATATTATACTTTAATTCAATAAATAAACCATCACCATACAATATGATCTAATAGATTGCATGAAATAGTGAAAGAAATAAAACATTCATAACACTTGACAAAATATTTGGTAACCTAGAAAACTTCCAAATAGAAAGTAAAAATGGGCTGGGGATGATATCTACAAGCTTTATTACTAAAATATAAAATTAGCCTATTAAAGCTTATAATTGATCACTTCTAGAGATTTTCCCTGTTAGGAGCAATAAGGACTATTAGGTCCACCTTGTGAAAGGATTTATAAAATACAACTAAGTATACACTTAGTTAGGAGATTTGTAGAAGAATGTTAAGTCCACCTTGTTAGAGGATTTGATTGATGAACTAGTAGTAGATCTTTGATCTACAAATTGATTTGTTGAATGAGATTCCTTTTTTGTAAATTGATCAGCTCGTTGTGCTAGATAAGTCTCTACTTCTTCTTATACTATGTGTAGCCTTCTTCTAATTTGCACTCATACTACTCTTACTTGTTACACACTTACTCATTTGGATATGATAAAATGCATTACATGTATACCAATCTAATTAATTACCTTCTAGAGTCATCTACAACACTCAATTCATCATAATTCACTAAGTCAACCCACTACTAAAACTCAAACCCTGAAGACAAATTGAGTGATATTCTGACACTCAAAAATAGTTACAACTAAGAAAGCTCTAGCACTCAATTGACACTGATATGCAGCCCACATTGATCACTCAAGAGTAGCTTGAACTCAGTCAACACTTGGTGACTTGACAAATACTAAAGAACTCATTAGATACTAAAGAGCTCAGTTGACACTATAGCTTTTTCAACACTATCTTCCTTTATATTTCTTAACACATTGTAGCTCAGTAGACATTGATAAGCTTGGTAGACACTACAAAGCTCGATTAACACTAAAACCTTCATCGATTACATTGATGAGTTCGGTAGACTCTATAAAGCTCAGTAGCAGCTAAGATCTACTTCTAGAGTTTGGTTTACATAGCAAATTTCCTATGATTCTCATTAGCAACTATGAAGTACAAGTTACACTACATTCTATCTCAGATGCTTGGTAGACACTTTGAAGCTTGAGAGACTCTTCTTTCTATATATGGAGCTTGGTAGCATTGTAAACAACTAATTAAGTGTCAAGTCACTAATTGGAAAATGATTTGACTTTAATGTCAACAATCTCCCCCTTTGGCATTAGTGACAAAAACACTTATCATACCAAATATCTAAATACTCAAAATACAAGTCAAAACTCCCCCTATCAACATGCTTGGGTTTGCAACTCATTTTTGACTGTTGTGTTACGGTTCAGTACACCCTAACTCTATTTTTTATTTTTCAAAATTGTTTTTGTAGCTCTATTGTACATATTTTCTCCTTAGATATACATTTCCCCCTTGAACTTATTTCATACGAATATATATCCCCCTTTTTTATTTTACTGTTCCTTAATATATATATCCCTTGATTTTGACACAAATGTCAAAATTTCATAACTACAAGGTAGCACCAAAATGTGAAAGTAAATCACTATGTATCTTTAGAAGTATGGACATTGTCTTGTCCCAATTCTCTTGCAAAAATTTTAAGCTGTGCAAAGCTATCTACAACTTAGCTGATAGTTCCATCATGTGATCAACTATTGAAAAATTGTTTTCATGGATCAATGTTTTGGCATGTGCAATATGTTTTTGCATTGCATCCATTTTGGGAAGCATCATGCCCTAAATTTTTGCTAGTGTGGCCCTTATCCTGGCTTCTTCCCTCAACAATTCTACCTATAGATCTATTAGATCTCTAATTTTCACAAAATATGCAAAACGATTGCTAGGATCAAGTGATAATTGATGTGCACTTGCCTTCATGTCAGCATCTATCTTAGATAACTTATCCTTTATTTCCTTGGTAAAATTTCATGTGTCAGTCAACTTCACAAGTAAATAAATAACATTATTTACAAAATTTGCAAGAATAGTGGATAACTCCACTTGATCAATGGCTATTTTTTGAGCTACCTTCTCCAAAAAATTATTTTCAAATTTCCTTTCTACCCTATGTAGAGGTTTTTCTTGTCCATTTATTTCCTCATTATACTTGTAAAAAATGTCAACAATTTAATCCAATATTAGTTATTTTTTGTCAACTTCTATACTCAGTGCATCAACAAATATGCCCTTAATATCTTCAAGAACTTGATTTCTTTGTTTTCTTTCATCTCCTAGCTTCTATTCTCTTGCCCTTTTCTTCCATATCTCACCAAAGGTATCCATCTCTTTAGGAGTGATAGTAGAGGTGTCTCAATTTGGAATAACTATATCCTCATCTAGGTCAATTTCTTCTTTAGAGGCTTCTATCTCTTTACCCTTTTCTTTCTGAACAATAGAAGGGAATAATCTCTTTTCCCTTGCTTAAGTCCTCTATGCTTGGTTGAGGCTTAACCTCAACTATCATTGCATGTATTGTAGATAAACTCAGTAATGAAACAATGTTGCTCAATAAAGACTTAGTTTCAAGTTGAGACTTAGTTTGATCTTTTGTTGTGACAACTAGAGTATGCTACTTGGTAGATGAAGTGGTCACTATAGCACTCAGTTGGATTTCTTGAACAATAAATTGGGAGCTTGATGGAAGAGTGTTTACCACAATTGACTTGGTAGTTGTCTTCTCTTAGTTGGATGCCACTAAGTATTTTCTTAGAGAGGGTGGGAGGGAGGCCATTACCTTTGTTGCTATCTTTTCTAGATCTGAGTCCTGAATACTTTGGATGTGAGGAATATCTCCACTTGCAATATGATCCTCTTCATCCTCTTCATTATTGATCTCTTCTTCATCATCCTCTTTCTCTATGTCATATTTCTCATCATCTATTTGTACAACCACCTCACTATGTTTGTGTAGACCATAGATTCTTTTCCATGCAATAGTGTTAGATTTCACAACTGACTCAATATCCTTTGACAGGATCAAGAATGCATTGAATTTAGGGGTCAATTTTTTCTCATTCTTCCTCAATGATTCCTTCAATTTATTTTGAGATAAGCTTGGAATAACTTTCCTCAAAGTTTTTTCTCTGATGTCCTTGGCAACATTTAATGCATTCTCCCATTGAGGTGCAACTACTTTTTTAATGACATTAGGAACTTGCTTGATCAGTTCCTTTAGAGAGTACTTCCATTTTTCCATTTTAGCCACTAGAGAATCCTCTATTTTTTTCTTCTCCTCTATGCTCCTAGTGTCATACTTAAGAGACTTAAATTATGATAGATCTCATCCTTCTTTTAATATTTTCATTCTTTTTTCTAAGGTAGGGGCAATCTTCTAAAATATAGTTTGTTTCTCTTCTTCATCTTCATATTGTAGTTTTAACTTCTTCATAAACTTTGCAGGTTTCCTTGTGAACATTACATTAGATAATTTTTTAGGTCTAGTTATGGTAACCTTTTATTTCTTCTTGGGAGGCTCCTCCTCTTCATATTCTTCTTCCTTTGCATGTTCCTCAACTTCTTCCTCTTCCTCAATGTCATCTCCTTTACCCTCTATTAGTAGAAGAGGAAAGCCGGAATTGTTGGTCTCAACTTTCTTTCTTCTTCTCTTAACGGATTGAGGAAGCTTGATTTCCAATGAAATTCTAGCCTTGGCTTCTTCATAGGTACCAAAATATGGTGTCTCTATGTCCAGTCACTCATTTACAAGAGCCTTAATTATATCCCTTGTATCATCAACGTTAACCTCGTATCCTAGAGGTTTCACGCATGCAATCCTTGGCCTTACTACTTGTACATGTACCTTGTCATAGTCCATAAATAATCATATGTCTTGCTCATAATCATCCACAAGCTATTTTGGAATCCTAAATTTTCCCTACATTCTCTCTTTGAATGTCTCAAAGTATGCATCCATGATGCTCTCAAAATTATCACCCATTTTAGCTTTGAATTTATTAATATGATACACTATAGGTGTGTCCTTCTTCCATGCCATAGTACCCTTAGAAGGAAAAAAAATTGAACATAAAAGAAAAAGCAAGTTAGGAGTGAACCAAACTTACATGGATTGTTCTTTGAAGCCTAGATTCTTTCCATGTCTTTTCTTTGTTGGTTCAATAGCAACTCAACAAGGTTGAAAGATAAATTGTTCTTCACCACCTTGTAATCTAGGTCAACAACTTCATAGAAAACACTATTTAGTCTTCTTGAACTATAGATCTTATGGGTGATCATATGAATCCAAAATTTGATCTGCATGTCTATTACACCATTCAATTTCATCCCATTGCCATTCCACTTGGAAAGATTTTTCTTAGCTAGTTTCAACTGACCTATGGTTTTAGTGGTCCTAGCCTTACTAAGCAAAGGTAACCCTATTATCCTATGTACCATATTTTTCATGATCAAAATGGGTTGATAAATCCATAGATTCATGTCATGGACTCGGCTAAGAATAAACCTAATCCACTTTCCTTGAAATTCCCTTAGCCTGTATAGGATATAGGTCAAACCCTTTACTTCCAAATTCTTATGCTTGGGTTTCAAGCTTCCATCCACACATATCACTTCATAATCCTAGTTCATTTCTAGGATTCCTAGTTCTTGGATTAAACAATGATAGAATGATCAAATGTCATGAATTAGGAGTGACTTAGGAGGGATTTGAGATTGTACTTCGGCTAGGTCAAGCTCCTCGACAATTGTTGGGCTCAATTTGAACACTGGGGCTTTACAATCAACACCTTAGAGCAATATTTATGAGCCCTTATCTTTTCTTCTTGAAGATGAATTCATTTCACTCGATGGTAAAAAGATTAAAACTCCAACAACTTCACTTTGAATCACTCTAGAGCTCAGTAGTGCTCTACTCTATTTACTCTAAAACTCATGATGAAAACAAAACCTTGGATTTCTCTATTTTAACCAAATCTTGTCTTCAAGTCATCATTAATGCATCATACAATAGTTATCTCAGTGATAATATTTCCAACTCGATAGATACCTTCAATTCAGTAAAGTCTCCAAATTGGTAGGGTCTTCAACTTGGAAAAGTCTTCAATTTGGTAGAGTCTTCAGTGTGGCAAGAACTTTGATCTTTCCATCTGCATCCAAGTTTGGTTAGGTCTTGAAACCTAACCTTTCTTGGTAGGGTTTTGCAACTTGACCTAGATCAGTAAGGTCTTATAATCTAACCTTTCTTGGTAAGGTCTAAGACATCACTTGAACTACTATCAAACTAGATGGTCCCAATGCATTTGAAATGTTCATTTGGACCTTTTTCTTGGTGACTATAATTTATATGGAATGTCTCCTTTTGAATCATAGCTCTATTAATATCCATAAATAATTAGTTTGAAATGGCTGAGTCACCCAACTCATTGACTTGGGTGACAATAATTTTAGAACTCTAATTTGCATCCTTAGGATATTTCCTTATCCATTGGTGCCTCATTTGATTTCTAATATTGTTAAAATTTGATTTCTTTTCATCTTTAGCTCTTCCTTGGTTCATACAATTCTTAGCAAGATGTTTGAGTTTTGTACATACAAAAAATCTTGTTGTAGTGTCTCTCTTCCTCATGTGACATTTTATGTAGTTTGCTCCAATATGCCCACACTCACCATAATAGTGACATTTGCACTATGTGTTGTAATCAAAACCAAATATAACTTTAATAATTTGTTCAAATGGGTTCCATTTCTTGATCTTGCATTCTAAGGATTTGTGCCCTTGTTTATTTCAATTGAAACACTTTCCTTCAAATTTGGTTTTCTCTTTGCATTCACTTGCTCTATGTCCTAGTTTTTTGCAACTGTAACACTTTCCACTAAACTTTGATTCACCATTTCTCTATCACTTGTTTGATGTATGCCCTATCTTTCTATAATGATTACAATTAGGTGTTTTATTATTTTGAGCTCCTTTCTGAGATGATTCATCTTCTTTTGTGTATCCTAATCTAGGTTTTCCTTTGTGTCTAAATTTATTTTTCACACTCAATTGATTAATTCTTTCTTGATATTTCACCATCCTCTTATTGGTTTTCTTTTCTATGCTGAGATCATTCTACAATCTTTCATTCTCTATCCTCAAGTTGATAATCTCTTGATTTGGACCATTGAGTTGTTCAATAATTTTATTTTTTTGAAGGGATAGCTGATGAATTTCATTATACTTTTCAGGTAGCTTTTTAGTTAGTAATATCTTCTTTTCTTTGGCTTTGTCCACTTGTTCCATATTTTCACACATCTTGACTGATTGAAGTCATTTCTCTCTTTTCAATTTTTTGACTTTATGCATTAGTTTCATCTGAACTTCTATCTTGGAAAATATCTCTAATTCTTTGTTCAATGTAAAGATTTGC
Organism: Cupressus sempervirens; assembly: GCA_028749045.1. Classification (NCBI taxonomy): domain Eukaryota; kingdom Viridiplantae; phylum Streptophyta; class Pinopsida; order Cupressales; family Cupressaceae; genus Cupressus; species Cupressus sempervirens. The sequence goes on from CM053790.1 coordinate 450,628,934, forward strand.
ATTCAATTGTGTTGCAAGATATTTTCTTCTTTTTAAAGATTGAGAGAGTTGCTCCTTCACTTTCTTGAATTGCTTCATGGACAATTATAGATCTAACTTTTCATTGTCAATAGATTTCTATGGTCTATACACTTCCATTACCTCTGATCTTTTCTCAAGCTGCTAAACTTATGATGTGAGAACCAATGCTCTAATACCAATTTTTGGAAATGTAGTACAGTCTAGGTGATTGAGAAGGGGGGGGGGGGGGGGGGGGGAGGGGGGGGATGAATCAAGAACCAATAAAATCTTATACTTTAATTCACCAATTAAACCATCACCATATAATCCAATCTAATAGTATGTATGAAATACTGAAAGCAATAAAACATTCATAACACTTGACACAATATTTTGTAACCCATAAACATTCCAAATAGAAAGTAAAACTAGGGTGGGAATGATACCCATAATCTTTATTACTACAGTATAAAGTAATCCTATTAAATTGTACACTTATTCACTTCTGGTGATCTTCTCTATTGGGAGAAATAAGGATGATTAGGTCCACCTTGTGAAAGGATTTATACAATACAGTTATACATGCACTCAATTAGGAGATTTTTACAAGAGTTTTAAGTCCACCTTATTAGAGATTTTGACTGATGCACTTGTTATGATGTGTTGGCCTTCATTTTCACTTTGCCTAGTTTTTGAAATTTTAGTGTGAAAATGTCTTGAACTATGATGAGTAGTTAGGGTTTAGGCTTAATTTTCTTAATCCTCTAGTAGAAAACCTAAATATGATAAAATTGGTTCATTCTTGGCCCATAGGGTTTCCTTGAAGTTTCATAAAATTGTTTTCCATAGCAAAAACCCTTGTTTTAAGTTCACGCCCTCCATCATTTTTTAAAATTTTAAATTTTAACCTTGGACGTTGTCTTGTTTTAACTTTTTGACCTCTTAATGAAAGCTCATGAAGATTTTAAGTGCGCAACTTGGTGACAAAGATATGTTTACACAATTAAGGTTCTTTATCAGATAGTGGCATTTTAAACCATGACTGGGTGAAACAAAAAATCAAACCTCATTCACACGGTTGCCTAAATAAGAAAGCTATAATGAATTGTCATAGTGATTGGGAAAATTCTTATATTCGAATGGTCAGGACCTTAGAAGATAAAGGTTGATGGATGACCACAACTTTACGAAATTGGTTAGGTCATCAAAACTCTTTATTCACATGGTTGCATGGGTGATCAAAAAGTTAGAGGGTTTGACTGAAAAGGAGAAACCAAGTTAAAATGTTTGAAATTAGTCACAGTTTCACAATCATGGCAAGAAAGTCATGATATACAAGATGAACTAAAACTTGGTGAAGACAATTATCAAGTAGCTAAAGGTGTTAGATCATTGGGTCATGTGCTTAACAATGATATATAATCTTTAGACCACAACCTGGAAAAAAGGTTAAGAAAGGGCTATCATGTGGTTGCACGATAGAGCCATGGAGAAAGTTTATAGCTATGAACCCATGAAACACATCTGAAAATCAACATAAATGTTCATCACATCATCACAGGGGTTAAATGGCTAGTAATAGTTTATGTTGTGAAGCGACGATCAAGGTTAATATGCAGTTATTTACATGGTTGTAAGTCTACTCAGTCAAAGGAAAGGTTAAGTTGAGACCTTATGAGGAGCAATAAGGTAGTTAATGTCATAGTTTTAGTGCAACTATGCATGGTGGTAAAAGTAGTATATTTGATAGTTGTGATGTTGTGATAAATAGTTGCTCAAATGCATATTGCAAGATCACAGGAGGCTAGGCAGTTGAGAAATTTTATGGTGCAAAGCCATAAAATGTCAAAGAAAGCCTTTCTTGCATGATCACAGAGTTAATCCATGAACAAGAATAAATAGTTGTGAAACCATGAAGGCCATCCAACATTTAGAATAATTGTATATCGCACATTCACAAATGTCTAAAATGATGGAGTTTTAAGTTGCAAAGCAATGATTGGTCACTCAGTAGCTAAGTTCTTTCCTTTCTCACATGATCACATGGAGTTAAGGTTGACCTTAGGTTTGAGTTACAAAATATAAAAATGCAGTTGAAAACATGTTCATAAAGTTAATGAGTAATCATGTGTTAAGGTAGCAAGGATGCGATGATCTACCATGTGGCATGATGGACCTAGGATGCCTAGCTAAGATGGACCAATCAAAAGATGACACGTGGCACACTTTGGGAAAGATGAAAAGTCAACATAAATGGTGGGGTCATATTTTGAAGAATTTATATGATATAATTGATAAAGCATATATAAATTCATTTGATATCTCTCAATCTAAGAAGCAGTCAAGGTTAAGTTACGAAGCTACAACAAATTTACCATGAGCCAAGTTTTTCATCTATCACAGCATCGCTCTAGCATAGTGCTTAACTTTGGTTAGTATGGTGAAGTGGAAAAAGCTCACTCATATCCTCATAGGGTTAAACCTATGGATAAGTTATGAGGATGCAACACTATGAAATGAAGGAAAAAGTAATGACAAAGTTTAAGGCCTTCATTACATGGTTATGCTGGAGGTTAATTTTGTGGTTGTGAATCCTTTTGGTAGTCAATAAAAAAGTTAAGGATGCCCTTGTTATGTGGTCACAGCTAGAGATGATATTAATGGGTAAACTACTACAAAGCAATGAAAAATAAAATTTGCATCATCGCAAGCACAACATAATAGTTTGATTTCATGGCTGTGGGGTTGTAAGAAGGTAGAAAGGTGACAAGACCAGCCTATCAAATAATGACACATGGCTCTCACTAGGAGATCAGCTAAGTTTGACTTTGAGATGGCATACATATTTGGTTTAAAATGCAGATTTGCAAGTTAGACATGAGTGAAACAAACTCAAAAGATGAACATTGAGTTAAATTGCTCAATTTCATACAATTTTGATGGAGATTAGATTTTCAAGGTAGATTAAACTAGTGAGATATTTAGATAAAATAAGATTCACGAAATAGCCACCAAGAAAGAAATGAATGTCCTGGAAAGCAATTGAAGTTATCAAGGCTTTTTTGGTAGAAAGTATTTGGAGATGGGAAATAGAAGACAAACTAGATTAAATTAAGGAATCTTGCAATAAGTGCTAGCTTCCAGCTTTGCAATTACTTCCCCTAATTATCTAGATGTAGAGAATGATTGTAGTGTAACTTTGTAGAAATATCTCTATATATGTTTTCCAGTTAAATTATGATATGTGTCCTTGTATTTGTAGCTTGTTGAAATCATTCTCTTTATAATGATTTCTAGGATGAGGAGGAAAGAGTTCTAGTTTTTGGGTTGAGAGTCTCCACAACTGTTGTGAGACTAAAGTAAGGTCTAGTTTCTATTGGAAAATCATTTTAGTTGTTGTGATACCAATAAGGTTCCAGTATTTACTACTATGATCACAAGGATGACTCCAATTTTATTTGTTGTGATACCATCATCCTCAACATATTTTCTCTATTATGAATAATATTTGTGATTTCTTATAAGAAAATAGATTACAGAGTCATCCATCTTGAATTCTCTAATTATTGCATGTATTTGATGTATAGTTTCAAGGAAATTAATACAAAACTTTATTAAAGTTTCAATCTAAAATTTTTCTCCATCTTCATGGGTTTGAAATTTTCTATTAATATATGCATGAGGTGCATATTGTCTATTTATAGCTTGGTTTTGAAGTTGTATGCCATTGCATGTTTTGTTGTTGGGTCAAGGGCTCGAGTCAATTTCTTGATATGCATTGACAGAATTGTAGGGATCATGGGAGGATCTAATAAATATGAATTTCATTTCAAAGATAGATGTCTATTTGCAAGGTGAATGGATAGATCTGATACCTAGGTATATGAGTATATTTTTGGTATCCATGTGTATGTTCTAACTTAGTTTATGCTCAATGGATCAACTTGGAGATTACATGTTCTTGTTGTTGCATACCTGGGTTATGCTAAAAATCCACATCATAAATAAGAACTTTTCCCTTTCATGTTGAAGAGATGAAAAGACTTGCCCTCACTTAGCTTGTCAAGTTCATAGGTAATATTATTGTCTATCTCATGTCTATTTTATTTGCATAAGTGTTAGAAAATTAAGAGTATTATCTTCTTTATTAGATTCAAGTGTGTGCTTTAACACTGTTACCATATGAATGAATCTAAGGTACACCCACCTAGGTTTTGTAGTAATTGAAGTAGAAGAAGGGTTTAGCCTTATAGTTGGCCCTGGTGTTTGAATGGGTATGTTGTAGATGGGAAGTAGCTACCCCTAGATGTATTATATTCCTATCACTAGGTTTTTGAAACATGACATTTTAAAACTCCAATAGGATGAACCAATACTAGATCTCTAATATGGAAATCTATTTGTTGAATGACATTCCTTTGTTGTAAACTAATCACCTTTTTGTGATAGATAAGTCTCTACTTCTCCTTATACTATTTGTAGCATTCTTCTGATTTGCACTCATCCTACTCTTACTTGTTACACACTTACTCATTTGCATATGATACAATGCATTACATATATACCAATCCAATTAATTACCTTCTAGAGTTGGCTACAACACCCAATTCATCATAATTCACTAGGTCATCCCACTATTGAAACTCAAGTCTTCAAGACAACTTGGGTGATATTGGAGCATGGTTAACAATAATTGTACATTATATTGGAGCATATATGGTCCATCAAAAAGGACTAAAATTTTCATGACAACCTTCCAATAAGATTTTTGGCTTAATATTTTCAAATCTAGTAATTGCTACTTTTGGGCATGAAATATTTTGAATTTGATAATAGACATACCAATCATAAAAATAATCAGCCAATTCAAGAGCATCACTAAAAGATAAACTATCATTGTACATGTTGTTAAGAAAAGCTTTAATATAAAGGAATGAAATAATTTAGTGCTATATTATTCATAAAATAGGAAATATATGGTAATCCTTATTAAAAATAAAGAATTTGAAATTAAAAGTGAAAATCCTTTTAATTATGAATGTTATGTTTGGTTATAGAAATAGTTAAGTGATGTGTCATTTATAAAGTAGGAAATCTCTCATAATCCCTTTTATTAAAAATAGAGAAATTGAAATTAAAAGTGAAAATCATTTTAGTTATCAATCTTATGGTTAATAACATAACATAGTGGTTATCTCTCTCTGATTATTTTATGAGATATCTAAAATAGATTAGAACCTAATTTATTTTGTTAGCCTTCCCCTCAAGTTCTTGGGAAATATTTTAGCTATGTAGACAAGCACCTAATAGAAATTTTTATAATTTACAAATTAGATTAATATAATGTCAAAATTTAGAAGACATCCCTTGATTTCTATTACACTACCTCTTATTCATTAGAAAATAATCTCCTTGCAAAAATAATGCCCTCTATAATCCACCAATCCTAGAAATTTAACTTATTATATAAGAAGTAAGTCTATCTCTAAAACCAACCAAGGTGCACTAATATGAAAATAAAATAGGAAGAAAATTAGTAATTGGTGAAATTTTTAGTTTGCTGATGCAAAAGAATTTGACATATTACCTTGTAACACACAAATTTGGTTTACTTTTTGCTAGATTTGAAGCATTTTTGGTAGAAAAGTTATTAACCACAACATTGATGAGATGCATAATTCAAAGATAAACCCTATTATGTGTTGAAATCCACATATAGAACTCTAATTTTAGCTAAGATTTAGATATCTAAATTTTGTTGTGTGTTCAACCTAAAATAGTTAGCCTTCCAGTAAAAAAGTTTTTCGAGGAAAAACATAACAGAGCTACTTTTCTCAGCAAGAAGTTTACCACTACAACAAAGTTGGAGATTGTACACACATATCTCAGTGGTCCTACAAAGACTAGAGGATTCTATGGTGAAAGGTATTTTATGATTCTAGTTGATGATTTTTCTAAAATGATGTGGGTCACATTTCTTAAAGAGAAATTTTAGGCATTTGACAAGTTTAAGATATTCAATAATAGAGTTGAGAATGAATCTGGTATGAAGATTAAATATTTAAGATTAGATAAAGGAGGAGAATTAACTTTAAATGAGTTTAACATGTTTTGTGAAGAAAATTGTATTAAAAGATAGCTATTAGCACTAAGGACCCCTGAACAGAATGGTGTTGCAGAGAGAAGGAACAAGTTTGTTATAGAAGCTATGAGAGCTATGTTAGCAGAGAATGATGTATCCAAGAAATTTTGGAGAGAAGCTATGAATATAGCAGTCTACGCTATGAAAAGAGTGCAAGTCAGGAAGGACACAAACAAGACACCTTATGAGCTGTGGTTTGGTCACTCACCTACAATTAAGTATTTTAGAATATTTGGAAGTGTTACATAAAGAGAGATGATGATATTGGTAATTTTGATTCTAGAAGTGATGAAGGTATGCTTCTTGATCATTCATTAAAAAGAAAGGCTTATAGATGTTATAATCAGAGAACTAAGACTATTATAGAAAGTACAAATGTGAGACTTAATGAGAAGTTTAGAATACAAGAGAAAATAGTTGATTACATTTTAGATGATGATGTTACTAAGCCAATAAATGATGAGATATTTCTTGAGATTAATATTGACTTGTAGAATGAAGGAGAGCCTAGGTAGGAACAAAGCTCAAACCCTTCAATCGAACCAAGAGTTGAGATATCAACTCCTACTTTAGGAAAGAAAATGATAAATAATTATCCATCTAAATAGATCATCAAAAGCAAAGACAAAGGTTTAATGACAAGAAGTAGAGTGAATGAAGAACTATGCTTGATATCTCAAGTTGAACCAAAAAATGTAGATGAAGCATGTAAAGATGACTACTAGAAACAAGCTATGAAAGAGGAATTGGATTAGATAGAAAAAAATGGAACATGGGAATTGGTCCCTATACCAATAGACCACAATGTGATAGGAACCAAATGGGTATTCAGGAACAAGATGAATGAACAAGGAGAAGTTGTAAGAAACAAAGCAAGACTGTCATGTAAAGGTTACTCACAACAAGACAAAATAGATTATGAGAAGACTTATGCTCCAATGGCTAGAATAGAAGTAGTAAGACTTTTTTTAGCCCATGTAGCATAGAAGAAATTAAAATTATATCAGATGGATGTCAAGTCAACATTTCTAAATGAAGAACTTGAAGAAGAGGTATACATTGAACAGCTTGAAGGATATCCTTTGACAGATGATAGAGATATTGTATGCAAACTAAGGAAAGCATTATATGGATTGAACCAAGCACCCAAAACTTGGTATGCAAGGTTAGACAAGAACATAACAAAGCTTGGATATAGTAAAGGTTTGGCAGATAGCAATCTATATTGGAAGAAAACTAATGGTGGTTTGATGATTTTGGTAATATTTTTTGATGCCATTATATTTGGAGGTAATGATGAGAAAGCAAGAAGTTTGCAGAAGAAATGAAGAAAGAATTTGAAATGAGTACGATAGGAGAAATGAAATATTTCCTAGGATTGTAGATACTATAGAATAAAGAAGGAATCTTTATTTCTTAGACTAAGTACCTAAAGGACTTACTAAAAAGGTTTGGTTTGGAAACATGTAAACCTGTTGAAACACCTATGGTAATTAGACACAAGTTATCTACAAAGGATGAGATGCCTACTGTTGAGCAAAAAAAGTACAGATTTATGATTAGAGGATTGCAATATCTGACTCACACAAGGCTAGATATAGCAAATATAGTTGGAATTGTTGCAAGATTCCAAGATGATCCCAGAAAAGCACACTATGTAGTAGTGAAAAGGATATTTATATATCTAAAAGAAACTTCAAAATTTGGATTATGGTATGACATATCTAATGATTTTACTCTAAGTGCTTATATTGATGCATATTAGGCAGGCAGTCTGGATGAGAGAAAGAGCACTAGTGGAGGAGCCTTCTTTCTTGGAGGAATATTGGTTTCTTGGTTAAGAAAGAAGTAGGATTGTATATCTCAAAGTACAATAGAGCAGAGTATGTTGCAGTAGCTAATGATTGCAATCAAGTTATTTGGATGAAACAAATGCTAAATGATATAAGGATAGAAATCAGTAAACCTATTGTTATACATTGTGACAACACAAGCACGATAAATATGTCTAAGAATCCAGTGTTGTATTCAAAGACTAAGCACATTTTTATTAAGTATCACATGTTGAGAGAAAAATTTGTGAAAAAAGAAATCAGATTGGAGTATGTAAGCTCAAAAGAGCAGATTGCAGATATATTCACTAAGCCTCTTCCCAAGTAGACTTTTGAGTATTTGCGAGGTACAATTGAGGTTATGCCCCTTCCTACATTAGAGTAGAAGATATAAGAATGCACCAGTCCAAGGTAATAGAGCACCATTGTTTGTCTAGACTAGATGATAATGCTTCATGTATGGGGGAGTATCTATGATGGATAGAGTCAACAAGGACTCTTGATATTGTTGTAAATAGTGTCTTTTGACACTTGGGCTAGTAATTTTTTACAGAGTTTGATATAGAGATGTTGGTTTTCGAAACCTTTGACATTGATGTCAATGGGGGAGAAGTTTGGCTTGAAAAACATCATACTATGGGGGAGAAGCATTACATGAAAACATTATGCTAGGAAGATGTTCTACATGAGTACAATATTTTGGTATTAACAATGGGGGAGAACCATTGAGGTAAATGAAGCACAAAGAAAGATTTGATTAATTTAAAGACTTTTTATATATTTTTTGTATTCTTGTAACTACATGTTTTTCATCTATGTTGTCATTAATGCCAAATAGGGCAATTGTTGGAAGAATGGAGAGATTGTTGGAAGATTGGTTTGATGATTCATGACTGAGTTTGTCATTGATGTCAACATAGTATCTAATAGGAGAACAATAGAAATATCAAGTTGATACAAATAGTTAGTTGAGCATGATAACCACTTGAGGTTATGGGAGATAGATCTGAGTATTTGGCATATTTAGTTAACGTCAGAAGTAGAAAGGATAAGTCTAGAAGAAGTTATGTAAGTTTTTGTGATGTCTATTTTGAGATAGAGTTTACAAAGGAATGTTTGAGTAACTTTTTATATCTCTTATCAGAGTTGATATCTTGAGGCTTGAGGTTGAGGAATTGGAGGAGACATGCTAAGGATGAAATAGATAATCTTTCTCATAATAATATTATGTGTACGATAACTTATTCAAGTTGCAAGGTAGAAGATTTGGATTATCACTAAGTATAACGTGTTCTTAGTGTGTTCCTATAATAGTTAATTGAGAAGGACTAATGGCCAACACAAGGAATTATTTAATGGACTTGGTATAAAGGAAGAATATTTTCCTTTATCATGGCATGGATATATGCAAATTACAAATGTTCAAAAAATAGCAAAGTGCAGAATGCAAAGTTGAGCAGAGCAATGCAAAAATGAAGATAACTTCATTACCGAGGTTTTATTGAGTGATTTAAGTTTTGGTATTTGGATTCAAGGTTCATGATCTGGTCTACAAAGTCTGACAGCAATTGTTCTAATTAATAGGATAAAGGAAAGAACAAGGAAAGAAGAAAATAATAGTAAATTACTTGTTTGAGCAGCGAGCTCTTCTTGTAGTTGAAATTGCATGTTTAGGCAGTGGGCTCTTCTTGCATACATTTCACTACAACTCCTAATAGGGTTGGAATCTTCTAATAGTAATTCAAAGTCTCCTAATAGGAACTCATTGTACTAAATTTTATAATAGACTCCTAACAGGGTCCATCCTCTAACAAGGAATATTTATAATAGTACAGCATCTTGTCAACATCATTCCCAATAGAGTTTTCCCTTTGATCAAGGGTTTCCCTAGTCAACATATCTGGTGTAATTGTTTATGTGCATCTTTTTATGGTTTCTATTTACTTTGGTTGAATGGTTAAGTTTTTTTGAAAAAGATAATTGTTTTAATTGTTGGATAACTGGTTCACCACCACCCCCCCCCCCCCAGTTATCTTATTGGACTATTATTTCTAATAGTATCTCCCTATTTGACATGTCCATGATGGTAACCATATTTTTTTTTATCATATTTAGATATTACATTCATATTTCCCCTCTTGATGTTGGGTAGTAACTAACATACTTCTCCCTCTTTGATAGCAATGCCAAAGACATCATCCACTATACACATCATATACACATGTCTCTCCTTGTCACTTTCTATACTAACTAATCTCTAAAATATCACTCCCTCTATCATTGCCATTTTTTTTTTGTAGCCTTATCAACTCATGCTTTTATCTTTTTTTTCACAGCTTTAGGAAGCTTGTAAAGTGTGACCTTCTGAATCAATCTCTTCTAAGCTTTCTTCAAATAGGGGGATGACCCCTAACTTACCTCTTAGATACACATATGCATCATTAGATAATGCCTTAGTGAATATATCATCTATATGTCCCTTTGTGTTCACATATTTCAATCTTACTTCTTTGTCTTTCACTAATTCCCTAAAGTAATTATACTTAATTGAAATGTGCTTACTCTTTGTGTGCATCACATGACTTTTTGATATTTTATAGCACTAATTTTATCACAATATTTCACCATAGGTTCAATAATATCTTCCTACATACCTTTCAAAAAAAAATGTGATACAAACAATGTTTGAACAATTGCCTACAACTGCAATATTTCAGCTTCTATTGTGGATTGAGAAAAATCAATCCATTGCCAAGAAAGAAATTTCCTCCAATTGTACTATTTATGTCATCAATGTTTCCATCCTGATCAGCATCTATGTACACTTTCAACTAAAACTTGTCATTTTTCTTGTACCATAAACCATAGGTTTATGCACCTTTAAGATACCTCAATATTCTTTTCACAACCATCATGTTATTCTCCTTAGGATTAACATAAAATATTGCAACAATACCAACTACTAATGCAATGTCAAGTCTCCTATGAACAACATATTGCACTTTGCCAACCATTGACCTATATAATGTCTGATTCACTTCAGCAGAATCATCATTCTTTGAAAGTTTATGTCTGGTAACCATAGGTGTTCTAATTGGTCTTGAATAGTCCATTCCAAAGGTCTTCAGTATCTCCTTGATATACTTTGATTCAATAATGTATATACCTCATTTTGCTTGATAGAATTGCAAACCAACAAAGAACTTAATCTTTCCAAACATTGACATATCAATTTTTTTATTCATCTCATTAGCAAATGATTTGCACAACATATCATGTCCTCCAAATATGATATCATCAATAAATATTTCAGCTAGGAATATCTTATTCTCATATTCACTTTTTGAGTATGGTTTTCTATTGTCATTAGTTCTTGCAAAACCAATTTTCACCAAATATACATTGGAATAAGTAAATGGGAAAGAAGATACTGATAGGGGGGTGAATCAGGATCTTAAACTTTTGACTTCAAAACCAATTTCATTAATTCATGTTCAAATTATCACATGAATTTATCAATAAAACTATAATGCTGAAACATAAATGAAATACATGACATCCATAAAAGTTCAATACATAACATAATGATTTGGTTACCCAAAAATAGTTCAAAATGAATGTAAAACTAGGGCAAAGATGAAACTGACAAATCTTCATTTTTGCAACAATAAAGTTAACCTATTAAGGTTAAAATGTTTGATCATACCATATGATATACCCTATGAGGGGTCTGCCTATTAAAATCTTAAGAGAGTATTAGGTCTCACCTTGTTAAAGGATTTTAGACTCAATAATGTAAGGACTTTGTTAGGAGATTTACATAGCTCTATTAGGACCACTTTGTTAAGTGATTTACCCTATCTCAATTACCAAATAATTGATTTAGTACCTAACCCTTGGTATTCTCTACAAGATAATATTGGGTATCCTCTTTCCTATATCTCTAATCCAATTCTCCTAATCTAATAACTTTGTTTAGGCCTTCACTTCTCTATTTTCTCTTTGCTTGATCTGCTCTTGAACTGCTCCTTAACTCCTTCACATGTACATGCATTCTTATGCATTTCAACATTCTTATAATCCCCTTGATTCTAGGGTTTGAATCCTCCTTAAATATACTTCATGTTAGGGTTCTAGATCTTGATCAAGTATTTAAACTTCATCATCTTTTTTTGTTTATATCCTTTTTTTTTATTGGTTGATTTGCACACCTAAGGATCATTACCTTCTACAATGACGTGTAATCAAAATCTAATTTGGCTCTTCAAATATTAAATGTCATAGAAATATTGACAAAAATTATTTATATACAAGTTTGTGCCATTACAAACTCTCATATCAAAAATGAATTACTCAACACTTGAATGGTCTGATGCTTGGGCATGCATAAACCTTCATGTTGTTACTTAGCTTCTTGATAACTTTTTAATATGTTCATTCTTCATTATATTTCTTGTCTGATACATTTTCTCATCTCATACTTCTTCTTAGATCACATATCTTCCCAGTCAATCTCTATCAAATGCTTGACAATCACTATCTCCCTTAGTATAAGTACTGTATGCTCATCATTTACTAGATAACTCGGTTGCAGTGATGGTCTTGTCATCTTTTCCTAGTAAATGACTTGCAAATGACTAAGTGTTTGGACACTAATCAACAACATAGGCATAGATATCAACAATCTCCCCCTTTGATATTATAGGAAAAAACACTGTCATAAAATCATTTTCTCCAAAAAAAATTGTATTCTTCCCTTGAGACCAATATTTGATTCTATTCAATCCAATATTTCTAATCTATGATATATATTGTTATCTCATATCTCCCTCTTTATTTCTTATCTCCCCCTTTCTCATTATTTCATTTCCCCTTTTATTCTTTCTCATCATTCCTCCTTGTTTTTGTCACCAATGGAACTTGGGGATTTTGGGTTTAGCTGATACTTCTCAAAGAATTATTGATGAATTGTCACAATATTAGCATAGCCAATATTCTATCTTTCTTGTACCTATTCCAAAATTTAAAATTGAATCTCTAGCTCAACACTTAGATCAATAAATCTTGTAATGTTTGAAAAATTTGTCTCTTTCTTCAAAATACCTCTAGAAATAGAGATTACCCTCAGAATTATCTCTATATGTGGCAATAATTGAAGTTGACTCAATGCTAACTTATTCCTTATCTATGCATCTTTATCTATGAGCTTAGATAACCTCTTTTGACTACATTTCAATTTATTGTAAGAGGATGAGATTGAACTTGTGTTCTTTCCCAATGTGATAACACTTGCTTTAATGCTTGCATGCAATAGCTCTAATGAGTGTGTTGTGACTACTGTATATATATCACACAATTTCACATATAAAGAATTGATGGTCTTCACAAAATTTTCTATCTATGTAATAGATGTAGAAATCTTGACTTGTCTCTATACAAGTTCATGTGAGACTTTTTGTAATACTTTGTGCTACATTCTCCTTTTAGACCATTGTAACAACTTCTCTTTGTCTCTATATCATCTATCTGAATTCTATCAACCACATATACTAGTTGGTCCAAAATTGTATGTTGATTATTTACATTTGTAATTCCAAATGCATTTTTAAATATATCCTTGACAACATCTAATACATGTCTTCTCTTCTACTCTCTTTAGAGTTGTTCTTATTTTTCCTTATGGGTCAACAAGATTTACAATTCTTGATTTTCTCTAATGTAAGATTATTCAAATAATATTTAGGTAATATAATCACATCATCAAGATTCACTGACTCATCATCATCATCCTCTACATGAGTCACAACCTAAGATAGGAGGGTGTATCACTTGGTAGTGATAGCTGTAATAGCTTCCCTTTCTCACTTGATATCTCCTTTGGTTTCTACACCAGTGTAGATATCACATGTTGTATAGGTGTCACTTGTGTAGGTTTTGCAACCTTTGTACTCAAAAATTGAATAAGAGCTTGAGTGGCCTCTTTCTCTTTCTATGTGACTTCATTCTTTGTTAATTTAGTGCATGAAAATTTCTCAAAATTTACTTATTAAAAATTTGCATACAAATTGGTGGTTTATATACAATTAATAGCTTACCAAGTTTCTCGGCACTTATAGCCTCTATAACTAGTTTAACTATAATATCATTAGTCTTCTAGACTTCAAGCTTTAGATATTGAACTAACTAAACAAAAATGGGTTTGTATAGAGTTTTCTTGAGTCCTTTATCAAACTTTAAATTTCCTCTTCAGTCAATATATTAGGATTAGGTGGAGGGGTTTCAATGTCATCTTCAATTGTGATAGTATCCTTTTCTTCATACTCACCAATAAGTTGCTTAACTTTTGCTATCACCTTGGTCACTTTTTCCTTATATTCATCTTTATAGGTGTAAGCAATCTAAATTCTTCTTTCCAAACTATTGTACTATCTTGCTCAACTTCAAGAGCTTTATTCTTCAAAAATTTATATGCCCTATCCCTTAGCATAAACTTCTTAACAAAATCTTTAAGGGCTATAGACATGTGTGTCTTCCATAAATCTGGCATAACTTGTGCCAATGTTGTTTCTCTTATTTTATTTTTAGTAGACAATGCCTATTTCCATTTAGCATCCACTCTATTATATAATCGCACTAGAAATCTTGTTCCTAATTCCAGGGGTGTGCGCTTCAACTTGATCATCATATCAATCATTGTGCCTTCAAGTTTATCTTGATCACCATTTTCCAAAGAATCATACTTAATATCTTTGAATCCCCTTATGCTTTGTGATTCTACAATTTTGCACATACTTGCTCTACAATAATTGGAGGGAGTCTTCTTACTACTTATAGTTTTCTAGTATCATCAGACTTGGTATTTTCTTCATCTTCCTTATCCTCTTGTGCAATGATTAGATTCCTCTTCAACTTTGCTTGATCCTTTACCTACTTTTATTTCTTTGGTGGACTCCTAGGTAATAGCTTGGTAGTAGGTTGTGTCGACCTATTTCTAGTGATGATCACCTTTCCCTTTGTCCTCTATGGTGTCACCATTTCTTTCATGTTTTTATGGATTCCTTCCTTCACCTTAGGTTCAATTATTACAACCTTTCTTTTTCTAGTGACCTTTAACTTCACAACTACAAGCTCTTTTCCTTTTCCTTCCTTGACCTCTAAGGGTTGTCTTGACCCTTCTCCTTGTTCCATCTTACTAGCCTTGGCAATTTTTCTCTTCCTTTTCTTGTCTACTTTAGGTGTGTTAGATTTTGTAGTCAGGTCAGCAATAATCATTTTGTATGTGCCAAAAACTGCTCGTCACTAGCATCAATATATTCTACCAATAGTGCAGTAATTCTTTTCATTACCTCATCTACATTTACCTCATATGGTATTGAAATTAAACCATGCTACCCTCGGTAGTACTTCTTGTGTATACACAAAATCTATATCCACAATGAAACATATTTCATCATAATATATATTTACAATAGACTTTGGAATTCTCATCATGTCCTTCATTTTGACTTTAAACTCTTCAAAATAGTTGTCCACTACTACTTCAAAATTCTTTTTTTAACTTGTTTATAAGGTCACTTAGCTACTCCATAATAGTCCTATCTATGTCCCATCTAATCCTTCCAATGGTAAGAAAATAATTATGTATATAGAAAAATATGCTAACTAATAGGGAACTAAACTTACAAGATGTGTTCTTCACTTTTATCACCATTTTGATGTTCTTTGTGAGTTGGTGCAACTACAACTCGACAAGATCATACGAATGATCTTTCTTCACAAATTTGTGTCCCAAATCAACTTCTGTGCATGGTACACTATTCAATCTCCTTGATTGATAGAACATTTGTGCAATCACACAAACAAAAAATTTAATAAGTGGATCCTCAATGTTGTCTATTGACATTCCATGACTATTCCACTTCACCTTGGTTAGGTTCTCAATCTCATTCTTGGTTCTATTCCTTATGCTCTTTTTTCAATCCAATGTAGGGTATCCAATTACCCTTTAAATAATTTCTTTGCTGATCTTGATTGGCCCACCTTCCAACCAAACTTTCATGTCATGAACTTGGTTTAATACAATATTGATCCATTTGACCTTAAAAACTTTCAAAAAACCTATGGCATGAGTAAGCCCTTTGTTAGCAATGATCTTGAATTCATCTTTCTTAATTCCATCAATGCATAGCTTGTCATATGCTTCCGTAATTTCAAAATCTCTAATCTCTCCAATCTTACATTGATAGCATGATCTAATGTCTTGCATAATCAAGACTCTTGGTTGAATTGGTGACAACACTCCAACATCATCAACAAGGGCTTCATTGTTAACTATATTTCCAAAATTTGGTTGAATTCTTTGATCATTCCTAATGATTTTTGCACTACTATCCTTTATCATTTCATTTCCAAAAGCCATTATGAACTAGGTTTTTGAACAAAATGAATTCAAAAATAACTTCACTGAATACTTTACTTGGCACTGAGAGTAATACTTCACTTCACAAAATCATAGATAACTTGTTGAGATTATTTACTGTAGTCACTAAAATTACTTCTATCACCTTTAAGTCTTCTTGTGAGCTCTCTGATCACTTGGTGAGTGAAATTGAATGTTTAAATTCAATAAATACCTTCATTTTTTAATTTTAGTTTTGCAATTAATCTCTTTGTACTCATATAGTGTATGATAGCTAGCTTGATCTTTAGTTCAAACAACATTATTCTCTTAAACATAACCATTTCTCTTGGTTAGTATGTAATATTCCTAATCACTCGATCTATACTGCATGGCACGATTAATATAGATTGTACCATTGATGCTTGGTACTTTCTAATTTTCTAATTTTAATAGTTCTTAATGCATCTTTATTTATGCAAATATAACTTTTCATCAATTTTATGCTAGGAACTGATGTAAAATATAACTTTGAGTATACACCTCCTACATACCGTGTTTCTTTAGTGAGATGTGGTGTGATCACCTACTTCATCAGATTGGGTGATCATAGTTTCTACTACTCTATTACTTCCAGCTCTTTGTAATGCCCTACCAAGGGATCCAAAAGAATTAACCTAAAGTTTTACTAAGTATGCCAAACATTTTTTTTTTTTAAACAAGAAAGATAATCATACACATCAAACACATTGTAGCAAAAGCAATAACATGTAATCATCAACAAACATACATAATAGGTTACATTCCTTAAGGATCCCAAGATGTTGAGTCACATTTAAACTTAATTAACTCTACGTCTAACAACTACCACATCTACATGAAAGAATAATAATAAAGTCCAAAGTCCACATTATACATTTGTTTCGAATGCCTCTTGGAAAATTAATTCAGAATGCTCAATCATCCACTATACATGTCACAGGGTATGAAAGGCGAAGAGAATATACATATGCAAAAATAAAGATACATCATTCTCCTAGAATCCATGATACAAAGTACAATAAAGTAATGAAACCATCTATCATAGATGATACATCCATTAGTTTAATTAAGTTTAGTTAATAATGAAAATTATTTAATAAAATTGTAGATTTATATAGGATTGATTTAAATTAAATTGAAACTTCTTATTTGAAAATATGGGTTATTAATTTAATATTTTTTTAGAAAAAATTACCCTTTAAGTATATTGATTAATTGACTTGAAATCAAAAGTAGGGTAATTATATATTTTTATTCGAATATATAAATGGGATAGAATTATATGTTATTTAAAGAGACAAACGAGTTAACATGTAGGGTAAATTGTGAAACTTATTTACTTGAAAACATACATTGAACTAGAAATGGAAATATTATACTTAACTCAATTTCTTGTCTTCAAATCAAACCAGCTGTGAGACTATGATGTGTTCTACGTACTATCTATGTTTTGGGGTTGACCTAGTTTGACCAGTCATAGGATGTTACCAGAGGCTTGGGGTTTCTGTGAATGTGATGATGATTTGTTCTCGATCTTGTTTAACCCAACCATGGAATATGTGTGGATTATTGATTGTTATTGCCTTTTAGTCTTCTTGTGTGAAGTTGAGGTGTATGTATATGAGATACCTGACCTAACCATTCTTGGGTCATCGATCGGTTATATTTGATTTGCCTTCCAATCACTTTGAGAGGACTGAGGTGTTTTGTATGATTTATTCTTGATGATTTCATGTTGTGACATGTTTGACTTGACCAATTTGGAGTCTTTGATCAATATTATTTTGGGATGCTTTCTGGTTGCTCGTTGAGAACCAATGGATATTGTGATTTATTATTTGATGTCTCTCAGTTGCTCGTTGAGAACTGTTGTGATCATTATGATTATCTTTTGGTCCTTTCCAGTTGCTCGTGGAGAATTGATATGATTATTGTGGACTATCTTTTGATGCTTTCCAATTGCTTGTATAGGACTGAGGTGATTTTATATGATTCTTTGATTTGTGATTTCATGAGCTTAGGATAGGTTATCTATATGTAGTGTCAAGAAGTGGATTGCAATTAGGGACAGGGGCTCTAAGTGGCCCTGGGGATAACTCATTGTAATTTGTTTTAATAAGTGAAAACATTACACTAAATGGGGATTAAAATGAACCTAATAAGATAATTATATGTTCTCGCCCATGCCTTGAGTGCTAGTACAGACTAGGATGGGAGTAGAGAGAATGCTTGGTTATGATCTTGTATTCCACAGTATGCCTCGTCAGTATGAGAGGATACTAGTGGCCATGGGGATCATTGGGGACCCAGGATTCCTAGGGGATTGCTTGGATAACCTCCAACATGATTCGTGCGATGACACTTTCTTGCTTACATAGTAGGTTTCCTATGTGTCTTGTGTGCCTCTAGGAATTAGGTGTTGATCTATCTGAGATCCTTTGAGTTAGTATACTTTTAGGATTTCTTGGACTTAGAAAGTACTTGTGTTATGTGGTTTGATATCTTGTTTGGGACTTGAGACTATCTCCTTAGCACAGTGGGAGTGGGCCATTTAGGCTCCATGCAGTGAGGTGGCAGTGCTTTTTACACTCTTACCATTGAGTTCCATCCGTAGTCACCATGGATGGAGCTTCTTGGAATTTTTTTTTATCATGATTAGGTGTTGCTAGTTACTGATACATTTCTTCATATTGGTGATTAGCATGTGATAGGTGATGTTATCTGCTTGTAGGATCATCTTATGTTGTATTCTTGTATGTTATATTTCTTTATGATTATGTTTTAGTATGTTTAGTAGTGACTTTTGTATTACTATACTACCGAAGATCTTATTAGTGACTTGGGATGTTACATGCGGGGGATGGCTAGGGCCCACGATGGTCTAATGATGCTATTGACGGTTGGGAGGAACCACGTACTTAGTTGTATTTCATGTTGGATGTTTATATCTTTTATGATGGATGGATGTATCATGTATGGTAGATGGTTTCATTACTTTATTGTACTTTGTCTCATGGATTTGAGGAGAATGATGTATCTTTATTTCTGCATTTGTATATTCTTTCAGCCTTTCATACCCTATGACATGTACAGTGGGTGATTGAGCATTCTGAATTAATTTTCCAAGAGGCATTTGGAACAAATGTATAATGTGGACTTTGGATTTTATTATTATTATTTCATGTGGATTTGGTAGTTGTTAGACTTAGAGTTAATTAAATTTAAATGTGACTCAACGTCTTGGGATCCTTAAGGAATGTAACTTGTTATGTATGTTTGTTGATGATTACATGTTATTGCTTCCACTACGATGTGTTTGATGTGTATGATTATCTTTCTTGTTTAAAAAAAAAAAATGTTTGGCATACTTAGTAAAACTTTAGGTTAATTTTTTTAGATTCCTTAGTTAAAACATACTTTTTCTCCATTTTACCATTTCTTTTAATTTCCTCAAAAATGTGTCTTGATACAATTCTGTGGAATGTGTCCATACTCTCCACAATAGTGACAATTGTACCATGTATTTTAATCCCAATTTTAGGAGTTTCCTTTCTTTATTGTATAAGTTTTTTTTTTAGGTAACCACTTTGACTTTGTCTTAGGTCTACACTCATAAGCTCTATGTCCATACTTTTGGCAATAATAGCAATGGCATTAGAATCTAGATGCCTTTCTAGTTGAGTGATTTTTCTTTGGTCTACATTCATGTGTTTGATGTCCTATTTTCTTGCAATTAAAACAATTACCACTTGACTTAGGTTTAGGGATTTGCTTAACACTTTTTCTTTTGCAAATATTGGTCGTGTGTCCAATTTTCCCACAATAATGACATATAGGTTTACCTTTTGATGTTGCATTCCTTTGTTCTCCACTTTTAGATGATTCTCCTTCTCTAGTAGATGGAGATTGTGTGTTCTATCCAAGTCCAGAGGTGTCCTTTTCTCTCGGTAACTTCGTCATGTCTTCAAAGTACTTGATTTTTTCATTTGGTTTGTCCATCCTCTCCATGATTTCTTCTTCATGCCTTAACTCATTTTTCAATTTCTCATTCTATAACCTTAGATTTGTGATCTCGAAATCATTTCCATTTTCTTCCTAATTTACAATCATTTCTAACTAATTATTTTTAAGCTTATGAACTTCAAATGATGTTTTGTCAAGTCTGCTCTCCATCTATCTTTTGTCTTTTTTGGCCATGTTCTTATCTTCCATTTCTTTCTTCTTTTTCTTAATTGCTTCACATAGTGTAACTGATTGGATTCATGTTTTGTCCTAAGATCTTTTACTTCTTTTGCCCAATTATTATTCTTCTCTAGCAATTATGTCAATGCTCCATCATTGTTACCAGTCTTTCCACTATCTCGCAGTCCTTCTGTATCAACTTTCATGTGTTGAGTGTCTTTAGGCTGAATAACTATCTCTTTTTTTCTCTTTAGGTTTTTTCTTAACTCGTCTTTTGTTGTCCCTATTGTTGCAACACAATTTGAACTTCAATCATTTGATTCTCATTGATCTTTCCCATCTTAAATACTTCCATTTCCATGATCTAATCCTCTCAAGATGTTAGACTTCTTGACAAGAGAAGTAGGCTCTAATACAAATTTTTGGAATAAGTATATGGGAAACAAGACACTTGGGGGGGGGGTGGGAATTAGGATCTTAAACTTTTTACTTCAAAACCAATTCTATTAATTAATATCCGAATCATCATATAGATTTATCAATAAAACTATAATGTTGAAACATAAATGAAATACATCACATCAATAAAATTTCAACACATAACACAATGATTTGGTTACCCATAAATACTTTAAGATGAAGGTAAAACTAGGGTGAGAATGAAGCTCACAAATTTTCATTGTTCCAACAATAAAGTTAACCTATTAAATTACAATATTTGATCACAAAATATGATCTACCCTATGAGGTGTCTACACTACTAAAATATTAAGATACTATTAGGTATCACCTTGTTAAAGGATTTTAAACTCACAATAAAGTAAGGACTCTATTAGGAGATTTATATAGGTCTGTTAGGGTCACTTTGTTAAGAGATTTACCCTATCTCAATTACAAAATAACTGATTCAACAATTGATCTTTAGTATGCTTTGAAAGCTTATCTTGGGTCTCCTCTTTCTTGTATCTCTGATTTAATTCTCCTAGTCTAATAACTCTATTTAGACCTTCACTTCTCTAATTTCTCTCTACTTGATCTTCTCTTCAACTTCACCTTCACTCCTTTACATGTGCAGACATTCTTGTACATTTTAAAACACTTGCAATCTCCTCAATTCTAGGGTTAGAATCCTCCTTAAGTAGACTTCATATGAAGGTTCCATATCTTGATTGATGGCTTAAACTTCATCATCTTTTTTCATTTATATCCATTTTTTTTTGGTTGAGTTGCATGCCTAGGGATCATTACCTTCTACAATGATGCATAATTATAATCTAATTTGGCTCTTCAAATATTAAATTCATATAAATGTCAGCCAAAATGGTTTACATATGAGTTTGTAAAATTACAAACTTTCATATCAAAATTGAATTACTCGGCATTTGAATGCTCTGACACTTAGTCATGCATAAACCTTCATGTTGTTACTTAGATTCTTGATAAAAAAATTATATGCTCAGTCTTCATTATATTTCTTGGCTTGTACTTTTTCTCAGCTCACATATCTACTCAGTCTCAACAGAATGCTCAGTAATCAATATCTTTCTTAGTATAAGTATTGTATGCTTGGCCTTTATTAGATAACTTTGTCATAGTGATGACCTTCTAATCTTTTCCTAGTAAATAACTTGAAAATTACTAAGTGTTTGGACACTAATCAACAACATAGGATTAGAGATCAATAATATGTATGTAACCTTTCATACCATGCTTTAGCATCCTATTTCAAACCATAGATTGCTTTTTGTAACTCACATACCACACTCTTCTTGCTAAGGTCAACAAATCCTTCAAGTTGTTCAATGTAGAATTATTTTTCCAATATTCCATTAAAAAATGTAGATTATGAATCCATTTGATATACCTTGAAACCTTTGTAAGTAGCATATGCAAGTAATGTTCTTAATCCTTCCAATGTTGCAACTGGGGAAAATTTATCTCCATAGTTAATTGCTTCATCTTGTTCATATCCCTGACAAACACATATTTAATTGTTCCTTTTAACTTTACCTTTCTCATTCATCTTGTTTCTGAATACACACTTGGTTCCAATCACATTCTCATCCTTTGTCCTTGGTACCAATGTTCATATCTTGTTCTTCTCTATTTGATCAATCTCCTCATTCATTACTTAATCCAATCTCCATTCTCCAGT
Organism: Cupressus sempervirens; assembly: GCA_028749045.1. NCBI lineage: Eukaryota > Viridiplantae > Streptophyta > Pinopsida > Cupressales > Cupressaceae > Cupressus > Cupressus sempervirens. The sequence goes on from CM053790.1 coordinate 450,651,685, forward strand.
ACATTTTTAACTATTCTTGGCTCAAAATCATATAGTAAACATGTATCATTCTTCAAAAAAAAATTTGTCATGACTCCCAAATCATTGTCTCCAATGAGTTAATCTGGTGTATGGTGTCTTCTCACATACTTTGCTAAACTAGATTCAAATCTTTTTTCTCCTTGTGTTAATTCACTTGATTCAACTTTCTCAACTCCTCCAAGTATCTCCTTTTGTAACTTGGCTTCCTTTGTCTAGTGTTTAGTCTCCTCTCTATATGACTTGACTCCTATAGCCTAATGCTCAACAACTTGTTGAGACTTGGTAGAGCTTGTCTATTGATGCTTAGCAGTGCCATTCTATTGATGATTGACAAGCTCCTTTCAAGTTGATGTAAGGTACTTGGTTCACCTTCATATATGTAGACAAAATTAATCTAATATTTAGGTTCCTTCTTGCATTCTTCTTCATTTTCTTTCTGCAAATTCATCAACTCCAACATTTGCACTTCCATAGTTTTTCTAGTGTTAGAATTCAAACACTCGTATGCCTTAATTTTAGTAGAATATCCTAAGAATATACCTTCATCACTCTTTAGATCAATATTTTTTTCCTTGCATCTTTCAATATGTAACACTTTCTTCCAAAAACTTTAAAATATTTGACATATGGTGCATAAGCGTACCATAATTCAAAAGGGGTTTTGTTTGTGCCTTTCTTGACTTGAACTCGGTTTAGTGTATAAACAACAATACTTACAACTTCTCTCCAATATTTTTATGAAATATTCCTTTCCATCATCAATGTTCTTGCATGGTCCATGATTGGTCTATTTCTTCTTTCAACTATCCCATTTTGTGGTGGAGTCCTTAGTGTTGACATTTTCCTTTTGATGCCTTTGTCATTTCAAAATGTATTGAACTCCTCAGATATGTACATGCCTCCTCTACCTAATCTCAAAAATTTCAAACTTTTACCTATTTCCTTTTCAACTCTAGCCAAATACCACTTAAACATTTGAAAAGTATCATGTTTTTCTTTAAGAAACATCACTATCGTCATTTAGAGAAATTGTTAACAAATAAAATAAAGTACTTGTCTCCATAATACCTTTTCACTTCAATAGGACCACATAAATCAATATGAACCAACTCCAAAATATCATCAGAAGAATAGGTTTTTATCTTGAAACTATACTTTTTCATCCTTCCCATTTGACATTGTTTGCACATCACTTTATTAGGTTTTCTCAATCTTGGTAATCCTCTTACTCTTTCCATCTTACTAATGCTAACCAAATTATCAAAATTCACATGACATAAACTCTTATGCCATAACCGAACATCTTCAAATTGTGCAAAAAGACATGTATGTTTACATAGGTCTAGATAGAACAAGTTACCTCTTGTTTTCTCTTCACTCCTAATCAGTTCACCAATTGTATCATAGTTTTTTTCTTTCTTTTTTTGGAATTCGGCTAGATAAGTTGAATTGTTCAGCTATACTACATGCAAAACATTGTATTTTAGTCCATCAATCCAATATGCATTGTCACATATGATCTTGTCATTCATTATAATTGATCCTTTACCTTTCACATAATATGGTGCATCATTTCCAAATTTAACATAACTATCATTATAGTGTTCTATCTTTTCAAACTTACTTGTATCATTGGTCATATGATGTGAGAAACCACTATCAATTATCCATTTATCATTACTACTTGTTGAGTTGTTTTGCACATAGTAGTAAATTTGAACTCAATTTTCAACAAATTATGGTCGAAATTTCAACCCAAGTTGGTCAAAATTTCAACCAAGCTATTCATGGCAATTTTTCTTGTCATAATTTGGACCAACTTGCTAGTTGGCCAAAATTTTGATGACTACATTTGTCAAAATTTTTTTGTCTTTGCTAACTCTAATTTATCATTTTTGGTCAAAATTTTGACCAAATAGTGGTAAAAAAATGTCAAGAATTGGTCAAAATTTGCATCAATTCTTGGTCAAAAACTTTCAAGAATTGGTTGCAATTTTGACCAAATCTTGGTAGAAAACTATCAAGAATTGTTCAAAATTTTGACCATTTCTTGGTAGAAAACTATAAAGAATTGGTCAAAATTTCCACCAAGTCTAGGTAAAAAACTTTCAAGATTTGGTGGAAATTTTGACCAATACTTGGTAGAAAACTAACAATAATTGGTCAAAATTTCTACCAATTCTTGGTTAAAAACTTTCAAGAACTGGTGGAAATTTTGACCAATTATTGGTGGAAAAATTTTAAGAGATGGTCAAAATTTTGACCAAAATAAGTAGTTTTCTTTAAAAAAATAGAGTGGGTGAATCCCCCAACAAATGCCTACCCATGAACTCTCTCTTAGATTATCTTCTTGATGATAGTTTTATAGACCAGTACATAGACATGAATATCTTCCAACCTAGACTGAATTTGTAAAATTGTTTTGGTGTGTTTGTGGAGAATTAGGATCACAAAAACATATTCAAATGAAAATAAATCCACATACTAATCACTTGTACTATATATAATTAAATCTAGAAATATATACATAAGATACAATAGTGTCATGGTTGAGGTTGCTACTAGCTTTTGTGATTCATTGACTAGGCAATGGAAATAATTTTATGCATCAATAGTGCTCATATTTCAACAATGAATGGCACTTGTATGTATTGGAGGTTCGAGAAGGAAATTTATGATAGAGAATCTATCATAGAAGTAGTCATGGTGTCTGATTGTAATGTAAATATCTAAAGTCTACGCTCATTGATAAATTGATGATTAATACACATTAGAAGTCAAATGTATTTTTTATACTTTTTACAACTAATCTATATTAGAAAGAGAGTAAACCTAAAGATTTCCTTGACTGTATCTTGGCTGACTTCTCAAGTATATTATCTTAAAAACATCATACAGGAAAATAGTACTATGTTGCTTATTACCTTGTGTACACACCTTGATTTTTCATTGGAAATTATCTGAGAAGTACTAGATGCAACTTGAAATTTAGTGTTAAATTTTAAAAATTCAAATTCACCACATGTGAATATCATTTTATTAATTTTTTCCAATTTTCTCTTTAGCTTGTTGTGACAAAAAAGGCAGATGTCACATGTATGCTATTATTTTTCTTCTTCTTTGTGTTCTCAATGTAGTAAAAAGGAAGGAGTTCTAGTTTCATCCAACTGTCGGCAAAGTCTTTAGATGATATCAGTATGCTTTACACAATGTATGTTGTTGAGCTTGTCATCGTAAATGTAAACATATAAAAATGAGTAGTATCATGCTGCTTGGATACCATCAACCTCTGGCACTTGTAATGTCACAAATAAGATATTTCACTTATAATAATAGATTTGAACATAAGCAATGAACTTTGCCAAGCATCATCAATAAAACTAGCTAATCAACACATAAGCTTGAAAAAATTAAACCAAAAATACAAAGCAATTTTATGCTGATAATTTTTATTTTAAAACAAAGTGGATCAATATGAAATTCATCATCACAACTACAACCATAAAAACATAATTTGAAAGTAACAAAAATTTAACTCAAGTGCACACTGCAAGCCAAAGCATTGTAAACTCTATGATATTCTCCATAAAAGGTGGATTATTTAACTCCATAAAGAGGATCAGGAACAACAAAAGAATAAGAAATCTTGCACCAATAAGTAACACAACATTAAATTGACACAAACATGGCAATTCAACTGCATATGATTATACCTACAACTTGCAACAAATGAAAATAGTTTGAATAACTAAATTTCTTGTAAATATATGATGTTTTGATGCAATTTCTAAATGAGAATGCTCTTTTAAATCAAAGGGTTTTCACCCTCTAAATCTTGTTACTCATGGTTTATGTGCATAAGCCACAAACCCCTGAGAGCTTCCTTTGACAAGACAAAGACAAAGTCATCTAGAAGATACATTGACATGAAAATTTGAAATGATTACCCAAATGAAAATATTTCTATTTTGTAATGGTTCTGCATTGGTTCTATTTTGTAATGGTTCTACATGAGTGTGATACCCAATCATTTCTCTAAGGCTATAAGTGGGAAATTCCAAAATTGTTCTTCTTCAAGATGCTATGATGAAAAATATTGAATTTATAATGCATAAAATATGTGACTATTTTGAGCTATTGTATGTAATCTTAAACACTGAGATTAATAATAGAGATTCTCTCATATATTTGCCCCTGCTTGCAGAGTGGATGTAGTTCAGATTGGATGAACCATTATAAAATCTTTGTTAGTATTTTTCATCTATGTGTGATTTTTATTTTTGTTATATTTCCTCCAACTTATATCTCAACAGAGCTATTATATATGATTCTCTAGACATGAACAATATTGTTGTTGAATATTAACTATTGTCTTAGTGTTAAAACTGGTCCAATTGTCGATATCTTGCCAGGATCATTATTGGGAGGAAAAAATGAAGCATATGTTAGTTGCTTATAAGTGAGCATTTCTCATCCAAAACCTGTTGGATGCTTAAAACAAGTAGTTGTCTTTAGAGTCAGTTTGTATTACATTCTAGATTAAGTATCTTACAGTAAATCTAATATATTCAAGAAAATGAAGTACTCAATCCCATTGCAATCATTTTCAATAAAGGTGAGATATCTAGATTTACAAACTGGATCTCAAATCAAATCTGATCTACATGCTTGTGTTCTCTACCATTCTGTGGGTATGAACTATGGGTCTTTAACTGAGAAAAAATGAAACACAATAGAACATGATTGGAGCACTTACATACCCAAATAAAATCACTAAAATTATGGGAAATGACTTACCTTGAGATTTCTATACAAATTGCATCAATCAATAAGAAAAAATGTGGAGAGTTTGTAGGATTATAAGGAAAAATGTATAAGGCCCTACCAACTTACTAAATTTTCAATCACAAATATTCTAAACTTAATAAAATTAATATGCACCTCATATTTGTACCATAGAAAACAACTAAACATAGCCAGTGCAATTATCAACAAAACTTCTAGAGGTCAAGAGATGATTTGTGCCCTCAAAGAATGGTTTATTTAGTGAACCTATGAAGATAATTATAGAGCAACTAAAGAGGGCACTTATATCCACAACAAATGAGGTTTACATCCCTCCATCACTCATCGAAATAACTTAGCAATATATCTCAATAGAAATCATTGCTGCTGGAAGAGACACCTAAGATGTACTCCATTTTGCAGTGTTTAAACCCATATAGTGGTTTGTGTGCTTATGAGAAGCTTATAGCCATAGCAGAAGCAAGGGCATAAGTAAACCTTTGTTCTAATGCCATGGAAGAGATTTCAATTCAAAAAGGAAGAAAAAAAATGCACAAAATGCTCAAGTCTAACTTAGGGAGTCATCACAAGTAAGAGTGGAATATAAAGGGGGAGAAATAAAGATGTGTGGATTATAATCAATGAACTTAAAAAGAATATCTGATGACAAGTAATTATGATAAATAAGGGACAAAAATTAATTATAATAAATAAGGGGAGAAATGATGGAATATGGATTAAAATCAAAAGTAAAATAAATAAAGAAATGAAAAAAACAAGTTTGATATATTTTGTGTGATACAAGTGCATGTTTGTTTCAAACAAAGTAGTTATAATTCAAATTCTATATCACCTATAAAGGTGATTTTATTAGCCCTAATTAGGCCTCCTTGGGGCTCTTCTAGTATCCTTGTTTGTAAAGAAACACTACAATTGGGTAGTAACCCATCTTTGCCACCACCTTGGAAATGTTGATTATGTTCTTAAAAATCTTGGAACTCATGCAATCCTCTGTTTGAGTATGGGAATGGTGTTGAACCCTAGAAGACCCTTATAAGCCTATTTAAGGGATATTTTCTAGAGATCAAAGCTTGTAATGCTAGAAGATGAGATAGCTAACTTGGTGGGTAGGGTAGGGTAGGTTAGGAGATCCTTAAATAAACAAGGAATCCTATAGACCATCAGAAGTGTCAGAGGAACACTTGGATCCTAGACAGGAACACTTCTTATAGCTTAGGTGCTCCAGTACCATTAAGCATTTTCAACAAGCTATAGAATACTACCAGTGATGAAAAAGTGAACAAATAAGTGCATTAAATATTTGATGAAAGAAAAGCTATGTACAAAATCCAAATCAAAAGCAACTCAATTATGAAGTAGGTCAAATAAATACATTTTATATTTAATAAAAGATAGTCTACAAACAGAGGTCAAATCAAAAGTAAGTCAACTATGAAGCCCATCAACAAACACAATGTACAAATCTAAAATACAAAAATGGCATACTTGTATGAGTATCTTGGAATTCCAAAGGCTGAAGAAACAAAATCTTTCTCATATTTGCCCCTCCAAGTTTAATGGCCATTTTGTTTAGATGCTAGAGTTGCTCCATGGTCAATTACAGATTCTGAAAGTATTGTACTTGAATCAATGTTCTTAACACAAATGGGAAGTGATATACCACTTTGAATATTCCTACTCAGTTGGTCTTTATAATGCTTTCTATGGTATATAATACAATAGTGGAAATAGGCTACTAATATCATGCCAGCAATCACACCAATGGAAATCCCCATAATCACCTGCTTGGATTGAGTACTCATTTCCCTAATAAGATCTAGGTTGCAGAAGACATAAAACTTAAGAAAATCTTAAATCTTCTTTTGACCTATAATAAGAACAAAAACCAATAACATGACCATGATAAATATATAGCATTTCACAATATTTGAAATAATTAGGACTCGGTGCATGTATAGTTACCTGACAATCAATAATTGATAACTCAGATAGCTAAGAAGATATCATGAAAGTGACTATTTCCTTTCATTAAACAAGTTAAAACAAATTGAAACTATCTAAATAATAATATTAGATTTCTACAATCCATTGAAGATTATGAAGTTCGCTTCTAGATTCAATTGTGTGTATTTTTTAGCATTGTAACTATCTAAAAATGCACACAATTGAATCTAGAAGTGAACTTCATAACTATCTAAATAATTAAAGGTTAAATGATTAACTGGAATTATCCATTTTAGTTGTCACTATTTGTTTCGAACAAGTTCACTGTTCAGACCATTGATAATTGTAAATTTGTTAAGTGCAATAAATAATGATTTCAAATTTTACATAATAACTATTTTGGTAGAAAAGTCTTCCAAATTGTGGATAGACATTGCCAGAAATGCATATCCACATCCCAAAGACTCAAAAACATAGCGAGTCAATCTTGGAAACAAAGAAGGCCTTGAAAAATTGGATCTATATGCAAGAATCTCATTACAATGCAGGAGACTTGTGCAAGACATTTTCTTAAAAAAAACTATCTCTAAGTGATATTCAAACTTCTAGATAGCAATCATGTTAAAGACTATTTAAAGTAGGCAGTATTGTGACTAACTATCCCTACATTTGTATACCAGAGAATCTGGAAAAAAATGCCATTTTGAGCAAAAAATGGCAACCCATTAATTTCAAAGTCAATGTAGCATGTTGCATCACTTATTTGACAATACACCAATAAGAAACCATAAGAAATTACAAACCAGTTGAAAAATCCTTTTTTGAAACAATGCAGTGAATATGATATTGACTACAATAATACACTTCACAAGGAAACTAATTCTTAATTTTCAAGATTCAAGGAAGGTACAATCCACTATGATTTCCACACTCAAAAAACAAAGCGATGATTTTGGAAGGTCAATATGTATAAACACCCAAATGTCAGAACACATAACAACAGTTCTCAAAAAAATTAAGCTGGTGACAAAATCTCACATACCATGAAGATTTGAACTTATTTCTTTGAACTCATTTGGGCTGGAAAAATCTTCTTGGAAAGGACAATCAAGAATAGACTTCTGATGAAATTGTGTAGAGTCACATTAAACCAATTCCAAGAGCTAATATCAAAAGCCACAGAAAATGAACATGAATTATGTTCAAGTAAGACCATTCTATTGAATTCTATAAACATATATGAAAACCTAGAAAGGTATTTAAAATTAGATACAAAAGTAACATATAAAATTAAACATACCCCAGTAATGTTATCAAATGAAGGCTACCTTTAAACATCACATACTCACATGATGTTTTATCTACTACTATCTTTGAATAGCAATACCAATTTTGAGCACCAAAATAGATAGAGGAGAAATTAGTTTAATAAAGTTGGAATATGGAGATAAGTTTACAAGTCTTTCCATGGTATACAAAAACAAAGTTTACAAGTCGTTGCATGCCATTATTGAGCTCCTTATGAACAATGTTCAACAAAAAAGCTTAGAAAATATTTAGGGCTACTATTGAGAAACTATATGAGGATATCATATTCTTAAAATTCCTAGCTAGCATATGTAGTACTTAGCAGAAACTACTAGACACAAAAATTTTAATAGAAAAATTGACCTATTTCATCAGTTTCTCCTTTCAGCATTGTTGTCTAGTTTGCAATGCCCAATCTTACCAAGTCTTCATTCAGGTCAAATCCATTGAAAACAGAATGCTTGAATTTCTTATTAAAAGAATATAATAATGTAATAGTTAATACAAGAAGGTAGCCTGAGGTTGATTTTTCTAGAAAAAGAAATGTTATGTACCTCAAGAAATTCTTCTTTTGTTCCACTAGATCCATCCAGATCACTATTGAGAATGTAATCACAAACATATGTTGCCTAATAAAGCAAATGAATGAGACAATTCACAAGTATAAATTAAACAAAAAATTAAAAGATCTTTTTCTGACTAGAGAAAAAGTTTTGAATCTTGTTCTCTACCTCATTCATGGTCCTCACGATGATATATTTTTCTTCAAAAGAGGCAGTGGCAATAGTTTCTTCATGAGAATATTTCCCATGAATGATCAAGGTATAGCTCCCTTTTTTGTGCTTCTCAGTAGTATTCTAAACCTGTGAAAAAATGGCATTCATTTTAGTTACAGATGTAAAGAATAGTGATAAGAAACCAAATGATTTTTACTCTCCTAGTAGATTTTTATCAAATTTTCACATGTATAGCTAAGTGTAGCAATTGTATGCTTGGAAAAACATACCTTAGACACCCATTGATAGGTTGTGTCAACAATCTATATGTTTTTTTCACTTAAAACCTTCATCTCCTTTACAACTGCCCCAAATGCAAGCAAAACCACTACATCTCCTAAATCAACAACATTCATATTTTTTCCCTCACTTTCTATAGAAATATATTTAATGTCCAACTTCTCAAATTTCTATAGAAATGCCTAGAACATAATATCAATTAGAAATGAAATTATATTAATGTCCATTGATGTCACAAATATATAGAACTTAATAAGGATACAATGTAGAATGTCTTCCATTGTGGAAGTAAACAAATGAAGAAGATTTTTTTACAGGTAAGAAATCTTAATCAAACATCATTAGTTGTCTCATAAGCTAGTAAAAATACAAGAATATTCATTTGGAGAGGCATCCAGGTGAATTTTTCAAGAGAAAGATATGTCTCTACAAACATGCAAGGTTACTCACTTATCTAGCATAAAGGAGCCCATGATGAATCTCATGTAAAACTCACAAATACAAGTGTCAAAGGAATGTGACTAGCTGCATATTCATATCTATGAAAGCAAATTATATGAGCTAAACTAAATGTGTCTAAAAGAGTTTCAAGAGCCAATTGAGAGTGGCTTCCTTACCCAAACAATTTTTGAAGTGCATAGATGAAAGAAGGTTAACATACATTGTTTGGGTGACATGAATATCTGCAGCAAGTAACCATTCATAACTAACAAATTTTCATAAAATAGGCTAAGCAAATATTATCATAATATATAAAAAATAATGCTCAAAGGTTTGTTAAATCTATCATCCACAACATTTCAGGGATGGGATAGTGGGATGATAGTGTATATGTGTGTGTGTGAATTTCAAAATATCTTTTATGATTTTCTATGTTTTATATAACTTTTAATGACCATTTATGGTATTAGAAAATGTTTTATTTGAGACACAAAATAAACTTACAACTCCAACACTATGATGCATGCGTGAAACATAGTTTCAACTTAGTGCTACCCTAGAACCATTAGTTCATGTCAAAGCCCACTTGGATTTGTTTCTACTTTTCTATCTTGAGAAAAACATTGACTTGTGTTAGTTTTTAAAATGTTCCATGGAATTTTTGGAAGGGTGATGGGAGGGAACAGGGGACCTATTTCCAGGACATTTTCTACAAGGCCAAAAGTAGGGGATGCGACCTATCCCTTTAGCAATAACTAATATGTATTTTTAATGCTCTAAATTAAAAGAAAATTCATCTTCTAACTAAACTTTAAGTCCAAATTCTAATGCTACCTACATACCCATTTATTTGCTTCAATTGACACCAATGATAGTGGATTCTTGTTTATCCTAGGTAAAATCATGGTTCATCAAAAGAATAGCATTACAGATATTATAGATGGTTTGTGATTGGTCTTCTTTCATATCTCTTATATCTCTGTGTGCCCCCATCATTTGACAATTTATGATAGAGTGTTGAATCTTATTCGATGCTTGGGTGAATAGATGACTTCATATCTTAAAGCGTTATATCACAACCTCCATCAATCAATGACTATTTTATATGTGACTCTTGATTTGAGTCATTGTAATATTTTGATTCTTTTCCAATAATCAGTAGCTATTTATTAGACCCTCAACAATATTTAGTTGATATATAGTCGAACTGCTACCATTGAAGAGTTATTGGTTTCCTTTCCACTCGTTTCCTTCCTCAAATGGGATGTTAGCATACTCTACTATTGCAATGTCCCCTATTGAGCCTTTTACTTACTTACCCTTCTATTAACAACTAGAGTTTAGATCCTGCTCAAATATAATGATATAAAACTTTCCTTACTAGGAGAGTGCCTATTCCTAATGATCAACGTTCATCATTATGCATTTGAATTGCATTAAGGAATAATTGATGATTCACAATATATTTTCAACCATTCAGTTCCTTGTTGCACTCTTCGTCACTAACCTTGAGAAAGATGGGGAATTACTTGTCCATGGGCCTTGAAAACCATTTCTGAGTAGGCTCCCTCAAAGGATTTGTGGCACATATATCTAATACCTATCATGAGGCTACCTCCTCAAGGATTAATTGCTTTTTTGTCTGAGGGACTACAGGGAAGAGAATTTCTAATGAGGAATAGGTAGGTGATAATTGGATGAACCTCATGGTATGCTTTTGGGTTTAGTTTGAAGTGGAAATGGAAAACTTCACCTAATTGGGTTTAGCATGGGATGAGCCTAATCCCCTTCCCAAGTATCTACTAGTGTCAAGACCAAGGAATGGAATGGGACCCATAGTGTAGTGCATAATGCACTAACAATCCCTCCTTTAGGATGTACATGGGCAAGGAATGATTAGCCATTATATGTGAGGTAGTCATCATTGTCTTGTGATTCATGTGTGAGTGGGTCACTATAGTCTTTAAGATGTATGTCAGACCAACTTGCTATGTATGTGATGTATGGAAAGCTAGTTAACCTGTGTACTTGTGATGTGTATGAGCAAGTTTTTGCAGATGCTCATTATAATCATGATGTGTGTGATTTTTGATATGATCCTTATGAATATGTGTAAGTTGCTGCAAATAATGATAGGTAATGGTAGAGATGGAACCATCACCTGAATACAATGAGTATCTTTATTAGTATCTTTATTGGTGATGGGACTAAGTTTACACTTAATTATTAATAATAGTTAAAGAGAGATTAGAAATCTTGTCAAGAGGAGAGAATGAGCACCCTCTAACTAAAAACTATGAAGCCTCTAACTTCCCATGTGAGAATACGTAGGTAGGATCAGCGAGAGTGAACCCTTGAGGCTAAGGTCTTGGTCTAGGAACGACCCTAGTTATAGAAACTAAACATTATCATGAGTATTCATGAAGTGTAGTATTGAGTTGTTTCCATTGTGATGAATGGAGGAGTTAAGTAATAGTTAAGCAATCATAAAATCATTTCTATTGTTTATATATTGCACCATGCTACTCTAATATTGATAAATATGAGACATTTACTATAGCAAGTCAAACTGCAATATTGCTATCAAGGTTCAATTCTGATATTATCATTATACATTTTTCTCTTATCCAGAAGAAAGAATGTAGGCCATTCCAAAATGATGTCAATTGAATTTGCAAAAAGCAATGTCTGCATAACAACATGCCTTAAATTCATATCTTTTTTTTTGCTCCTAGTTATTATCTTTCTCTAGACCAACCAATGGTAGAAACACACGTGGAGCACATACTTGAGGATGTATAAATATATGAAGACAAAGGATATGCGAAATATATGCATTGATGCATGAAGACACAAAGAATACACATAACATACACATGAATGCATGAAGACAGAGAGCATACATGAAGTATACACATTAATGCATGAATACGCTAACCGTACACAAAGTTTACTCATTAATGCATGAAGACACAAAGCCTACACCAAATATACACATAATAAATTACATTTTTATATTTCTTCTTATTGACTTAGAATGATTCTTTATTTTCATCCAATACCCTGCAAGATGGCAAGATAGTGCTTTGATGCCGTTGTAAGGTCCCTTATTGAGACCTCCACTAATTTACACTACTATTCCCAACAAGGGTTTAGATCTCGCATAAAAATGGAAATATAAAACATTCCTTACTAGGAAAATGCCAATTCCTAATGATCAATGTTCATCATTATGCATTTCAATTGCATTAACAAATAATTGTTGATTCATAATACATATTCAAGTGTTCAATTCCCCATTGCACTCTTCATCACTAACCTTAAGAAAGATGGGAAATTACTTTTTAGAGGGCCTTGGAAACCCTCTACAAGTAGGCTCCCTCAAAGGATTTGTGGCACATATAAGCATTACCTATTTTAGGGCTATGTCCTCAAAGATTCATGATATACATTCATACCACTAGCTTAAAAGCTTCCTCTAACATGGTATTACTCCAATCCTGACAAGCCAACCTATCCTCTTAACTCTATTAGTGAGTGAACAAGGATTAGACAAAGTATATATTAATAACTCATAAAGTAAATGCACTTGGTGATAGCAACTTGTAATGTTCCTTATTAGGAGAGTGCCAATTAATAGTGATTAATCATGCAACAATATGTCTTGCACTAGATTAAGAAACAATCACTTATTTATGATACATACCTATGCCTTTCATCTTTTATGACCCTTTGCAATCCCCAACCTTACAAAATTTGGAACATTACTTGTCCATGGGAATATTAGAACCATTTGTGAGTAGGTGTGATTTAAATTTTAAATAAATGTTGATGAGGAGCAATTTAAATAAATAATGAAGAAGCATGATCTAAAATTAAGGAATTGGTTTTGATTTGGTGAGTGAAGTGAGATGATTTAATTAATATGAATTTTTTCAATTCATCTATTTTTAGATTCATACAATTTGGACTCTATAGCCATATAAAAAGGAACCTACCCACTTCATTTCAAATCATAAACTCAATCAACTCAAGCAAATCAAATAAGGAGCAAAGTTAATCTATTTACATCAGCAACTAACTATTTTTTAACAAGCTAAATTTGTGCACAATGTTGATCAATGTTCATGATTAGGTCTATAAACATTGAAACTAAGACTCCTCAATTATGAAAGTACATATTTTGGTAAGGAGAAATCAGCTCTAAAGGCTACAAGCTACAGGTGTCTATTGAATTTGTAAAATCTGAAAGTAATCATGCCTTGTGAAAACTCAAAACATCTCCAGATTTGAATTTCAAGCTAAGAGCTCTCATTGAAATTAGACAATGTATTAGATCTATAAAGTAGTCACAAAGTATGTGTGGTCTAATTGCTTAAAGATTCATTAAGCAGAGAAGAAAATGGACAAATCACAATTGTTCATGATCTTGAATTCGGATTTCTTAAATAATAACTCCTATCAATTTAAAGAAATATAGAAAGAAAAAACCTAATGTAGGATTTTGTATGGTAGGTTAAAGAATGGCAGGAGCTAACTGAGGAGAAGGCTTAAGGAAAAAGGGAAAGGCACCTAAAGATGGGATAAACTCAAGACAATGAAGTATTATGCATCTGAAACATGATTTATGAGACATGCTCCCTGAGACAAACTTTACATCCAAATGGAAGAAAATAAATGATACCAAACTTGCTTCCTATTACATGAATTTGATAAGAGATAGAACATTTCAACACAATCCATCACCATGGGCAAAGAAAATCTTGAAGAGTGGTATACTTCATGCAGCTACATTTCCACCAGCCAGACAATGACCCAAGCTAATGGCTGAATGTACTGGAAGATATGATATTGAAACAAGTACTTACCCCTAAAGGAAGTCTTGTGGTTGCAATCATACTTGATAACATTAGGGATCCATTCAATAGCTCATAGCACAAAGATGGCTTAATCAGAACACGAGAGTTTTTCATGAAAGAGTTTGAAAAAAAGAGGATGACTACATCACTCTTGTCAACAATGAATGGTTATAATCTAGGAAGCACAATACCAAGTTGTAAAAGTTGACCAAGATAGATTTTAAAGAAGATATCAGGACCTCATAATCACATTGATTAAAGTAATTGGAAGCTCACAAGCGGCACTATTCAGACCAATGATGTGTTATTTAATCAAGAGTATCATTAATGCAAGTGAAAGATATGATTGGGCAACAATGATCAATGAAAACTTAAATATACAATTAAGAACTATGATGAAACCAATGACATTTTACATGAGCTTGTGTATGATCTACATGATTGTGTGAGTACACAAGTACAAAGGATTGGAATTTTTGGGTGTAACTGGAATTGGACCAAGACAACACATGATATATGATTATTATCCAGAAATGTAACCTCAAGATAGGGATAAGTTTAAGATTGCAAACAAATCCTTTGCTATGCACACAGTGAGAGTATTAAATGGCACTCCTGATGAGATTATCAAGTTGAGTGGAGAAATTTGTGAAGTATGGATCATGGTATGCTAAGTTTCAAAAATTAACCTACATCTATGTATTAGAAAGTACAATATGCCTAATCAAACTCCCAAAGTTTTTGCCAAATAGTTTTTTCTCAAGGAAGTTGCAAGATAGTTAGTTATAAATGATAGGAGCTAGAAGCATACAAATAGGTTGGGAATTGCATTTCCACATAGTTTTGACACCAATTATTGTCCATTGCTTCTAGTAGTAAGTAATGAAGAGAGAATTTAGGCATTGTTCTTTGTGGTTATTGGAAAGAAGATCTCATTTTGATCCATACTATCAAATTGAAAGAGCCTATGGAGTAAGATACAAGCACTTGGTGCATATTGAGGATTACTGATTGAATGCATCTGATGATCATGAAATTAAGAGATCATTTTCCAAGATATCAATATAATTATTTTGCACAAACATCATATACTCTTCATTGTTGAAAGGCGAACATATTGCACAAATCTAGAAGGGCATATAAATGATATATTTAGATTCTTTTTGCATTGATTATGACACATAAAATTAAAATCTCACCAGGACACTATAACCTTCAAATGGAAAATTGTGTGTCAATTTAGCTTGTCTGAGTATCAGATTCAACTTCCTCTAGCGATATCTATGCAAGAAGATGCAGATTCAAGGCACTACAGGCAGAGAATCCTTGGGCTTGGGAAGCTCGGCTTCAAAATCCATGATGGACTTTGCCTACTGTGCAAATCTAGCCCAGGTGTCCACTCTGGGATGCCTAGAATGTTGCTTTGATCACAAGTTTTCCCTTTTGGACTCAATGAAATCATGTAAAGGCTTCCTACTTTCTTCTTCCACCAATGTCTTAGAGCTACCGTAGAATGAGTCCAAAGATCATTCACCTTCCTCCAGCAATGGATATCCTGCAAAATTTACACATGAAGCCCCAATATTACCTACGAAGATACCATATGTGAGCAAGAATGAAATAAGATTAAACAATAATATTATATGACTATAAGCCTATATACATATAAGATTTAACATATTTTTAATTTCGTATGACCAGAGTGAGTGTAAGCCTATATACATATAAGATTAACATATTTTTTATTTCTTATGACCTGAGTTGGTTGAAATTTTGACCAACTTGAGAAAACTTAATACATTTTTTACCAATACAAGGATGAAAACCAAAAAATAAAATAAATCATACCTTTGGTAAAAAATTTTGGTAGAAAAACAAGTGCAAATGTACTAGTGGTGATGCTTAACGGCAGGAATTCTTTCAAACTCATCCCTTGAAAAGTTAATCTGAGAATCAACTCAAAGGTTTTGGGTGATCTTGCGACCTACTGGAATCTGCTCAGTTGAAGACAAATCTGAATATTCATGAGGAGGCCATTTCTGAATCTAATAACTTTGGATAAGATGTAAAATATGTTTGCTACTTCAAAAGAGTAAAACACAAAAAAAAGAAACTATGTTTTTATATTTTCTATTTTTATGATAGATGCAATCAAATAATGCAACTATATGAATTCATAGTTAACAAGGGGTTTGTAAAGAAAATAATCAAGATAAGCTAACAAGAGGTTTATGTAAATAATATGAAAATAAAATCCTAATGGACATAAAATACAAAAAAAAAATATCTATGAGTTAAGCCTTCAAAGAAATTAGTCGGTAACCAATGAAAGTAGTAGTGCTTCCTTAATTCCACTGATGCAATCGTTGATGGGAAATTCAGTAACCGTATGATATTTCACTTTTCATCAAATTGCAAGGTCATAGAAAATACACTCATGCAAGACAAAAATTTATGCAAGAACAAAATGGATGATATCTTCTCGAATAGATACGTTAGTGAAATTTGTAAAATTGTAGCAAACACCAAAATCAAAAGATTTGCACAACCAAAAATAATGCAATAAACTTTTGGCTCCATCACAATTCCATGAACAAACATTCAAAAAAATATGATGCATGTAGGCAAGAATTACTACACTCCAACCATATATTATTACAAAATAATGGCGGCCTTAATTACATTTTACAGTCCCATACTTATAAGAAATCATCTCCTCAATTTGTGTTGAGAGTGAGAGATATCTTCATGCAATCATATGCTTCCAAATTAATAAAACAAAACTAATTATGTACAGACTATCTATCTAATTGGTGCTAAGTAGTACTCCATCCATTTTTTATATCATTAATTGGATGCATGAGCCTTTACATGTCATAAAACAAAGAAATCATGAGAGAAAAAGAAGAAGAGAACCTTCACTTGATGTACAAGTGTCTAGAAGTGTTGAAAATAGAAGCTCAACCTTCACTAGGTGTCTATCAGAGATAAACTATTGTTAGAATGTGTTTCTAATGCATGGAAAGCTCCAATTTTGGAATTAGTAGTTAACTATCGATGCACCTCTAGAATTTAGCACACCTAGTGTAGCAATGCACCTCTAACTTCTTCAAACAACCTTCCAAAAAAAAATTCAAAAAGTGCACCAGCACACCTAGTGCACTTGGCATAGCTATGCAGTAGCACACCTCAGAGACCAAAAAAAATGCAAAATTTCATTGAGTGTCAAAATTGAAATGACATCTGGGTTTTGTTCCCCTTTTATACCAGAGCTATGTCTAGGTACTTGCCCTTGAATTTCTCAATTATTTTAGTGACTTGCATCACATCTAGTAAATCTAAGGCATTGTACTTATCCTTCACTTTTTACCTGTAGTTGTCCACCTCTATATGGGTTTCTGCAAAATCCTCAAGTTTTGTGTCAAGCTCTAATAAAGCTTCTTCTATCTTAAATGCCTATTGGATATCATCATCATTCAAAACTTCATCAAAAATTTTGTAATATCTCTCAACCACTACCTCTACAGGTATTAATTTCTATTGTGCATCATCCTCAAAAATATCCAAGCACGCACCACTATAGTGTTTCTCAGCTTCCAAAATTTTCTCTTGGGCTTTGTCCTTGAGCCTATGGATCTTCATATGTAATGATTCCATTACTTTATTACTATTTGATATCTTCTCAATCCAATCATCTAGTTTATCCAACTCCTCAACTGTATATACATCCACTAACATTTGATACCTCTAGCCTATGATCGCCTATAATGCCTTTAAATATTTTCCCTAGGTATGCACCTCACCCATTAAGCCAAAATCTAGGTTTAAAATTACTACCATTTTATCTACATTCTCTTGCATGAAATGTAGTAGCTTAAGATTCCCTTGGATGATGAGTACACCTTTTTCCTCAAAATTTTCCCACCATTACTGATATGCACTCAAAAATGGGTCTAATTGCATTGCTCCCCTATCTCTCCTTTGAATTGTTGCATTTAGACTCTCCTCAGGGTTAGTGGGGTCCAGAGGGCCAAAAAATTTGCTCAAATATCCTTTTAGGATTTCATTCTATTACCAAAGTGTGATCAACTCTGCCCCATCCTATTTTTAGGCTCCTAAAAACCTCCTTCATCCCAGTAGTGATCATCAGCTTCACAGATTCCAAAGTTGGCTTTCCAAGAAAAAATTCCTAGTTTTGATAATCCCTAGGAGTCAAGTCTTCAACATTTGACTCTGGAGGAGGGATAGCCACATGACCAAAAAGGTCCTGATTCTAATCACTCATAATGAAGGCTAATGGTCACACATCCTTAGGAGGTGAATCAAGTTTCCTTAATACTTATATTAGCTCCATTCTATCCTCCTCCTTAGTAGTGAACTGTTGCTTCTTGTTCTTGATCACTTCTTTTCAGAGCCACCTTGGAACATGATGTGCTAAGGACTTTCCTTTAGAAGATGAAGGATTTTGTTCAGCTATACCCTTTCCCTTATTGCTCCTCTCCAAGGTCTTTTCCCTTTGTGATGGCTCTCCATTTGCAGTCTCTATATTTGTGGAGCCCACAGTTCTCACCTCTGTGTCTTGGGAAGTTTGTTGAGGTTGTTCACCTATTTTTCCCTCTTCTGACACTTCATTAGTGGATACTTATTGTGGCTCTTTTTCAGGTTCTACCTAGACCTTCTCAATTTCTGTATTAAGAGGTAGAGGGGTGACCAATCCCTTTTCAATGCACAATATGACTTGTAGATGGGCTTTTGGAATTACCTCAAGTCCTTGTGATTTTGGGGGCATCTAAGTCAAATCTTCCTATTGAGGTTGATTGGTTGGCATGTCTCTGATCTTATCCCCAACCAACTTAGTACCTACAGGCATAAAGTCAAAATATGACATCTTAAAAACATCAGTACCCTCTACATATTGTTCATCTACCCATTGTTGCATCTCATCCTCTAATGTAGTGGTTTGTAGAGGCTCATCTAGAATAGATGGTGGCATAACCATAGAGATTCTTCTCTGTTCTTTCTCTATAGCCCTAGCTAGTTGAGTCCTTTGACTTTTTTAGCCCCAAAAAATATTTTTTTGTACTATTAACCAATTCGCCACTAAAGTTGTGGCTAGTATAAAACATGTTGTAACCCTAAAGTAGAAAAAATACTTGTATAAAACGGCTTAGGGTTAGGGATTTTTTCAGTGTGGTGATGTGAAAATTGGTTCTTGTGGTGGTATTGAGCTATAAGAGATTACAAATTGTAATCAGGTTGTAATCATTCAATCTTAATAATATCAAACTTTTTGTTTGGTGGACGTAGGCCAGGGATTGGGTGAACCACATTAAATCTTTGTGTCTTGTGCTCTTTTCTATGTGATCTATTATTTTATGATATTGTTTATATTTGTATGTAATTTCTATTTATTTCTATGGTTTGATCCTAACAAGTAGTATAAGAACAAGGTTGTTTCTTCAATTATCCTCTAGAGAAAAGTTTCATGGTTGAGTGGGAGTGATGGCAGATGAGGGTAAGTTGAGGGTTGATAGGTTTAATGGGCAGAACTTTCAGTTATGAAAGATGCAAATGGAAGACTATCTTTATCAAAAGGATTTATGGAAGTCGTTGGAAGGAAAAACCAAGAATCAAGGATCCATATCAAATGAAGACTGGGATCTTTTGGATATAAAGGCACGTGGAAGCATTTGATTATGCCTAGCACCATCGATGGCATTTAATATTACAAAAGCAAAGACAACAAAAGAGTTGATGCAAAACCTAGTGAAACTGTATGAAAAGCCCTTTGCTTCAAACAAGGTATCTCTAATGAATCATTTATTTAATATGAAAATGATAGAAGGTGGATCTATTGTAGATCAGTTAAATGAGTTTAATACTATTACTAGTAAGTTATCTTCTATGGCTATCAATTTTGATGAAGAAATTAGGGCTCTCTTGATTTTGTGTTCTTTGCTTGGAAGTTGGAATGGCTTGGTAATGGTTGTGAGTAATTTTGTCCCTAGGTCTAGTACACTAAAATGTGATGATTTGATTGGTGTTATTTTGAGTGAGGAAACTCATAAGAAATCCTCAGGTGGATCTACATTAGGAAGTGCTTTGAATGCACAAATTTGAGATAGAACGACTGAGAGAGGAAGTAATTTTGGAAATCATGAGAAATCAAGATGAAAGTCAAAGGTGAGGAGGTCTCAATTGAGAGGATTGAATGACTGTTGGTACTATGAGAAACTAGGGCATAAAAAGAAAGATTGTTGGAATTGAAAGAAAAATGAAGGAGATAAAGCAGATGGAGACAAGGAGACAAATGTTGTAAGTAACAAATCCAAAAAAGATGCTTTGATTATGTCTTTAGAAAGTTTTGATTCATGGATTTTAGATTCTAGTGCTTCATTTCATGCTACATCTCATACAGGTTATTTCATTGATTATGTCCAAGGGGATTTTAGGCTTGTTTATTTGGGAGATAATGAACCCAATCAGATTGTTGGAAATGGAAAAGTTAAGATTAAGTTGTAGAATGGGAATCATTGGATACTACATGAGGTAAGACATGTTTCAAGGTTGAGTAGGACTTTAATTTCAATAGGGAAACTTGGTGATGAGGGTTGTATAGTTACTTTTAATGATAAAAATTGGAAGGTTTCAAAAGGTTCCCTTGTAGTAGCAAAAGGTGTGAAAGTAGGAACCTTATATCTTTGTAAAGGTCATATTGTTCCTTCTATTTTAATTATTTTAGAGAAAAATGAATTTTTAGGAAAAATTATTGTAGTTGAGTAGGGAGAACAAATAACTAGTTTAATTTCAGATATAATGCTATGGCACAACAGACTTGAGGACATGAGTGAGAAAGGTATGAAAGTACTTCATTCAAAGAAAGTTTTACCAAGTATGAAATGTGTTAATATAGATTTCTATGAAAGTTGTGTGTATGGAAAACAAAAGAGAGTGAGTTTTGTGAAGAATGGGAAGGAAAATAAAAAGGAGAAATTAGAGCTTGTGCATACCGATGTATGGGGACTGGCTCAAGTATCTTCCCTTGGTGGCTCTCATTTCTATGTTACCTTTATTGATGATGCAACTAGAAAAGTATGGATTTATTTCCTTAGACAGAAATTCGATGTAATTCAAACTTTCAAAAAATGGAAATGCTTGGTTGAAAATGAGACTGGTAAGAAATTAAAATATCTCAGATCTAATAATGGTGGTGAGTATTGCAGTCATGAATTTGAAGATTATTGCTCCACTAATGATATCCATAGATAGAAAACTACTCCAAGGACTCCATAGGAAAATGGAGTGGTTGAATGCATGAATAGGACTATAATGGAGCATGGAAGGAGCATGAGGTTGCATGTTTGGTTGCCCTTACACATGTGGGGGGAGGTTGTCAATACTATTGTATATTTGATTAATAGAGGTCCCTCTACTCCTTTGGGCTATAGTATTCCAGAGGAAGCACGGACTAGTAAGAAGGTGAGTTATTATTTTCTCAAAACTTTTGATTGTGAAGCATTTTCTCATATAAATTCAAAAAATAGAACCAAGCTGGAAGCTAAGTAAAAGAAATGTGTATTTGTTGGATATGGCATTAATGAATTTTCTTATAGGCTTTGGGATTTTGAAAATCATAAAATTGTAAGAAGTAGGGATGTCATATTTGATGAGAAGGTGTTGTACAAAGATCTATTGAAACAAGATGAGAAGAAAGAAGATGATTATGTAGTACTAGATGATACTCAAAAAGATAATGCTCTAGCCATTCCTCATGATGTGCAACAACTGAAACAATAATTACCACACACACTAGTGAGTGTTAGACAATCGACAAGGCAAATTAGACCTC
The DNA here is from genome assembly GCA_028749045.1 of Cupressus sempervirens. NCBI lineage: Eukaryota > Viridiplantae > Streptophyta > Pinopsida > Cupressales > Cupressaceae > Cupressus > Cupressus sempervirens. The sequence continues at coordinate 450,673,929 of CM053790.1, forward strand.
CAGAAAGATTTTCTCCCTCTTTGTATTCTATTTTACTTATTGATGTTGGTGAACCTGAATGTTATGTTGAAGTTGTGCAGGTGGATACTAAGATTTAGTGGGAGTCTACAATGAAAGAAGAAATGGATTCTTTGCTAAAAAATAAGACTTGGGACTTATGCAAATTGCCTATAGATAAAAGGGCTTTATAGAATAAGTGGGTTTACAGGTTAAAAGAAGAGGATGGCGGTAAGAGAAGATTTAAAGCCAAGTTAGTTGTAAAAGGATTTGCATAGAAAAAGGGCATTGATTTTGATGAGATATTTTCTCTTGTTGTTAAAATGACTTCTATCAGTATTGTTTTAAGCATTGTAGCTACAAAAGATTTGCATTTAGAGTAGCTTGATGTTAAAAAAACCTTTCTTCATGATGATTTGGATGAAGAGGTATATATGGCTTAGCTATAGGGATTCGAGGTCAAATGTAAGGATAACTTAGTGTGCAAATTGAAGAAAAGTTTATATGGCTTGAAGCAAGCACCTCGTCAATGGTATCTGAAATTTGATAGTTTTATGTATGAGCATGGATATAGTAGGTGTCATTTAGATCATTATGTTTACTTGAAGAGGTTGGATGATGATAGCTACATTAAAATATGTTTCTATGTTGATGATATGCTTGTAGCTAGGTCTAACATGGATCATATTAAGGGGCTGAAATGCCAATTAGCACCTGCATTTTCTATGAAGGATTTGGGGGCAACAAAATAAATCTTTGGTATGAAGATTTGAAAAGATAGGAAGAATAGAAATTGATGCTATCTCAAGCTAATTATGTTGAGAAGGTGTTGCAATGTTTCTCTATGGAGAATGCTCAAACTGTTAGCACACCTTTACCTAGTCATTTGAAGTTGACTAAGGAGATGTGTCCCAAGACACAAGAAGAGGAGGATAAGATGTCAAAGGTACCCTATGCTTCAACTATAAGAAGCTTGATGTATGCTATGGTATGTACTAGGATATATATTCCACACGCAGTGGGAGTCATTAGTAGATATATGAATCATCCAAGAAATGAGCATTGGAATGCACTCAAATGGATTCTCGGATATTTAAGAGAAATATCCAATAAGTGTTAACATTTTGGGGGCTCTACTACTAATTTAAAAGGCTATGTTGACTCAAATTTGGTAGGAGATATCGATACTAAGTGAAGTTTTATAGGTTATGTATTTACTATTGGTGGGGCAACCTTATCCACTACAAAGGGAAAGTATGTTGCTGCTACAGAGGCAATGAAGGAGATGATATGGCTTTAGTTCTTCTTGGAAGAATTGGGTCACCCTCAGAGGGATAATTATTTGTTTATAGATAGTTAGAGTGTCATTCATTTTGTAAAGAATTCAACTTTGCATTCAAAGACTAAACATGTTCAATTGCAGTACAATTTCATTTAGTTAGTTTTGGATGATGGATAGTTAAAGCTAGATAAGATACATATAGATGAAAATCTAGCAGATATGTTTATAAAGGTAGTGACATGAGACAAGCTAAATTCCTCTTCAACTTTGGTTGGTCTCCTAGACTAAATAGGAATAAAAGAACAATAGAGTCTGTGATGGTTTGATCCAGTGGGAGCCCTATGTGGTAGCAGTATTGCTATAGGATCAGTCTCCAAATGGGAGATTGTTATCTAGTGTGGAGTCTGATTAGCCCCCAAGTGGGAGATTGTTAGTTTGTGGTGATTGATCAAGGAAGTACTATACATACTTCATAAATTATTTGGGGTACTAGTTGTGGCTAGTATTCACCAATTTATGGCTGACATCTTGTAACCCTAAAGCAACAAAAATACTTGTATAAAAGGGCTTAGAATTAGGGATTTTTTTAGTGTGGTGATGTAAAAATTAGTTCTTGTAGTAGTATTGAGCTATAAGGGATTATAGCTGGTAATCAAGTTGTAATCACTGGATCATAATAATATCGAACTTACTATTTGGTGGATGTATCTTGGGGATTGGGTGAACCATGTTAAATCTTGGTGTCTTGTGTTCTTTTCTATGTGATCTATTATTTTATGATATTGTTTATATTTGCATGTAATAGTTATTTTTGTTCATGGTTTAATCCTAATAGACTCGAGGGTAGATTATCTTCTTCATCTTCATCATCCTCTTCTTCCTCTTCTGGGATGGGTTCAGGGATGGATGGAAAAGGGATCATTTTCTTGATCACCTTTTGCCTCCTTTTCACCAGAGTCTTAATATTTCTTCTCTTTGGAACTAGAGGAATGCTTGAACTATTTTCTGAGGTGGGGAAACCTCTTGTATCTTAGTTTCTTCCTCTATTTGGCTTTGTGCAACTAGTGGTACTTGAGGATCATCCTGGGCTTGTGTGGCTTCAATATTTTCTAGCCCTTGAATGTTTTCTTCTCCTTGTTGTGGAGGTTCTAGGATTTCTCCTTCTTCAAGCTTGGCTCTTTGAGCGGAACTCCTCTTTCCTTTCCCCTTGCCTTTACCCTTATGATCCCTATAATGACCAACCAACCTATCAAACTAGTGCACTATCTCGGGCCTTACTTGTGACTGAGCTATAAAGGTAGAGATGGTAACCTTTTTTCCTCTCCCTTTGGCTGGACGGGCTTGTGCATGAAAGATAACTATTTTAGGAATTAGATCAAGCTTAAATGGTTTCTTGATCCTTTCCTACATCATTCTAATGAGGTGCCTCACCCTATGGTTGATATCAAAATTCTCTTCTCTATCAACCTCAGCATTCATATGGGCCTTTCGCCAATCTTATCCCTGTTGAAAAAAGGATCAAGTAACTCCTCGAGGTCTTGCTATAGTACATTCAATGGAATCTTTATTTTCAAATCCTTTTTTTCCAGATACAAAGTCATCCTACAATAATCCCTTATTTGGATATTGTAGTCATTTGTAGTATTCATCCAATGATCTTCTATGGCTTCTTCATGTTGAAATGCTTCTCCTACCAAATATTGTACTCACCCAATATTATCAAAACATGGCCAAGGAGAATTGTACTCTTTCAAGGGATACTGATCCCATTCACCTTTTCAAAAGAGGGAATATCTTGCCTTTGATCTACTGAAAAAGGTCTTATAGTCAAAGGCCAGGTCAAACATATTTTATGTTGCTTTCTAACTCTATCATAGGCAGACAAGAGTTGTCAAGAAATCTCCAAGAGAACAAGTCTATCACTAGGATACCTTTAGAGTTTCTTAGTGTTAAGGGTTGCACCTACTACCCTTAGATATGTAAATGTTTAAAATTGAATATAATAGGCCCTGACCAACAAAATTTGTGCCACTGCATCATCTGACAGTCTCTTTACATAATCTCCTTCTATGAATCAAATTATACCGAATATGAAAGCATTGTTCACAATTCTATATTCTTTGCTCTACTCTAAGAGCCTCTTCATTACTAGTTGAGGGTACACAATGTATGGCCATGTGTTAGCATCTTGCATGGTACCCTTTTTGTACAACCTTGGATAGTCTATTGCTCTTGCAGCTAATAAGTATATCAAGTATGATGTCATGTAGAATTTCCTTTGGTTCTTCACCACCACCAACTATTCATACAAATTCTGACTGAAAGTAGAAGCCCAGTCTAGTAGCATCTCCATTTTCTTTATTGTTTCAATAAACTGCACCATGAAGATGTTCAAATGTCCAGCCACCAATAGACCCATAACTCTACTTAGATGTATGATTGAGTATCTAATGTCATCAATCATGTATCCTCTAGTCATATCTACTTTGTCAGTTTTCTTCCCCAAAGGAGTCTGCTTAATGAGGTGTGAAGATTCAATAATTTTAGAGGCCTCCTCAATGTGTTCCTGATACCACCTTTTTTATTGCTCATAGTTAAGCCTAATAAATTTATTTTCTCATGGGAGATGGAACACTTTCTCAATATTCTTCAGTCAAAGATCAAGAACAATTTCTCTCGTTATACTCTTCACAACCCTCTCCTCAAGAACAAAGTGTTATGCAAGTGTCATAATGAGTTCTAAAGATTGCACTGACACTGGGTGGGATGCAGCATTGACAAGTCCTGATTTGATAAGTGTAGAGATCATTTGGGACCTCACAATTGGTTTGTTGAAAATCTTCAGAAATTCTCCCAAATTTGTATGTCCCAAATCTGTATCTCTAGTCTTTGAGTTATCATCTTGAAACCTTGATTTTGTCAAAATGCCTTGGATTTTGAACACTACTAGTTTTGGTACCATTTTCTTGCCAAGGGAGGATGAGGAAGATGCCATAATATTTACAAAGGAAGATGCCCATTAGTTTAGAATTGAGAAAAAAATGGATAATAATGTCCTAAATTGAGTCAGACAAAAAAAATAAAACAAACAATTGCTTGTCAATGTAAAAACTATTTAAAACCCTTTATATATAGGATTGGCACATTAGGTGCACCTAACAGGTGTGCCTGATGTGTAAACCCCTTATAAAAATTACTTGTCTTTTAAATGTGCAATAGAGCACTTGATGAGGTGCACTAATGCACACCAAAATAGGTTTTAAAGTTAGATTTAAGGCTTTTTGGAGTTCATTTCATGGAGATTGGTGTGCATCAGTAGTGCACTGATGCACACCTAGCTCTGAGTGTAGGTGTTCATGAATTATTCTTAAAATTTTCTTTTTTAAGTTTTATGTAGGAATTGGTGTGCATCTGGGCACCCAAGGAGGTACACCAACATGCATCAACTTAACATTGTTTGATTATTGTGTATGCAGATGGAACAAGGAGTGTGTCACACCTCAATTAGTGTGGAGCTGGGGTTAGAGGCTAGTGCAAAGGGAAGGTAGTGGGAAGACAATGATGTGAAGAGAAGAGAAGTGAAGTGAAGAGGGAGGGGACCCCCCTAATAATAAGTTATACAACCTTTGGCGTAGCTTGTGTAGGTGTGTAGCTATGCCAAATGAGCCCTTAATACCATCCATTATGAGTTTGCAATAGTAGGTGCATCAAGTAGGTGTACCTATTATGCAGTTTTTGCAATTTTGGTTTATTTTGGTTAGAACATTTCCTTTTGACAATTGGGCTTCCCAAATAGGACCTAGAGTGAATCAAGGTTCTAGGTGAGACCTCAAAATGGCCCAGACCCTAGACTAGGGTCCCCAAAAAGCCAAAAATATAAGTGGGGGGGGTCACCCTTTCTAATTGAAATGGGCCATACATTGTGGAAATGCAACAAATAGCCCCGAAAAAAGGAAGAAATGACAAAGGCATTTCTTTATCGGCAATCTGACATGTGTCAAACAACAATTGAATCTCAAACATTCAAATCATATTTTGAGTCACTTTGGAGTTAAAATCTTAGAATCTCAAGCTCCAAGTTTAGTGTATGTTTTGTGTATTCATTTCCTTTGATATCACAGGATGTAATCTATAAAAAAAAAATGACAACTCGAAAACAATCTTTCACCCCATTTGGCTCATTTGTCGAGAATCTCCATGAAAGTTGTTGGTCAATCCTTTGTCTATCCAAATGAGAGAATTAGTTTGAGGGCTTGTAGTGGGTTGTCACTTTTAAATTATTTGGTAATCCTTTGAATACTTACTTCACGTAGTTCATAATGTTGCCATTTGATTATTTAATGAAGCAATGTTTTCGGTATAGCTTATCTTGAGTACATATTCATTTATCAAATTACCCTTTTAGATCTCTTAGAATCCTTCAGTCTTAACAACATTCCTTTCTTTCATATTTTTCTTCTATATCCTAACCATGCTTAGACTCTGTGGCCAAAACATTGGTGATGTTTCTTGGATTTGATCTTTTGTGAACATCCCTTGCATTCCTCTTTTAAGAACTTTTCAAAAACTCTCATGCCAAACAATGATCTTAGCAATTCCTTCAAGAAGACCCTTCTATTTGAATAAACGGGGCTTGGATCATCCCTTCTTGTCTTCCACCTTGGTTTGACATCACCTGAGACAATCAATCTTTAAAATTTTAAAGTGTCAAAAACTTGTTGATCTACAATCTTGAATTCAAGACTGAAAGCCCTTTATTATTGCAAGTAACATCTATTCCTCAGTTTCTTTAAGACACAAAATTTTCAAAAAAAATTGACAAAGAAATACCTCCTCCTAAAATTAGAACCAAAAGAGTAGTTAGAAAAACATGTCAAGATAAAATCTTGAGTGTGTTGATATATGATTGAAAAGATCATTTGAGTAGAAAGATTGTTGAAGAAAATTGTGTGTTTCTATCATTATTTTGTCACTGATGTCAAACCTGCCACATGCTAGTAAGACAATTGCTTATATGTTTCAAGCCCTATCACTTAGTTGATTGATGATGAGGATTTGATCAACAAGATGTAACTAAAGTACCTAGAGGAAAGGTTGAGTTATGATTATGTATTGAAGTGTAAGAATTAGTTAAGACAATGATAACATAATGTATTGATGATCTACTTGAGGTTACAAAATGACTACCTACACTTAGAAAGTTTAGAAGAATAAGGTTCAACAAAGTTCATTTTCCAAGCTTGACCAAGTTGATAGAAGGTGTCAAGCAAAGATAGTGCAAGCCAAGAAAAAAGTCAGTTGAAGCTGAGTGAAAGAAAATTCTAGTGGATGCTGAGTAAGTTAGTAGATACTGAGTAAAATTTAGTTGATGCCAAGCACCAATAAAATTCAGTTGATGCCAAGTGATTTTATAGTAGATGTCAAGTAACACAATATGTTCCAAGCATTAGTAAATTGATAATGTCGAGCTACTGCATTATGAAAAGATTGAAGATTTGCCAAAAAAAGCTAACAAGTTTGTTTTCTTGGAACTTGTGAATCAGGAGGAAGATAAAATTGATGAGCTAGTGGTACATAATCTTATGTAAACCATTTTTGAGGTGAACTCAAATGGATTATAGGAGAAGTTTCTAGAAAAAGACAAGATATGGGGTAGATACATTGTATCCTACCTAATCCATAAAAAACCCTAATTTTGGTGATAGATAATGAGCAAGAAAAGTGTTCTAATTTCCTATATGTAGGGATTTCTGGTCATAAAGCAAAGAGGTTAGAGAGTCTTGATGCAAAAATTTGACAAGGAGAAGAAAAGGGGTTTATTTCATCAAGTGACTCAAGAGAACAAGTATGCAATGGCATACTAAGCAAGAAGGCTTAAAGAGGATGAATTCTTGAAGGGTGAACAAGTTGTCATAGCTACAAAGATTGGAAGCCAAGTAGAGTTAAGGACTAAGTAGTGATCTATAATCTACAAGTAAGGTTGTAAGTTGTATCATATCAAAGCTCTACTATTAATTTCTAACAATTGTATTAGCCTAGGGTAAATCCTTTGGAGAAGGTTGACTTAACAGTCATTGAAAAATCCTTTAATAGGGTGGCATTCCAAGTGAATGGCCTAAAGTCCTCTAACAAGGTTCACTTTTAACAAGGTGATTGAAATCCCTTAACCAAGTCACATTTAACGATGTGTATTGTAACCTTTAACAGGGTTGGCCTTTAATGGGGCATCACTTCAGAAGAGTGAAAAATGAGTAGCATGTTATTGGTGATTTTTCTCAAATTGGGTTTTGATGTTAAATCATTGTGTCAAATGTGCTAATAGATATGTTGTGTTTTATGCTTTACATTTCTGCATGTTGATTTGACAGTAACATATTAGTTTTAGGTAACACACAATGAATGCATGCATGGTTAAGAATGTTTTATGGGTTCAATGAATTGTGAAAAAATTTATTTGTACATCTAGACCTTGATAACTAATTTTCCCCCCTCCTCAGTTATTCTAAAAAGAATTCCAACAATTAGTATTAGAGCCATCTTCTTAAAAGGATTAGTTTTAAGGTACTATAAGCACAAAGATCAAGATGTCAAAAAGAGAAGTACCCAAGCTAAATGGAGATAACTTTCCTGTATGGCAAAGTTTGATGAAGCTACAACTTGGAGGACTTAGACATTATGCACAATCTTGCATCTCAGTAGAACATGTTGATCTAGCAGGAGCCCTAACTACTGAAGATTTGAAGGAAAAAAAAAAAACACAATTAGGTGATGTTGGAGATTGCCTCTACCCTAAGTTATGCTAAATTTGATGATATCAAAGGCCTTAAGAATGCAAACTATATTTGGGATGCCCTAGACACCATCTATGGAGGAGGCAAAAATGTTCAAAGAACCAAGTCAGACAGACTCAGAGGTAAGTTTGATGACATGAGAATGGAAGAAGGTGAGGATATTGCTCAATATGTTTCTACAATAAAAGAAGTTGTTAGTGCAATAAAAGGTGCTAATGGCAAAATAGATGATGATATTGTGCTAAGTAAAGTCTTGAGAACATTGTTGCCTATGTATGCCATTAGAGTATCTACAATCCAAGAGCTAAGATGTATACTAGGAAATGATCTAATCCTTGAAGGTCTGGTAGGAAGACTCGTTGCTTTTGAGCTATCTAATTTTGACAATTATAGACCAAAGAGTATTGAATTATCTTTCAAAGAAAAATTGTTACTAAAGGATTTTGAGGAGGTAAAGCAGAAGAAGGAGAAAAGAAAGATAAAGTATCCATCTAGTAACAATAGTATAGAGGAGGAAGACATTGAACAATTGTAAGCAATGCTAGCAAGAAGATTTCATAGAGGAAAAGGTAAATTCAAAGGTAAGCTACCTATCATTTGTTTCAATTGCAATGAAGTTGGTCATATTGTAGCAAGATGTACATAGAAGAAGAAATTTAGAGAAGGGAACAAGCACAAAAATAAAAGAGAAGATGATGGAAGAGAATATAGAGATAAAGGTAAGAAGTCATGCTATAGTGCTGATGAACATGACTCTAATGAAAATGATGATGAAGTGGTATATGTTGTAATGAAAGGTGAATCAGATGAGGATGAGGCAACTGCACTTATGACTTGTGTGAACAAGAATGAGAAATGGTGGATACTCACATCACATGATTGGAGACAAAATTAAGTTCATTACCTTAACCTATTTTGATGGAAATAGTGTAAGATTTGGTAATGATGCACCATGTTTAATAAAAGGAAAGGGTCTATCAAATTCACAGACAAGATTTCATGTGACAATGTTTATTATGTTGAAGGATTGAATTATAACTTGTTAAGTGTGTCATAATTGAATAATTTGTGATGCAAAGTTGACTTTGAAAATAAATCAGCCAAGATATATGATATAAATGGAAACTTGATTGGAAAAGGTGATCAAACTAGGAGTAATCTGTTCTATTTGGATATAGAAGATGCTACTTGTATTATTGCAAAATTTGATGATGTATGGCTTTCACACAAGAGATTATGTCATGTTAAATTTGATAATCTAATTAGTATACGTACTATGAAAAGAGTTAGAGGTTTTCCTAAGTTGAAGAAACTAGAAAATATAATGTGCAAATAATGTCAACTAGGCAAGATGACAAAGTCAAGCTTTAAAAGTAAAGCTTATATCTCTAAGAAAATACTTAAAAAAATTTATACTAAATTGTGTGGACCTATTGAAGTGCAAAGCTACAAAGGAGATAAGTATATAATGTTGTTTGTTGATAATTACTCTAGGATAATGACAGTTATGTTTCTAAAAATAAAATCAGATGCTTTTCAAATGTTTAAATGGTACTTGGCAAGAGTTGAGAAAGAAATAGATAAGAGTTTGAAGTTCTTGAGATCAAATGGAGGAGGTGAATTCACTTCAAATGAGTTTGAGATGTTCTATAATGATAGAGGAATCAAGAGTAGACATTTGCACCTAGGAACCCTCCACATAATAGAATTGTTGAAAGAAGAAGTAGGTATATAATGGATTGTGCCAAAACACTCATAATGGAGAAAATGGTTGCTCTAAAATACTGGAGAGAAGCTGTAAGCATTGTTGTATACACATTGAACCATGTGCAAGTCAAGAAAGGTACTCATTCAACACCTTTTTAACTATGGTATGGTCATCCACCTAATGTGAAATACTTTAAGGTATTTGGAAGAAAATGCTATATTCTCAAAGATGTTAGGAGTGGAAAGTTTGATGCAAAGAGTGAAGAAGGTATATTCCTTGGTTACTCCACAAGAAGTAAAGCTTATAAGTGTTTAATTACTAACACTAACAAAATTCTGGAAAGTGCAAATGTGAATTTTGATGAGTTTACATAAGCACATGAGGCTGAATCTAAAAAAGAACTAGAAGAATACAAATCATTTGTATACTATTATTAAGGAATGCCTGCTAAAGAAGATGCTACAAATCATGTATCAAAGAAAAAGAAAGTATGAACAACTATTGAGTCACATCCTATGAATGTCAAGTTACATTCAGATGTTGAATTGTAGAATGAAAAAAATACACAATCTGACTCTAAGATTAGCACACATGAAAGAGATGTTGAAACACCTAACAGAGATGCACACAATGATACTGAAGCTAAGAGACAAAATGTAGCCACAAGAAATGAGCCTATACTATCCAAATATGTCAAAAGGTACCATCCTATAGATCAAATCATTGGAGACAAAGATGCAAGGCCAATGATAAGAAATAGGTTGAGAAGTGAATCATATTTGTTAAGCATGAAGGAACCTAAGATAGTGAGAGATGCATTGGAGGATGATGATTGGTACAAGGAAATGGAAGAAGAAATTCAGCAAATAGAAAAGAACAAGACTTGGAGTCTAGTTCCTAGACCAAAAGACAAGAATGGTATTGGCACAAAATGGGTATTCAGAAACAAGTTAGATGAAAATGGTGAAGTGACAAGAAACAAAGCAAGACTAGTTTGCAAAGGTATGCACAAGAAGAAGGAATTGACTATGGTGAAACATTTTCCCATGTTGCAAGAATAGATGAAGTGAGAATTTTGCTTGCTTATGCTGCATACAAAGGTTTCAAAGTTTATCAGATGGATGTCAAATCTACATTTCTGAATGGCATATTAGAAGAAGATGTCTACATAGAATAGCTAGAAGGTTTTGTGGATAAAAATAATAAGAACATGGTGTGTAGACTACACAAAGCCCTATATGGATTGAAACTAGTACCAAGAGCATGGTATGAAAGACTTCATACTTATCTTGTTAAGACTGGATTTGAAAGGACATATGATAATAGAAATTTGTACATGAAGACAGATAAAGAGAAAGGTATACTATTATCTAGAATATTTGTTGATGACATAATATTTGGAGGACAAGATGCTTTGTGTAAAGAATTTACAAATAAAATAAAACAAGAGTCTGAAATGTCAATGTTTGGTGAGATCAAATTCTTTGTAGGATTACAAGTTTATCAAATGAAATATGGTGAATATAAATGTCAAAGAGATATTGAAGACATTTGGACTTGAGGATTCAAAACCAGTAAGTGCACCTATGGTGACAGCACTCCAGCTATAGAAGAATGATGATTTAGCTGAGGTCAATCAAACATTATACAAATCTATGATTGAAAAATTGCAATATATAGTACACAACAAACTTGATATTGCATTAGTTGTGGGAATAGTTGCAAGATTCTCTACTAACCCTAGAGAGAATCACTTGATGGCTGTGAAAAGAATAATGAGATACTTTAAAGGAATAGAAGAGTATGGTTTATACTATAAGAAGAATGAAAAGTTTGAACTGAAAGCCCACATTGATGTTGATTGGGTTCAAAATATTGATGATAGAAAGAGCACCAATGGAGGAGCATTCTTCTTAGGTAGAAGACTTGTTACATGGACTAGCAAGAAGCAGAGTTGTACTTCCCAATCTACTACTTAAGTAGAGTATGTTGTTGCTACTATATTTAACTACACAAACATTGTATGGATCAAATAGCTACTTAAGGGAATGAAGGAAGAAATCATAGAACCAATAATACTTTATTTTGATAATACAAGTGCTATAAATATATCAAAGAATTCTATAATATATACAAAGACAAAGCACATTGTAATAAAGTATCATTATGTAAGGGAAGTGGTTCAAGACAAAGAGGTGAAGATGGAATATATGAACACAAAGGAGAAAATTGCTAATATCTTCACCAAAGCATTACCTAAGGATGCTTATGAGTATTTGAGAGGTAAACTAGGGGTGATACCTCTATCAAAGGCTATGTAAAAGATAGAGGGAGTACCCTGCATCAAACAAGTTGACATTTATTTCACACAAATTGATGCAGTGGATCTTACTTTAGGGACTGCCTGAAGTAATCATAGCACTGGAATTACAAATCAATCACAAGAAAGGTAATAGAGGGAGAAAATTGAAGAGCCTAAAAAAGATAATGTTTGCATATATCAAAGATGCCAAGTGTTGAGTATATGTCTTTGGCATTGTAGTCAAAGAGGGAGAAAGTTCATTAAACTGATCAAGGGAGAAAGTACATTACTAATTGGTTTGATAAGAAAGAATGAGGGAGAAAGCCCTAGCAGAAAGCAATCAGAGGAAGGATCAGAACAAAAAGAGGGAGATATTCTAATATTCAAAAGACAATTAGAAAAGAAGGAACTCAAAGGGAGTTTTATTTTTTAACCTAATCAGAAGAGGGAGCTACTAATAGAGGGAGAAGTTTTAATCACAAACTTTCTTTTTGGTATTGCCTTACTATTTTAACCTTGTTAGTTTGATGGAACAAGATTTTTATCATTTGTTTGACCAGTTGATCATTTTGGTTTGCCATCAATGCCAAAGAGGGAGATTGTTGATATATGATTGAAAATATCATTTGAGTAGAAAGACCATTGAAGAAGACTGTGTGTTTCAATCATTATTTTGTCACTGATGTCAAACTTACCACATGCTAGTAAGACAATTTCTTATATGTTTCAAGCACTATAACTTAGTTGATTGATGAGGATGATTTGATCAACAACATGTAACAAAAGTACCAAGAGGAAAGGTTGAGTTATGATTATGTATTGAAGTGTAAGAATTAGTTAAGATAGTGATAACATAATGTATTGATGATCTACTTGAGGTTACAAAATGATTGGCTACACCTAGAAAGTTCAGAAGAATAAGGCTGAACAAAGTTCATTTTCCAAGCTTGACCAGGTTGATAGAAGGTGCCGAGAAAAGTTAGTGCAAGCTAAGCAAAAATTTAGTTGGAACCGAGTGAAAGAAAATTCTAGTGGATGTCAAGTAAGTTAGTAGATGCCTAGTAAAATTTAGTTTATGCTAAGCACCAATAAAATCTAGTTAATGCCAAGTGATTTTATAGTAGATGTCAAGTAACACAATATGTGTCGAGTATTAGTAAATTGACAATGTCTAGTTGTTGCATTATGAAAAGATAGAAGATTTGCCAAATAAAATCTGGCAAAATTTTTTCTTGGAACTTGTGAATTAGGAGGAAGATAAGATCGATGAGTTGGTGGCACAAAATCTTATGTAAACCATTTTGGAGGTGAATTCAAATGGATTCTAGGATAAGTTTCTAGAAAAGACAAGATATGGGGTAGATACATTGTATCCTACCTAATCTGTCAAAAAGTCCAATTTTGGTGATGGATAATGAGCAGAAAAAGTGTTCTAATTTCCTATATGTAGGGATGTCTAGTTATGAAGCAAAGAGGTTAGAGAGTCTTGATGCAAAAAATTTGACAAGGAGAAGAAAAGGAGTTTGCTTCATCAAGTGACTCAAGAGAAGAAGTCCAAAATGGTGTACTAAGAAAGAAGGCTTAAAGAGGATGAATGTTTGAAGGGTGAAAAAGCTATTAGAGCTACAAAGATTGGAAGCCAAATAGAGTTGAGGACTGAATAGTGATCTATAATCTCCAAGTAAGGTTGTAAGTTGTGTCAGATTAAAGCTCTACTGTTACTTTCTAATAATTGTATCAGCCTAGGGTAAATCCTTTGGAGTAAGGTTGACTTAACAGTCATTGGAAAATCTTTTAATAGGGTGGCATTCCAAGTGAATGGCCTAAAGTCCTCTAAAAAGGCTTACTTTTAATAGGGTTATTGAAATCTCTTAATGGGGTCATATTTAACAGTGTCTATTGTAACCTTTAACAGGGTTGGCCTTTAATAGGGCATCACTTTAGAAGAGTGAAAAAGGAGTAACATGTTATTGGTGGTTTTTCCCAAATTGGGTTTCCACATTAAATAATTTTGTCAAATGTGTTGATAGATATGTTCTATTTTATTCTTTACATTTCTGCATGTTGATTTGACAGTAATATATCAGTTTTAGGTAACACACAATGAATGGATGCATGGTTAAGAATGTTTTATGGGTTCACTTAATTGTGAAAAAATTTATTTGTACATCTAGACCTTGAATAACTGATTCACCCCCCTCTCAATTATTCTAAAAAGAATTCCAATAGAGTGCACCTACCCCCTAGACTGACACAACTTTGAAAACAAAAACATGACTAAAAGAAGACACACAACCAAAGAAACACACTTGCAAAAAATAAACACTTTTGCAGAAATGAAACCTATCTCTTCTTTTTTTCTTTTGGTTAGGCTTCAAAATAATGTTTCAAAGATTGCCTATTAACAAGCAACGAAACCAATTCCCCCTATAAGGAAATTAGCCTAAAATTATTTTCTCTGAGAACTTATGTGATCTAATAGGGACCAATCCACAAGCATTGAAATTTGGTGTGGTTGCCTAACTTTTCTTTTGCCTTATCCCAAAGTAGAACAAAGTTAGAGATTCTGAAGGATTTTTTCATGGCCCTTTTGTTGAACTAGCTCTTGATGATAGCTTGATGTTTAGCCATGTGTTCTAATGCAGTTGTCCATTTCTTATCCATCTCTACAAGATTCATCAATCTGATTTCTACTCTGTCAGCATCTTCAACATACCCACTCATGAATTTCAAAACAAGAATCCTAAGATTGAGTGGGAATACTAATTCTTCTTTGTAAACATGAAAATATGGAGATTTCCCCAAAGCATTCTTGACCATTACTTGATCTATCCATAGAGCATATTTGAGTTACGTATGCCAATCTTTAGGATTCTCCTTCAATAAATGTGTTATTACTATGATCAAGTTCTTATTTGTAGATTTTGCAACACCATTCCCTTGTGGATAATAATTTGAAGAGAACTTAATAATAACTTTATTTTCAAATGTCCATTGGGTTAGAAACACTAATGAAAAAGCTGATCCATTATCAAACACTAAGGAGAATGGCATCCTGACTCTAGTAAAAATGTGTTCTTCCAAGAAGTCTGTTACCACCTTAGCAATGTAGTTTCTAAATGTCTTTGCTTCTATCCATCATGTACAATAATTAGTAGCTATGAGAATAAAAGTGTTCCTAGTTGATGAAGGTGGATTGATTTGACTAATATAATCTAGCCCCCACTTTGTGAAGGGGTGTATCTCAAACATCGGTTGTAATGGCATTGTAGGATATCTTTCCCTATTAGCACTTGTTTGACAAATATGGCAGGTGTGTACATGCTAGAAAATGTCTTTGAATATTATGGGCTAGAAGTAACCTGATATTAAAATAATATGAGTAATCACTTCTATTGAAGCATGCCCTATACCATACTTATCATGAAAGTGTTCCAGAATTTCTTTTACTTCCTTGCATCCTAAGCACTTCAGGTAGATTCCTTCATAGTTCCTTTTGTAAAACTTTCTATCATGTAGCATATAGGATTCAGACTTCATTTTGAGTCCCCTACACTCTGAACTATTCATCCAACTAGGGTATTGATTTTGTAAAAGATAGTATACAATATCCTAGTACTAGACATCTGTCACCACACCTTGACCAATATCGACTTGAGATACAACCATCTTCTTCTGATCTTCCATATCAATTTCACCATCAAATTTGAACTTATTTTCATCTGCAATTTGGTTATTTGCTATCATTTTTTATAACCCTTGACCTCTAACTAAGCTCATAGGTTAGATCTCTAGATCAAATTCTTGTAGTATCGCCATCCATATCCCTAATCTTTCCCCAAGTTCATTTTGTATCAATAATGTCTTTACTGTTGGGTCAGGCATAATAGCATACACCTTACTTCTCAGTATGTAATGGCAGAACTTCTTTACCACTTTGATTAAAGAAAAAGACTATTTATCAAGGTTGGAATAATTCAACTCGGCATTTTTCAAAGGGTAACTCATAAAAGAAATAGGTTTTTCATCTTCCTTCTTTTTCTTCTGGGTTAGGATCCTAGCACATGGATTTTCTAAAGCAAAGGAATGTGTTTTGAAAAGAAGCTCATAGTTAGGAATTACCAGTACTAGATCCACTAAAATGGCTACTTTGATATCCTTAACTAATTTCTTAATCTCTAGAACCCATTCTGTTTTACCCCCTTTTTGAGTAAATCATTGAGGGGATAGACTATTTCTGTGGATCTTCTTATGAATTTTTGCACAAAATTCATCTTACCAAAGATGGACTTAAGTTCTTTTAGACTTTGAGGTGGTGATAACTTCATAATACCTAGGATCTTTCCCTTAGTAAACTAAAATAAACATTTCTTGGGATTGAGAGATATACCATATTTACAGTATCTATTGAATACCTATCTTAAATCAGATATATGAGTACATTGATCCTTTGAAAAGATAGTTACATCATCCATGTAGATGACTATACATTTTTTTATTAGTCCCTTAAAAGATTCATCCATAGCTCATTGAGATGTAGGCCCTGCATAAATCAGTCCAAAAGGCATTCTTCTGTAGGTCAAAGTTCCCCATTTAGTCATGAAGGTCATCTTTAGCCTATCCTCTTCATCAAACATTACCTATTTACAACCTGAATATCCATCCAATAAAGACATCATCCTTGAACCATTTACAATTTGCAAAACTTCATCCAGTGAAGGCAATGGGTAGTTGTCCTTTTTAGATGCAAGGTTCAAATGACGAAAATCTACGCAAAGGAAAATTTCTCTAATCTTTTTCTGCACAGGAACCAAATTAGCCACCCACGTAGAGTGGTGAATGGGGAAAATGATCTTTGCATCCAATAACTTCTTGAATTCCTTCATTATCAATGGTTCAAGGATAGGACTGATAGGTCTTTGCCTTTTTCGAAAAGGTTTGGCATCAGGTCTGAGTAGAATATCATGCATAATAATCTAGGTATCATATGTCTTTAGTTCTTAATAGCTCCAAGCAATAACATCCTTATATTATGTAAGCAATTTGAGCATTTCTTCCCTTTCTTGTGCATTGCATGTTTTCCTAATCATTACCATTCTAGGATCATCATTAGTACCTAAATTATACGAATCACATTCCTCAATCCCTTTCTCTTCGGTCATCCTCCTATTAAGTGTTGATTCATCACAATCAAAATAACATTCAACCTCAATCATCCCTTTAGGAACAATGTTAGTTTTTAAATTCAAGACACCATTTTCTTCTTCAAGTTCATTGTCCTCAGGTGTTTCATTCAGAGTGTCATCAATTTCTTGCCCCTTAAAGTGTCCATTACACATAATAGATTTGATTATATGTTGATCATCCTAAAAGACTTGAAAGTTTTTGATATTGTCAAGAATAGATGGAGCTGCAACCAATTCAACTAAACATTGTTTCAATTTAGTTCTCTCAATTGGTTGTAATGCACTAGCTAAAATGGTGAGGGCTTCTACTAACATGTTTTTCCTTCTTGGAATGGATTTTATGTCTAAAGCTTCAAAATCATCCATCAGATCCCATACTCTTTTCCTATAAGCCAACAACCTTTTATCATTGCAAGTATATACTAATTTCATTTGTCGTATGACTAACTGAGAATCTCCTTCCACTATGAGCCCTGTGACTCCTTTATCAAGTGTGAAGAGAAGTGCTCAAATCAATGCTTCATATTCTACAACATTATTAGTACATCTAAACTGCAATCGATATGTTGTGTAAAAAGACGTACCTTTTGGATTAATCAGTTCAATGCCTGTGTCGGCTCCTGATTTACATTTGCAACCATCAAAGAGAAGTATCCAAATCAGGTTAACCTTGGGTTTTCTAACCTTATGCTTATTCATCCTTAGGTTTTCTTTTACTTGAGCTTGGAAGGGTTGTCTCTTAGGTACCCATTGTAGTCTTTCGCGAGGTGGACTTAGTGATTTTCCATTGTTATTCCTTGATATTGGGAGCGTATGCTTTTCTTAATTGTCCTAAATTTCCCCTATCAATTCTTTAATTTCATCCACTTTAGGTTTAGGATGGCTGACTACTAAAGTCCATCCTTGGCCTTTAACATATTGTCTTCTTCTTTGAACATTGATCATTCTGGGTGCAGGAGAAGACAAACCTCTACCATCTGAAGAAGTATCACTATATGATGCATTTAGATTTTCAATTTCCTCTTTGATCTTTTCAATAGATTCAAAAATGTTTATAGAACTTTGGTTTCCCACGGATTCATCTTTTGGATTGTTGCCATTTTTTACTTCCATCATTTGTGTTAAAACTTTAGCAACTGCTTCTTGGCATGATGAACACTCAAACTCTGTATGGCTAACTTTATGCAATCAACAAAATCCTAGAAGGAGGAGGATATTGGGGTCAGATTCTCCTCCTAGACACTATAAATTACCATCATGTTGTCTATGAATTGTGTTATGACCTCATCTTTTGGGGTTAAAATCATGGATTACATATCTTAATCATCTAATATTTTGATAAAAGCTGTATCAAAAACCATCACCTTGTAAGAGCCCAAATCTGTTTGTAACAATGCTACCTCATTTGGAGCATTGTATTCTGTAATCATCTTTTTTAACTTTGGCTCCGCATCTATCTTGATTTGATTATTCAAACCTTTCCATGGTAACCAAAGCTAAGTAAAATCCATGGAAAACCATCCCCTTAGGAATTTGGTCCATTCTCTACTTAGTGGCAATCCATAAGTTTTAGGAATGTCAACCACATGTATATTAATGACATCTTGAATTTGGGGGTCAACTATCAACTATATATGGATGTCATTTAACACACCAATGACTTTTACCTCTATTTTATCCAATTGTATCACTATCTAATTAGAAGTCTAAGGAATAACTCCCAACCTTTGTGCTATTGACAGTGGCATAACTTTACATGAGGCTCCTGAATCAATTAGGAAATTATGAAGATTCTTCCCATATATATTAATGTTAAGTAGAAATGGGGGCAGCTCAACCTTGTATTTAAACATAGTTGGCATCACCTATGAAGCATTGGCTTGTTGGGTTACTATCTTTTGAGAAATACTATTCGTACTATGGGGTACTTTTGTATGATCCAGAGTTCTCATTAGTACTTCTCAATTGTTTCAGGAAACTTTTGCAGCATGTCAAACATAGACATGTTGGCCTTTGTTCATTTCAAATCTTCTATCATGCTATATTTCTCAGTAGACCAAGCTAGATTTTTTAGGATTGTTGGGACAATTCCTTGGTTCTAATTTTGTTGTCCTCCATGAGGTGGCCTAATTGGTACCAAATTGTTACTTGCTCTCACATCAAGAGGAGTTGGTTGTAGTACTGGAGGTATTCCATCTATCATAGGTTCTTTTATACTTCTCAAATTGTATGTATTTCAATTGTCATTGCAAAAAGAAAACATCTCCTTAGGCTAGATGTCTAGTTCTTGACTAAATGGAAAATAGAACTCTTCATTGGTTGGTTGTTCTACCTATATGTTCTATGTAGAATCATAGGATTATAGTAGCATAGCATTACACTATACAAGAGGAACATTATCACTTGCTTGTGAATTTTGATTCATCTCTTGATTCCCATTATAATAAGAACCATCATTGTTAGATGCATTTTGACAATCGTCATACTAGTTGATATATGTATACAAACATTATTTTTGTTTTCTATCTACAGGAATGCTTCCATTATTTGAATGAGTGTTCCACTATGTTTTCTATCTCTAGAAACCATTTTTACGATCAGCAAGATTGAAACCATTTCCTCCATTATTACTCCCAGCATTTT
Organism: Cupressus sempervirens; assembly: GCA_028749045.1. NCBI lineage: Eukaryota > Viridiplantae > Streptophyta > Pinopsida > Cupressales > Cupressaceae > Cupressus > Cupressus sempervirens. Next base: position 450,693,838 of record CM053790.1, read on the forward strand.
TGTTTGCAACATTGTTGTTTCCAGCAAAGTTCTAATTGTAAATGTTGTCATAATTACCAACATTTTTTCTTTTGAAGTTTTTTTTTTTGTCCCTATGCCAACCTCAAACAAGTCAACTCATTATTCATTTGTGACATGGACTTTTTCATTTGGCCAAATTCAGAGGCAAAGTTGTTGTCTTCCTCAATGGAAGTCACTTCCTTTTGTTTGAAGAAAGCAATTTTCAGAGATTCATACCCTGGATAAGTTAAAGTAGGGTTTTGTAGAGAAGGTGCCTATTGTAATGGAATTGGATTCATAGGTATGAATTGACTAGGAAATGTAGGTGCTCCAATAGGGTATGTTGGCACTATTGTAATACTTGATTTGGAAGCATCAATCCTTTTCCATTGGGATTGACTTGCTTAGTGAAGGTAATTGCTTATGTAAAGACTTTGTCCAATGTGTCGATATTTGTTGGTGGAAGTCTTCTTAGAAAAATAGCAGTATGATGGTCCATAGTGTTCAGATAAATCTAAATAGTAGCCTCAATAGGTATAGTGTATGGAATTTCTAACTTGTGGTATGCCATGTGAAAAAAGTGGTTGAAATGTGACACTACCTTAGCTGCATCCTTCTTTATTGATATGAATCGTTGATATATTATAGCTAGATTGATGAAAGTCTTAAATTATTCTAAGAACAATTTTTTAAAGGTAGCCCAATCCCCAATACAACCAAGTGGCAAATTGACATACTGATTAAAGGCAACTTCCCCTAAAGAGTAGGGGAATATGCGGAGAACCACATTCTCATTAGCGATCTTCTTTCAGTTGCAAATTTCCTTGAACATCATAATGTGATCTTTGGCAATTCATGTCTCTCCATAGATGAAACTTGGGCAAAAGCTCTCAGGATTTTTTGGAAGATTGTTGAGTACACCTATCAAGTTGATGGATGAGTCTACATCATTTGCATAAAAGGAAATTGAAGGATTTGATGGACCCAGGGGTGGTTGTTGTGGAACTATTGGAATATTTGGTGGTCCACCAGTTGGTTGTCATGGAGGCAGAGCCGAAGAAGATGATGATGAGATGATTAATGGAAGTGGTTGAATTTGAGGTATTCCTTTGTCACTGTGGGGTTTGCAAAACTGGGTGAGTTTGAGGAACTCGTGTGCACTTGGTGAAGATCTCAAAGCTCGCTAAATTGGGGATTCTAGATCAAAATCCTCTAGTTTGCATTAGCTATGGAAAAAGCACACCTCTAAAAGGTACACTTTCTCACAAGATGAGGTGCACCTCAAAATATGGTGCACCAATGCAGCAGGTGCATCAGCACACCTAGCGCACCTCAAAATCTTAGAAACTCATAAAAATTTTAGAACTTGTAAAAAGTGCAAAATTTTGAAGTTTTAGAAAATTTTCTTCCAATTCAAATGTTAATGAGCCCTCCTTCTAGTGCCACTTCTATTGAGCTATCATTTTGCACGATGCTTAATTGCAAGAATTCTTTTGAACTCCTCTCTTGAAAAGTTAATCCGAGAATCAACTCCAAGATTCTAGGCAATCTTGCAACCTACTAGAATCTACTCAGTTGAAGATAAATGTGAATGTTCACGAGGAGGACTTTGCTAGTTTTGATAAGTTAGGATAAGATGTAAAATTTGTTCGCTGCTTCAAAAGAGTAAAATACACAAAAAAGAAACTATGTTTTTTTATTTTCTATTTTTATGATGGATGCAATCTAACAATGCAACTATATGAATTCCTAGTTAACCAAGTGGCTATTAAGTAAATAACGAAGATAAGGTGACAAGAGGTTTAAGAAAATAACATGAAAATAAAATCCTAATTGACATAAGCGACGAAAACAACACATCTATGAGTTAAGTCTTCAAAGAAACCGTTGGGAAACCAATGAAAGTAGGAGTAGCACTTCTTTAATTCCACTAATGCAATCATCAATGGAAAATTTAGTAACTATAGGATATTTCACTTTTCATCAAATTGCAAGGCCACAAAAAGTGTGCTCATGCGAGACAAAAAGTTATGCAGGAACAAAAATGATGATCTCTTCTTGAACTAGATATGTCAATGAAATTTGTAAAGCCATAGAAAACACTAGAATTAGAAGATTTTCACAACCAGAAATAATGCAATAAACTTTTGGTTGAATCACAATTCCATGAACAAACATTCACAAAAATATGACACACTCAGGAAAGAATCACTAAACTCCAAATGTGAGCACCAAAAGCATATATTATTGTAAAATAACGGTTGCCCTGATTAGATTTTACAATCTTGTATGTATAAGAAATCATGTCCTCTATTTGTGTTGAGAATGAGAGATATGTTCATGTAATCGTATGCTTTCAAATTAATAAAACAAAACTAATTATGTACAAACTATCTATCTAACTTGTGCTAAGTAGGACTCCATCCATTTTTTATATCATTAATTGAATGCATGAGCCTTTACATGTCATAAAACAAAGAAATCATGAGAGAAAAAGAAGAAGAGAGCCTTCAGTTGATGTAGAAGTGTTTGGAAGTGCTGAAAATGGAGCTCAACCTTCACTAGGTGTTTGTCGAAGTTAAACTACTTTTAGAATGTGTTTCCAATGCATGGAAAGCTCTAATTTTAGAACTTGTGGTTAACTATCTGTGCACCACTAGAATTTAGTGCACCTCTAACTTCTTCAAAAAATCTTCCAAAACAATTTTCAAAAAGTGCACCTAGTGCACCTAGCACAGTTGCATAATAGCACACCTTGGAGACCAAAAAAATGCAAAATTTCATCGAGTGTCAAAATTGAAATTTTGGCATCTAGGTTTTGGTTCCCTTTATACTAGAGCTATGTCTAGGTACTTGCCCTTGAATTTCTCAATTAGTTTAGTGACATGTACCACATCTAGTAAATCTAAGGCATTCTACTTATCCTTCACTTTTTTCCTATAGTTGTCCATCTCTATACGGGTTTCTGCAAAATCCTCGAGTTTTGTGTCAAGCTCTAATAAAGCTTCTTATGTCCTAAACACTTGTTGGATATCATCATCATTCGAAACTTCATGTTGAAATTCTTTTCCTCCCACATATTATACTCTCCCAATATTATCAAAACATGGCCGAGGAGAATTATACTCTTCCAATGTATACTTATCCCATTTACCTTCAAAAGAGGGGAGATCTTGCCTCTAATCTACCTAAAAAGGTCCTATAGTCAAATTCTAGGTCCAACATATTTTATGTTTCTTTCTAACTCTATCATAGGTAAACAAGAGTTGTCAAGAAATTTTCAAGAGAACAAGTTTATCACTAGGATACATTAGGAGTTTCTTAGGGTTAAGGGTTGTACCTACTGCCCTTAGATATGTAAATGTTTGAAATTGAATTTAATAAGCCCCAACCAATAAAATTTTTGCCACTGCACCAGCTGACAATCTCTTCACATAATCTCCTTCTATGAATTGGATTATAGTGAATACGAAAGCATCATTCACAATTCTATATTCTTTTCTTTGCTCTGAGAGCCTCTCCTTTACTAGTTGAGGGTACACAATGTATGGCTATGTGTTACCATCTTGCATGCTACCCTTTTGTACAACCCTAGATAGTTTGTTGCTCTTGCAGTTAATAAGTATACCAAGTATGATGTCATGTACAATTTCCTTTAGTTCTTTGCCACCACCAACTGTTCAAACAAATTTTGATTAAGAGTAGAAGCCCAATCTAGTGGCATCTTTGCTTCCTTTATTATTTCAATAAAGTGCACCATAAATATGTTTAGATGTCTAGCTACTGGTAGACCCATAACTCTACTCAAAAGTATGATCGAGTATCCAATGTCATCGATCATGTATCCTTTAGTCATATCCACTTTTCTAATTTTCTTCCTTAAAGAATTCTTCTTAATGAGGTATGAAGACTAAATGATTTTAGAGGCCTCCTTAATGTGTTCTTGATACCAACTTTCTGCTTGCTGATAGGTGAGCCTGATAAATTGATCTGCTTGTGGGAGATGGAACAATTTCTCAATATTCTTTTGTTAGAGATCAAGAACAATTTCTCCTATTATAATCTTCACAACCCTCTCCTTAGGAGCAAAGTGTTATGAAAGTGTCATAATGAGTTTTGAAGATTGTACCAACACTAGGTGGGATGCTGCATTAACGAGTCCTGATTTGATAAGTGTGGAGATCATTTGGGACCTCTCAATTGGTTTTTTGCAAATATTTAGAAAATCTCCCAAATTTGTATGTCCCAAAACTGTATCTTTGATCTCTAAGTTATCATCTTGAAACCTTGATTTCATCGAAACACCTTGGAATTTGAATACTACTAGTTTTGGTGCCATTTTCTCGCCAAAGGAGGATGAGGAAGATGCCATAATATCTACAAAAGAAGATGCCCATCAGAATTGAGAGAAAAATGGATAATAATGTCCCAAAACTAAGTTAGATGGAAAAAAATAAAACAAAAAATTGCTTTGTCAACCTAAAAACTATTTAAAACCCTCTATATATAAGATTGGCGCACTAGGGGCACCTAACAGGTGCACCTGATGTGCAAACCCATTTTAAATCTCAAGATCAAAATCTTCCCATACTTCTTACCTACTATAATGGTTCTAAAGGAAGATTTTATACATAACATGCCCATAGTATAATGATGGTGGCCCACCCACCCTTTAGATTATTGTAGGTCCATAGCCCCCCATGGGAGGAGATTAGTTTAGTGGCCCAATTCCAATGCCAACTAGAGTTCCTACTTATGTCTTTTAAATGTGCAGTAGAGCACCTGACAAGGTGCACTACTACACAAAAAAGGAGGTCTTAAAGTTATATTTAAGGTTTTTCTAAGTTCATTTTGTGGATATTGGTGTGCATCAATGCACCCAGGTAGGTGCACTAATGTGCACCCAGCTCTAAGTGTGGGTGTTCATGAATTGTTTTTAAAAAGGAAAAATTAAAAAGTTTTATGTAGGAATGGGTGCACATTAATGTACTTGAGGAGGTGCACTGATGCGCACCAACTTAATATTGTTTGAATGTATTGTATGTAATTGCAGCAAGAATGAGTGTCTCACACCTCAATTAGTGCAAAGCTACGATCGAAGGTTGGTGTGGAGGGAAGGTAGAGGGGAGACAATGATACAAAGAAAATAGAAGTGAAGTGAAGAGGGAGGGGAATCTCCTATTAATACGTTATATGACCTTTGGCATAGCTTGCGTAGGTGCACAACTACACCAAATGAGCCCTCAATACCATCCATTATGAGTTTTGCATAGGAGGCACATCAAGTAGGTGCGCCTATTATGCAGTTTTTTTAAATTTTGGTTTATTTTGGTCAGAACTTTTCCTTTTGATAACTAGGCTTCCCAGATAGGACATAGACATGAATCAAGGTTCTTGGTGAGACCTCAAAATGGCCTAGACACTAGACTAGGGTCCCAAAAAAGCCAAAAATATAAGTAGGGGAGTCCCCATTTCTGACTGAAATGAAGCATGCATTGTGGAACCACAACACTACTCACATGTGAGATTAGAAAAGTCTTCTCAATATTTTCACCTTCATCAGATTCATCTTTCATTGGAACATAAATGACTTTTCATCATGTTAATCAAAATCACTATCACAACCATCTTCTTCAGCAATGTAATCAGATTTATTACATTTTCCTTTGTAGCCTATGTTACCTCAATTACCTTTTTTCTCTCCTTTCTTGATATTTCTTTTCTTTTCTTTCCTCCTTCTCATCTCTGTCAAAACATCTTGTGGCAATATGACCAACTTTGTTACATGAAAAACATATAATAGGGAGCTTACCTTTGTATTTGCATTTACCTCTTGGTATCCTTGTTGCCAACAATGCTTTTAGATCATAAAGGTCATCATCTAAGTCAAAGCCACTATCCACAAGTTTACTTTTTGAACTTTTTTTTTCTTTTGGATCTATCAAGGGTTAGTTAAGACTTGAAATCACATTCAACACTAGAAGGTCTATAGTTATCAAAATTTAACAATTCAAATGTAGTGAGTATTCCAATTAGACTATCCAAGATTATATCATTATCGAGTGTAAAACTCAGTTCTTGTATTATAGATACTCTAATAGCATAGATAGGAAGTAAATTCCTCAATATCTTTCTTATTACAGTCTCATCAGATATGTCTACTATGGCTCCTCTAAGTACATTCACCACCTCTTTTATTTGGCCAGAATATAGTGTAGTAGTTTCTCCTTCTTTTATTCCAATGTCATCAAACTTATCTCTCAAACTTTTAACTTTATCCTTTAACACATTTTTGTCTCCTCCATGGATTTGTGCCACCTTATCCCACATTTTCTTCATAGTAGTGTAATCCTTCACATCATCAAACTCAACATAACTTAGGGAAGATGCTAGATCTAGCATCATTTGATTATGCTCATGGTTCTCCTTGATTTTCTCAATTGTCATAGGTCTAGGCACTTCAATGTATTCATTGTCCAAGTGGTATAATACAAAATCTCCAACTCCAGATAGATGTAATCTCATCAAGAATTTACATGTTGAGAAGTTCTCTTTGTTTAGCTTGGGTACCTCTTTCTTGTACATCTTGATCTTTAGTTTAATTCCCTTCAAACTTTCCTAACAAGCACCAAAGCTCTTCAAAACCAATTTTTGGAATGATATAATAACTAAGAGTGGGGATGAATAAGTTATCCTTAGGTCCAAATGTACCAATTCAAACTATAACAACTTCAAACAACTTATCCAAACTCATAATCCACTTGACCAATATAATAGTTCATTAGTAATCCAACTTATTCATCTCATCACTTATCTGTTTGCTTAGTATATGCTAAATAAATAAACAAATCAATAGTAAATAACATGTTGCATCATGAAAATAACATTCACATAAGTGTAACACTAGGATTTAATGTGGAAACCCAATTTGGGAAAAACCACCAAGTAACATGCTACCACTTTTCCCTCTTCTAAAGTGATCATCTCAATTAAGTGGTAACCTTATTAAAGGTTACAAAATACACTATTAGGTGTGACCTTGTTAAAGGATTTAATTTCCCTATTAGGAGTGTACTTGTTAGAGGTCTTCAGATGATTCCATTAGAATTTCACCTTGATTAAAGGATATACAATATGACTTTTAGATCAACCTTAATTTTAGGATTTTAGTACTATAATGGTTAGAAATTAATAGCTACATTTGATCTAATAAAATACAACTCACTTTGCAAATTTGGATCTCCATTCAACTCATTCCTAGTTCATTAACATACTCCATCTTTGATCTTCTCGGCAATCCTTCAAGAAATCACTCTTCACAAACTTCGTTGTTTCCCTCTTCTACTCTATTCTTCATAGGTTCTTCACAAATTTTCCAATAAACAACCATAAAACATCTCTTATGACTCTTTAAATAGGTAGCTTTGATCTTTTTTGGCTTAAACATCACTGTAGATCTTAGGGTTTAATTAGATTCATTAAAATTGTCCATCATTTTTTTTCTTTTTTTTTCTTGAAATTTATAGAAAATTCACATTAAATATTCACCTTACATCTCTTAACAAACTCAATTCATGCATTAAATACATCAACTCATCAATCCTTATCATTCATGCATTTTGACCAATTCATAGATTCAACTATGTCAACCTCAAATCTTGATTCATTAACAAACTATTAAAATGATGACACTAATTCTTTTTCAACCCTACTCTATAGTACTTTGTGCTCATTTTTACCATGTAGGAAAACACTTTGATTTTATTTTATTTTCTTCAAACAATTACTATAATGTATCATAATTCTCCCTCCTTACACAAGGTGGGACTATATGCCACTAGAGCTCTTATTTGTATATATGAAATATATTTTTGACTTCAATACATTGATTAAAATGATTGGGCCAGCCATACTTAAGGAATTGGAATTTAAACTCGATAGAGTTTCTTTCAATTCTTAGTGATGATCATGCTTTAAGGAAATTAATTATGAAAATTACATCAATCTTGCTAGATAGCCAAGCATTTAATAGAAGCAACATTTTTATTTTTTATCTATTTATGGAGAAATTTTTTGGTAAAAATTCATTTAAATTTTAAACTTTATCAAATAAAAAAAATTATATGAGATTTAATTATTTTTCTTGCATTGGTAGTATAGTATTCAAGATTTTCTACATTGAGAGTTTTTTTTTTTAGTTATCTATAATTTCATAACAAATGTTTCACAAGTAATTATATTCCTACCTTAATAATAAAGGGTTATTGATCAACTTTCTTAGAATCATGATTGGATATGTATCACCAACCACATCCTTCTTGAGAAAAAAATATGGTTGAATGTATGTAGTTTTAGAAATAGGGGTTACTTGGGGAGGGGGGGGTGGGGAGTCAGTAATTTACAAACTTTAGTTGCCAACTAGATATTATTATTTACTTTAAACAATGCATAATAAAGAAATAAAGTAATGTTGAATAGTAACAATAGCAATGTACAAAGATAACTCATAACACCATATTTTGTTAACTAGGGAAACATTGGCAAAGGGAAAACCCTAGTAGTGGGGATGATACCCACTAGATAATATATTGATATATAAGTTCCTTGTTAAAGGATGGACCCAGTTAGGATTTAATGAAAAAATTTAGTATAATTAGTCCCTGCTAGGAGACTTTGATTCCAACCCTATGAGGAGTTGTGCCAACCTTTTTAGGAGTTGTAGTATAATGTATGCAAGATGAGCCCATAGCCCAAACATGCAATTTCAAATAAAAGAAGAGCTCACTACTCAAACAAGTAATTTACTGTTATTTACCTTCCTTTTTTGATCTCTAATCTTTAGCTTGATCTTGGATCACTAGATAACTTTGCATCTATTGCTTTCACATATAGTCACAATTTGCAATTCACACTTGCACTTTGCTTCCACATAATATTGAGATAACACACTTCTTATCACAATAAGTCCTTTGTATAAATACAATCCCTTTACAAAAATTATTATTGGGTTAGCTAAGACCACAATTCACTTTTCCAAGTTAGAGTAAATATCGAGGATGTCGTCCCTTATTGGACAAGTAATTGTTTTGTAAACAAAACAATTCTTTCCTTCAATTATGTTGTCCTACATCATCAAAACATGATTATACCTATTATGTATAGTCTATACAAACTTTTGAGGTTATACACATCATCACCAACATGTATACTCTCTCCATTTAACTTCACTTGTCATAATATGACGTCTGCAACATGTTATAAACAAAACAATACACCATTGTATACTAAACTCTATAATTAGACAATTTTCTAATTACCAAACACTATGTATCTTTATTTCTAAGCTTTCCTATCAACATGTACATCATGTGTTTCCATTAATGACAACAATTACATATCATAATTATCCAATTGTCAACAATCTCCCTCTTTGGCATTAATGGAAACAAAATAGGGAAAATTGGCTAAGTGACAAAAAACTTAACATAAACAACATATAAACATTACATCTATTATAACTTGTTCAAATTTACATATATGTTCCCCCTTACAATATACTTTATACTTTTACAATCTTCACATATATTTCTCCCAACAATCTCTCCTTTTTTCATGTATACAATTTTCACATATCTCCCCCTTTGACATTAATGACAAAGGTCAAAATGTCAAGATTCTATCCAAAAACTTACAAAACTGATGTCCTTCCTTATGCTAATATTATCTTCATACAATCATCAAAAATGGTATTCAGATTGTCCATGCATTTGTTCCATATTTCTTTGGTAGGCTCAGGTGATGTGAGAATTGTACATAAATCATATGATGCAATCTCAACTACATTGATATCTAAATGAAAAAAGTTTGTATATGTGTCCTTGGTCTTGACACATTCCTCTAGCTTCTTCTCAACAAAAGATAAATCTAGAGCAATGGATTCTCAAAAATTAGATGTTCTTTTCAAGATCTACTCTTTCCAAAGTTCTAATTTCCTAATGTCACTATGAATACTAGCAACTTGACTCTTAAAATCATCAACTTTGCTAGATGGATGTTGGATCTGGCTATATAGAGCCTCTAGCTCACTCATCTTAGTCTCTAATTAATAGTCCAAATCTATAGTTAGTTTGTATGATAAGGTACACAACATACAAAGATTTCCCTTCCTGCTAACATTTTTGAAGTTCTTTTATGCATGTATCAAGATTGACTTAGTCATTCTTGATATTCTGGCAAATGGTGTGAAACAAGTTAGCATCATGGAAATTTGAGTCTTCACAACTACAACATTTAGCAAATTATTATACTCTTCATCAAAGGATTTTAGCACTACATGTGCTCTTTGTTCTGGGTCTGACTTAGTATGTTGTACTGTTAAAGTACTGTGTAGTCTGTTAGTTACTTCCATTAATGATCTCTGCAAAATTTTCACCATTTTATTCTTCTGTAAAAGTTTAGATAAGGATGAGATCAGATCAGTCTAATCATTATCATCAATAGCTAAAATCACAAGAGAGAGCAGAGTGGATGAACTAGATGGTTTAGTCTCATCCTCCCTCTATTTCTTTGTTGCTTCTTGTGCTATTTTCTCTTCCTCTTCTATCCTTTATTTTTCTTCTTTTTTCTCTCTTCTCTTTTGATCTTTTCCTCTCTTTTTCATTAGTTTTCTTTTTCTTCTCTTCTTCTACAATCTTTCTATTTTCTTCATCTTCCTTTCTTTTCCTATCTTCCTCAAGCAATTGTTGCCTGGCTTCCTCTATCTTCTATTTTTAAATTTCTATTAGCCTCTTCTCTTCCTCAATTTGTTTCAACTTTTCTTCAACATCGTCAATGTTTGGTACATTTGGTTTAGATCCACCAAATGGATTGGTACCATCAACATCAAGAGTAACATTGGTTTGATCAACCTACATAGTGTCACCACTTACTGACACTTTTGACATTCTAGGAGCTAGAGAAGATGATGTGTGTGATTCTAACAACATTTGACTGATAGCTACTTTTTTCTCCTTTCTCAACTTATCCTTCTCACCAACCATAAATAAGAAAGGCCTCAACTTATTTCTCAAGTATGGTGCAAGGTTATTCAACAATCTCTTAATTTCATCTTCATCATCAGTCTTGTAGATGGTCCTTAGCATAGACTTCTAAAGTTCAAGGTCTTCTTCCCTTGTAGGAGTCTTCTTATCTATAAGTCTCTCATAGACTTTTTGGTTCACTACTCCTCTGATATCTTTCAAACTTAGATCATTTACTATAATATATCTTACAATAGATATAACAATTTGATCCTTCTCAAAATTATTGTATAAGTCATAAAATATGTTCATCTGAATAAAGTTTCCTTCAATGGAAATTTTTGTGTTAATCTTCTCAATCTTTGGCTTCCAAGGTTGTCGAGCTTTGATTGCTACTTGCTTAGGTGGAGTCAACTTTTTAGCTTGTTTAGTTTCCTATTTCCCCCTCTTCCTCATCACTTGAATCAATTGTTAACAATGTTTTCTACCTCTTACTAGGTCCTATGGCCATTTTTTTGACTCTCTTTTTCTTTGAAGATACTGCTTCAATTAATCTTTCTAATTTTCTTTTCTATTCACTAGGCTAAACATTAGATACTACTGCATGTGCAATGCTCTATTATGAAGATGTCTCAACAACTAAAACTAACAAGGGTTGTATGTTCAATATACCTTGTTTCATTGTCTATCTCATGGCCTTAGATTCACTCACTGTCATTCCAACCTCAAATAATGCCTTCTTCATGATTGACTCAACCTTCTTGTGAGATGCTTTCTCCAAGGTTGCTTGATGAGCATGTTGTGTAATCTCATCAAATGTGCCAAATCTATACCTCTATAATCTTTTCCATAGTGCATCTGTCACTACTCATTATATCTGTTACTGATAAGTAGGGAAATCTCTTCAACACATGAAAGAATATGTGATTAATCAATGATTGGAATCTAAACACACCATTCTTGGTTCTTTTAATCTTTTTAGAATTCTTGAAGAGTTGCATCCTCAATATTTCACTTAGATTTACTTGTTCTTTCTCAACACATATCTTATAAGCTACATAAATAGTTCTTGATGAAATTTCATCTATCTTAGAACTTGCACAAACTAAATAAGCAATAATTCTGCTAAGAAATCTCACATCATCCTACTTGATGGAGTTGATTACCATAGCTTTCCCATTGTATACTACCTTAGTGTAACTTTATACTTTTTTCTTTACCAATTTCTAACCTATGGGTACACTTCCTTCTTTGCTAAGACCAGTTACCTCATGTCTAAGGTTGGCTAAAATGTCTACCACATTATCTTTCATCTATAGTTTTTCATCATGTATCCTACTCAATATGATTTGTGTCCATTCATTTGTATCTATCTTATCATAAAATGATACTTAAAAAATTCTAATTCCCTTAAGTGTTCAAAACCAAACTTCACTATCATGTCGTGGTTAAAGACCAATTCCATATCCTTATTCATATATTCACTACCACTTGACTCAAACTTACAATTAAAATAATTTTGTACATTTTCCAAATAGACTATGTTGTTTGGAGTGATGAACAATGCAAAGTTATGGTTTCCTTCATTAGGTTTTATGGAAACTATCTTAAACTTAGGTCTATCCTCCTTAACGTTGTGAACAACTAACATATCCATGAATCAACAATATCTTTTAGCAAAAAAAAATTGTAGAAAAATGATAAAATACCTCTCTCCAAAAATAGGGATTTCCTTGAAATCACTCTGACAAGTCACTTTTGAATGCTCTTCACTTTGAATGTGTTTGAAATGAAGTAAAATTCAATTTTGTACTCCATTTATCCATCAACTTGAGCTTGCATTAGTTGCATACTTCACAAATACGAAAAAGTTGTTATTTTCATTTTGTAATCAGATAACTACTCAAACTTATCTATCCAATCTTCAAGTGTCAACCAAGGTTTACTATAGCCTCCTTCCATCATGACAAATATCCTCAAACCATTACAATTATGACAATAAAAGTCCTTAACATAATTAAATGACTTATTAGTACAATCTCTTTTCATATGACCTATTTCATTACATAAAAAGCACTTACCTCTAAATTCATACCTAGTTTCCTTAGGAGTTTCCACATGCTTTGGTCCATCCAAGATTTCAATTTCCTTATTTTGTTGAACTTATTTAGGTTTCTTAGAAGATTGACTGGATTTAATCTTGTCTTCAAATTTGTCTTTTGCTTTTGGATCTAACCTAATCTTAGGTTTCTTCACAGACATGTTAATTAGATAGCCAAGACAAGTCTTCTCATAAGGTCTCTGTATAGACATTGAATCATCAAGCTTTTCTCTGCTAGAGTAAAGTTTCTCAAGTTGTTGTTTACTCTGTGTCAATTCACCTTTCACAATAGTATTGTACTTATGGAGTTCTTCATGATCTTCTTTCAATGTTTCAATTTCAAATGCTTTCTTTGCCAGACTTTCTCTCAAATCTGTATTTTTAGTCTTCAAATCAAATTCAATTTTGCTAGGATCATTTATCAAAGCCAGTTTTAGATTTGTAATATTCAACTCATGCTTCAAGATCTTGTATTATGTTTTCAACTTTGAATAGTCATCATCAATGGTTCCAAACTCAGTATATTTAGGCTTAGATTCAGATGTTCAATCTTTTCCTTCAATTGACCAATGTATACTTTGGAATCTTCATATTTATCCTTTAGCTTATCTCTTTCTTCAATAAGGAGATCAATTTGTTCAAGTGCTTCTTCAAGGTTCTTCTTCAACTATTCCATATTCATAGGGATCTTACTTAAGATGTTAAGCCTCTTCAAAGTAACTATGCACTAATACCAATTGTTATAAATAGGGAATATTGTGTGGGGGGGAGGGTGGGTGGTGAATCAGTTATCTACAAACTTTAGTTGCCAATTAGATATTATTACTTACTTTAAACCATGCATAATAAAGCAATAAAGTAGTGTTGAACAGTAACAAACACATACAAGCACTTCACTTCCTTATAATATCAAGATAGTACACTTCTTATCACAAGAAGTCCCTTTTATAAATACCATGTCTTTACAAAAATTACTATTGGGTCAACTAAGACCATAATTCACAATTCCAAGTTAAAGTACACATCTAGGATGTCAACCCTAATTGGACAAGTAATTGTTTTGTAAAAAAAATAGTTTTTTCCTTCAATTCCACTATCCTACATCATCAAGACATGATTATATCTATTCCATACAGTCTGTACAAACTTTTGAGGTTATACATGTCATCACCAACATGTAACCTACCTCCATGTAACTTCTCTTTTCATAATATCATGTCTGCAACATGTTATAGACAAAACAATACACTAGTGTAAACCAAAATCTATACTTAGACAATTTTTTTATTACCAAACACTAAGTATCTTTATTTTTGAGGTTTTCTGTCAACATGTACATCATTTTTTGTCATTAATGACAAAAATTACATATCATAATTATCCAATTGTCAACACATAGTCTCTATTTGTAGAACTAAGGTAGAAGGTAAATCCTTCAACAATTTTCTATCTTTAACTCTTCTTATTAAATAGGATTTATTAAAAAATCATCTCATTTATTCAGAGATATTATATGATGAAGATGTGGTGGGCATCATGCCACCAACAATCTTTTTGAAGAAGAGTTCCTTGTGAGTTATTCTTTTACATTGTCCAAAATTTCTAACTAAAATCTACCATCTCCTTTCAAAGTGTTGGCTCTCATCCAAATCCATTTAAGAAAAAATGTGAGCATAAGTGCTATGGAAATAGGAAAAGCTTTGAAGTGATATATCTTTAAAAAATGTCAAGTTAATTTCTAATCACTCTTATACTATAATGGCACCATACAAATAAATACAAAAATTGTTGCCAAGTGGGAATTATAGAAAAAGAATCATAAAGGGGCTAGAATGATAGAGACCAATGTCTCAAATTCAAAATATAATGATCCTAAAACCATGACCTTCTAAGAAGAAGCATTTTTTTTCTTATTATGATTCAAATGTAATTATAAAGAAACTATATATGCACAATAAAAGTAAACTTGTGGTAAGTCACTATTTATTTCAATGACTTAGATACATATTTATGTTAGGAATTCCAAAATCAGCCACCACCCATATTGTTAGATGTTGGTAAATAGATTTGTTCTTTTGAATTACAACTTTTGAATGCCCAAACTTGAAACAATATCTGGTTACAAATAGTTGAAAAGCCACTTGTGGATGAATGGGCTTTTCTCTGAATTGGTAGGTACAACTCCCTAGAATAGATTGGAAATGAATTATGTTCTTCTCCTAAACTAATTTGGGGTATGTTCTTGACCTGAGAATAGAAGAGGTATAACCAAGCTAGACCTAAATAGAATCTAACTTAGGCAAATAAAATTTTTTGAATATCAAAACAAGTTTATGAATTCACACATCTTATGAATTTGTAAAGCTTAACTAAATAATAGCTAGTACTAAACTAAGTAAATTTGAATATGAACTGTGATTAATAAATTGAAAATGCTGAAGGGATTTCACTTTGAATGAACAATAACACTGCCTACCAAATTCACTCATTGCTTCAAAATAGGGGAAGTGAAACTCTATTCTATCATTGTTTTGACTCAAACAAAAGAGAAAACATAAGACTAAATCTGACAAAAACTGGAATAGAAAATAATTAATATAAAATACCATTCAATTGTCTCTGCAAAAAAAAGTATTTCACACCAAAACATTTCCATCCTTCATTAATCTTTCAACCTCATACATATACAATTTTGAGATGGCCATTACAATGGAAGTTCAATCGGTTCATCTTCTCAAGATTGACAAATGGAAAGGCACCAATTTCCCACATTTCAATAATTACAAAAGAAAAGGTAGCATGCAAATTACTTCGACTTCTTCCCCTTTTTTTCTTTTTCTCTATAGGCCTTGCTAGAAACTATGATTAGGATGAGCTCTTCATGTCTAGGCATGTGGATATTGGTATATCTTAAGAGCAATTTAGAATGCTCTCTAGCCAACTCTTTCACAGCATTTAATTGATTTCACAATTCCTCTTTGGCAACATGTATGCATTCATTAAGTGTCTGTAGTTTAGCAACCTTGTCTTAACTATGGGAAGATATATCAGACAAACTATCCAGAAATCTAGAAAAGTTCTCCTTCATGACATTATTTCCAATAAATACTTTTCCCTAGCCACTAGTTTGAGAGTCTGTATGTAATCCCCTCATAAGTTCAAATCCTTTGTCTTGTGTCTTCTTCATCTTATCCTCTATTTGTCTAAGCCCTTTCTCTATAGACTAGATCATCTCAGTCTTAAACTGCATGCCTTGAAACCACTTGAATAGAGGTTCATCTCCATTTGGCAAGATCTTTGCCTCAATCACTTCCTTGGCCTTCATTTGGATGATCATCATTAGGAGGGAGATGCAATCATCACACTTCACTCTTTCTCTAGCCAGAGTATTGCTATTTGATATAATATTATCTTTTTATGTTTTGAACCTTAAGATAATATTACCAATCTACTAAAAAATAGCGGCTCCTTCTAATTTGAGCTTCTCAATCCATTCCTTACCAATTTGACCAAAATATCTATTTTCTTGGAGTTAAGAGATGAGGGCCTGAACTTCAGCAGCAATAGAATTTTTACTCACTGATACTCCGGAGATGGCTGCTAATGGAGTGACTAGTTGTCTGATGAATTTATTTAATTCTTCTATCTCAGCCTTCATCTTAGTCTTAGAAAACTTTAGAATTTCTAGTTTCCCCTCGATCACCTCATTGGTTGACTTCCATAAGCCAAATTTGGTGTCATGCATTGCTTCTCCAAGATCCACAGAGTGCAGAGTAAAATCTTCAGTTGTCATGTCCTCAATCTGCCCTCCTTCATTGGGCTTGGTGACCTCCATTGTCAAGTCACCTATTTCTAGATCTTGTTGAAGTATGGACAACATTTTTTGCTTCTTAACTCTTGTCAATGCAAACCTAGAGCACATAGTGAGAGATACATTATCTTTAGCAAAAGTGCTCTCATCTTTTCTTTTCCTTTTTCTCTCTAGAGTATCCTCCAGCTAGGAGTTAGTACCTATCACCTTGGAGGCCATCCTAAGTGATTCTATACTTAACATATTCCTCTTAGCTGGGGTGATTGTCACAGTAGCCAAATAAAAAGGATTCTTTGGATCTTGGGAGATGAGCTTAGAGGAAATCTGACCTTTATCCACTTCTAGAGTTTTCTTTACCACTTCATCTAACTCAGTAGGTTCACTATTATTTCTCTTTCCATCTCCTAAGTCTACTATTTGTATTAAAGAGCCACTTTGTTGTAGAAGTGTAGCACTTGCTAGTAGAATAGGACCATGATGAGGAGAGGGAATTGGAGTAGTATGGGGACAAGGAATTGGAGAAATATGAGGTGATGGAACTAGTGTGACATGGGGGGATGGAATTGAGGTGGATGTGCTATCCTTTGGTTCCTCCATCTTCTTTTCCTCAGCACCAATCTGGGATCCAATGATTGGGAGGGAGCCAACATGACAGGTCTTTGCTATGGGGACATTATTGTCCAAAGGCTGATCCCCTCCACCTAAAGGTTGAATTGGCCCTTTAGTGGAAGCTATGGTCACACCTAGTGTAGCACTCTGAGATGAAGTAGGCATTGTAGCTATTGGAGAAGCTTGAGTGGCTACACCTTTACTTTGGCTCCTCTTGGTTTTCCATTCAACCTATTTCCCTGTTCTCTTGATGATCCTAGCCATCATGATATCAAAATTTTCCTTAACATCTACATATGGCTCAAAACTTATGGAAATCCCCCTTAGCTTAGTTAAATATGTATTTCTGTACATATTTTGGCCATAATCCTCCAATCCTTCTACATCAAAGTTGATACCATATGTTTTGATTTTATCCACTATGAGCCTAGCAAAAGCACGATCTCTATTTTCAAGCTCATCTCTCTAGTCCACCCAATAGTCTTTGACTTGGTAACATGTTTGATCAGACTACCAATCTGCAACATCTCTCTTGCATACCATTTAGGTCAAACATAGGTCTTACGACCTCATATGCTTCTAATTGATATTTAGTCTCGAATGCTTTGAGCATATTTTCACATCAGAGCGAGACTCACAACTATAAGCTGCAACCTTCATAGGGAATTCATACATTTTCTTCTTTAGGCTTGCACTCAGCACATTCACCTAGATCACCTACCTCATGATCTCTCTTACCATGATCATATCGCTCGAATACCTAGGCAACTTCAAAGAAAATCTATCAAAAGTTGCAAGACATAAATATAAAAAGAATGAGAACTGGATAAAATAGCTAACAAACTGACTAATGGTTACCATTGCCTCTGGGTTGAACCTTCTCTCTGAGCATCCTTGGAGTTCCCTTCAAATTCCCATCATAAATGCATCATTAACTTTGACATATTCTACATAGCTATTATACAATTGTAAGCATGGATAGAATTCATAACTTTTCACATCATCAGGGAAGTTCTCTATTCTAGGAATAGCCTGGCCCCAATTGTAGAGAAGCTAACATATAAATCAGGAAAGAAGACATGTAAAAGGTGTTGTAAAATTTTGTGGTGCTAAGGGCTCTGGACAGATGGTCACTTACCTCATAGGCCCAATCAACATAATGTGTATCTAAATAGATAATTTATACTAGAAAGAAATATTATTTCAATAAAATTAAGTGCTTCCACCTTACCTTTCAATCTATGCAAGCGAACATGACATCTACGATCTTGGGATTGAGATCAATATTGAATAGAGTTTTAAGAACCTTACTCTTAGTTCCCCATGGTTTTTGGAACCAAGACCTCATAATTTATTTTCTCCACACCATCTTCTTTAAGGAGAACTCAAACATTGCCCCTCCTACTGTCAACTTAAAGAACTCTTCCCATTCTAGAACTCAGAGTAAATTTACCATAGTTTGCCTATCAATAGAGATTAGAACTGTATGATCAAGTACCAAAATTTGTCTAGTATCTGAGTTGTAGTGATTTATGCATTCAACAATTAATTGCAAAGCTTGAACTGCCACTGTAAACCTAGCTACTTCCACTAGCCCACTTCCTCAGAGCTTCTTGGTTATAGGGTGAATTGACTCTAACCTTAGCCTCCTTTGAAAGTCTTGCATGTCATAGAAATGGAGCGAGGTATCTGTGAAACCCTGCAATGTGGATTTGATCCCATTAAGTCTGTCAAACCTAGCAAATCTGGTTGCCATTTTAACTAAGGTAGAAGTGGATCAAAACCTTAAAATTAGAGGAAGCACAGAGGATAGAATTCATGAGTATAAGAGATTTAAAAATGTTGTACAATTCAATAGTATAACAATTCAAGAAAAAATTGTAATTTGAAAAACTGTTATGTTTCTCCCTATATAGAAATCCTAATCCACCCATTAATCTTCAAGATTCATGCCACATGAATAAAATAAAGGATAAATCTATTGGATTAGTAAATGCAAGAATTTCTAATGGACTTTTCCATGTCTTTTCACTATTTTTGTTGGCCCAATGGTAACTTTCCTTTATTACATACTCACCTTCCCATTTTTCACCTAGTTCTAGAGAATTAAGAATGGAGTACTCTGTAAGGAAATATCTGCTCAACTAGATTCTGCTCACTACACTTCTGTGATCTTTAGTTTTTCACTCAAGCTTTGTTTACCTTCTAACTTTTGGGTTAGCCTTTTCTCTGAGTTTGGAAAACCACAAAAGGACTATGAGGGTCAAAAGAGGGCCCACTTCTTCATTTTTTCCCTTTACAAATACCTTTAGCAAAAAATTGACTTTATGGGTCGAAAGCCCGCCGTGGAGAAGTCATTTTAGAGTTTTTCACTTAAGGTGATTCTAAGCACCATGATGAATCCCAAATGTAATCCAAAGTAGAATATTGTGATGAAAGTAAGGTTTATCCATAGAACAACTCATTCTCTTCTTGTTTTAATCTGCAAGCCACATTTATTAACCTTTGCAAAAAATTACCTTCATGCATTGAAAACCCATCGAGAAGAAGGCAATGTTTGATTCTCTGCAAGCTTCATTTTTTTATGTGTAAATCATGATAAGTTGCAAAAAATTCCATCCTCAAAAATATCTTTGTGAAAATCTTTTTGAAACATAAGGATCTGCATCGAATTATATTCTAGACTACCCACAAACTCACGACATCAAGGAAAACCCACCCAGTTATGTAATGCAGGAGAAGGAAAAGGTGGGAAATCTAATGGAGAAACTTTTCACCTAAGGAGAAAAGACTAGACTAAGACATACCCAGACCATACTAAAACACAAAACCTTTTCCACTTTGCAAAATGGGTATAGCATTAAAAGTGGGGCAACAATTGGCTCTCACTAGAGACTTGGGTAGAGCATACCCAAGCAAAGAACTTAAAATCTCTAGTTTTACAAAGAAGATAAAAGGTGGCAACACAACAAAAAAAAAAAAAAAAATGAGGAAAAGAATAGGAAAACAAAAGCAAGGAAAGGAGACTAACTAGGAAACACGAAAAGAAACTAAACCTAAGTATAATACAATATAAGGGTTACCTGTTCTCAATTTGCAATTTGATAAACCTTCATATCCTAACCATTATAGGTCAAGGGTAGTACTTCACCATCTTCATAAGCCAATTTGAAAGAATTATTCTCAAATTCCTGATGAATTCTGAATGGACCTTTCCATAAGGTGTCAAACTTCTTATGCATACCTTTTGGAGCACTTTGTTTATCCAAAAGTAACACACTGTCTCCTACCATGAATTTCTATGGTCTAGCCTTCTTATCAAATAGATCCTTCACCTACATCTGATGTTGTGTAATGTGATCCACCATTTCTTTTCTTTCCTCTTCAAGTTTGCTCAGATACAAAATTCTCTTCTCTAGACCATCTTTGTAGATATCATCTTCGATCACCATTCTGAGTTTTTTGCAGCCAATTCAAAAGGTAATGGTAGATTAGCTTCAACACCATACACTAATTTAAATGGAGATATGTTGATTGCTCTTTTAGGTGTCACCCTGTCTACCCATAGTGCCTCATGAATTTTCCTATGCCAAATCTTTTGAGTGTTCAAGACCAAATTCTTAATAATATTCATCAAATTCTTGTTGCTAGACTCAGGTTGACCATTTCCTTGTGAGAAATAATCAGATGAGTGACTAATAGTAATTCCATACTCAAATAAAAAATCAGTAATCTCAATTGAAGAAAAGTAGGTTGCATTATCCATCACTAATTTGATAGGAACACCAAATTTGACTAGTATGTTCTCTTTGATGAATTCACATACTACTTCGAAAGTGGTTTTCTTGGTTGCTTTGGCTTCCACCCACTTAGTGAAATAATCAATTGTAGTTATCATGTACTGATGACTAGCACTGGATGTTGGACTAATTGGGCCAATAAAATCAAGACCCCATTATTGAAATGATCCTTCAATGATGACAAGTCTTAATGGTAGAGAAACTAATTAAGGATGTCTAGTGAACATCTTACATTTTTCACCCTTTACCACCCAAGAATAAGCATCTTTGAACATCCCAAGCCAATAATAGCAATGTCTCAATATTTTGAAATCTATGACAAAGGATTAAAAATGCCCTTCACAAGCTTCATCATGAAAAGTTTTCAATAGTTTTTCTTGTTGTTGTTTGTCCACACATCTGAGAAAAGTGTCATCAATACCTTTTTAAACAATTTTCCATCCCAAATTACATACTTAGCTTCTTTCAATTTAAGATCCCTTCTTTGTTTTGTATTTAGGCCCTCTGGGCATTCTCCGTATGTTAATAGGTAAGAAATATTTTCAAACCATGAATCATGAAGACCTACTGCTAATACTACTTGTTGTTCACTTAATTCTTCTGATTCTTCAATGATCTTATTTTCTACAATTTCTTTACACAATGCATTACCCCTTACTATCTTGGTAGGCTTAATTTCTATATCATATTCTTGACTCTTTTCTATCCATGCTCCTCTGACATTACAACCTACATCGTGTTGTGTTAACACACTTTTCACAGCTACATCTAGGACAAAAATGACAGAGTGTGAATGCAAGATATAGAATCAAAAATTCTTGAGTGCTTTGACTACTACATAAGCATGCTTCTTGATCTATGAGAATTTCAACTCATGATTTTTCAAGGGTATGCTCATGAAAGCTATTGGGGCTTGTATCCCTTCATCATTGTCCTGCATAAGTATTGCCGATAAAGTATGTTCAAAAGCATAATAGTAGATGAAGAAATCTCGCTTATAATTTGGGTGACTTAAAATTGGGGCATTAGCAATAGCTATTTTTATATTCTGAAAGGCTTTCTTTCCCACCTCATGCCATTTAAAATTTGAATTTCCCTTCATCATGTTCACAATATGTTTAGTGGTGTCTATGAAATCTGGTACAAACCTTCTAAGGAAATTCACTTGCCCAAAGAATAACCTAACCCCTATTTTATTTGAAGGCAAACTTGACCTTCGAATGGCCTCTACTCATTTGGGATCAATTCTAATGCCTTCTTGAGATACTATATGACCAAGGAGCTTTCCTTCCATTACATAGAAAACTGATTTCTTTAGATTGAGTGAGATTCCATGTTCTTGGCATCTTTGTAAGACTTTCCTTACATCTTCCATGTGGTCTTTTCTCTTTTTTGAAAACACGGTGAGGTCATCTAGGTATATAACTACAATTTGGTCCTTCAAATCAGAAAACATCAGAATGTGGCACCATCATTGATAAGCCCAAATGGCATTTTGTGATATGCAAACGTACCCCAAGGAGTGGTAAATGTTGTCTTATGGTGGTCTTTCTTGTCTACCTCAACTTGATTGTAACCTAAAACCCTGTCAAGCATGGACATCATTTTAGATCTAGCCACTATTTGTAGTAAGTAATCCATATTGGGGAAAGTGAAATTATCCTTCAAGGATGCCTAGTTCAAATTGCATAAATCAATACAGATCCTTATTTCTTCATTCTTTTTTTTGACTGGTACTATGTTAGCTACCCAGGTAGAGTGATGGATGCAGTAGATGATTCTTCCTTTCAACATTTTATCTACTTCCCAAAAAATGGCATCTGCGACCTTAGGATTATAATTCCTTTATTTTTTTCGAAAAGGAACCACATCAATTTTGAGTAGAACTTGATGTTTTACCTCCCCACCTCAATAGCTTTTTAGATCTTTGTAACTCCAAGAAAAGACATCCCTATATTCCATGAAGAGTTGTTTTGTAGCTTCCTTTTCTTCAGGCAAACATCATTTTCCAATGTTGATCATTTTAGGGTCATGGGTGTCTCTGATATTTACCCCCTCATATTCTCTGGTGGTAGGTCCCCTTTCTACCCTCTTCTTCTTTATGTAGGCATCATGTCTGTTAAATAATTTTTCTAAGGCTACGAAGTATAGGTGAATTATATTACCTTGCAATTGAATTTTACCATTTTGATTCTTCTCAACATCAGAACTTTCATGATTATCATTTTTGGATTCATGTGCAGAACTAGATTTGTCATTTCCTAGGAACAACTATAAGCTCTTGTTATCTTCAAAAACTTTCTAGGATTCTACATTGTCTAGAAAAAAATCTTGATACACAATTTCAATATGGTATTTCTTATCTCTAAAATCTGGATAAGGTAGTAGCAAAGAAGCAGAAATTGCTAGAGAATCAACTTTGGTGTTCATCTCCCTTAGCATCGCTTCAATAGAAAAGGCATCTAAACCTTCTATCTCATCCCAAAATCTATTTCTATAGTTCTTTAACCTATGATTTTTCACAGAATATTGTCCTTTAATTTGTCTAACTATGAGTTCTGCATCACCTCGAGCTCTCTGGATCTTTACTCCTCTTTCTTTTGCTGATATTATCCCCAAAAACAAAGCCTCATATTTTGTAGTATTATTCATATTTCTAAATTCTAATTTGAAAGCCAAGGGCTTAGGTTCTCCCTTAGGGGGTATCAATACTACACTTGCACCAAACCCTGAGGAGGCACAACTTCCATCAAATTCAAGTGTTCATATGCCTATTACATCTTTGTCCCCATTGAGAATTCCTTTGCTTTGATCTTCATCTCTTTGTCCATCTAGAGCCTCTTCAGTGAATAACCATGAATTTAGAACCATGAATTTTTCCTTTTCTTTAGGTTCTAACTTAACTTTCTTATTCCTAATAGGTGTGATTGCTTGGGACTAGTCCAGCTTAATTTCTCCTCCTAAGTCTTGGCAGAAACTCTTACTTAAAAGAAGTCCATAGCTTTCTGAAATATCTGCTACTAAGATAGTCAATAAGAGTTTCTTCTCTGGATGTAAGGCCAAGGCTACTTGAGCATCTTTGATTTTCCCAAGTAAAGGGACTTGTTTGGCATCCATAGCATAACACCTCCCATGCACTTTAGTAAGATTGAGACCCAGGGTTTTAGTTATGAAATATGGCATAACATTATTTGATGCACCCGAATCTATTATGCAATTGCTTAATTTGCACCCATTGATATATAGTGAAATATAAAACAAGTTGGGTTTCTACCCTAGGGAGGTTTCTAAAATAGTAGAATCCTCTTGGCTAAATAGATTAGATGTCAAGGTTTCATCCTCTTTTTCAATAGTTACATTATGATTCAAATCTAAGGTATTCCCTTTACATCTATCTACTCATCTTTTTAATTCAGAGGGATGAGACTTCAAATAGTCTATAGGGGAAATTTGAATTTTTCATTCTTCATAGAATTGGATGAAATTAAAAGACATTTTATCCTTACCCATTTGTGAAGTGAATATTCCTTGATCAATATGAACATTACTTTTTGAAGTGTTAGGATCATTCTTGTGAGCATGACTAGGAGATTGATTCTTTTACCTTTGACCTCGAGTCAACACTGTGTAAGAAGTCCCATCAACAGTCACATAGAATTCACCTTTTGATTCAAAATCTAACTCATATTCTAAAAATAAATTTCCAGAGTTGCCATTTGAGTATGAATCTGATTCTAAGCTAGGGGTCACAATGTTCAGCTCATTGGTGGATAATAACTGCATCATACAAGTTGTTTCCAAATAGCTCACACTATCATGATCTATTGTCAAATGAAAGATGTACATATTTCCTTTCTTTGGTGCTTCCTCAATCTACAACCTGGGTTGTGAGCCTATAAGCTACAGATATCTTCCATCATTATTCCTTCTAGGCAAGTTTTAATAATTTCACTGATAGGAATTATTGAATCTGGGTAATTATTTTTTTATTGCTATCAATTCATTCAACAATTTTTGGATTATTTCATCAGAGGATGTGGTATTACTAGATCTTCCTTTATTTTTAAGCTCTCACTTCCATTTTCCCACTAAAATCAAATCATCTTCAAATTCAATTTCCTTCTTTTGTGCATCTGCTAAATCCATGTGATGTGCTCTTCTCAAATCATAATTGACGTTTGGGGGCATCACACTTATAAAGAATGTTTTCAAATTACTATTTGTAGGTCTATCAGCAATTGGAATTCTACTAATGATCTTATTGAACTTGGAAACAAAATCTCCCATACTCATGGTGGATTGCTTTTTAATGGAATTCAACTGTGTTAACAAGGCATGCTCATCTTCCATAGTTTTAAACCTTGTCTCAAATTCTATTCTCATCGTATCCCAATCAGTAATTAAACCATCATATAAATGATAGAACCAATCTACTACACCTTATATTAAGGCTTCCACAAATAATCTTACAGCAACATCTTCATGTCCAACTCCTAATATGTGTGCAGCTACAAAGAAGGCTTTAACGTGGTCATCTGTAGTAACCTTCCCATCTCCTAAAAATTTTGGGAAATTCTTCCTTGAACTAGCTAGGAGGGGATGATAAGCTATTAGTGCTAATGGTCATGTTGTTGTGGCCCATTGAGCAGCCATGATTGTTCTAGTAGTGTATGGCAGGAAATTAACAACTGGGGGAGCAGCAATTTTGTACAGGGCCAATACCTGATACGTAGTGTGCAAAGTAAGTTAGTGTCTTGATTCCTAACAAGGGAAGGTGGTCTACTCTAAATTTTCTTTTCAACTTTCTACTTTGGAACATCTAAGATGGAAAAATCAAGATTTGCAAGTTTATCAAAAATAGGGTCTTGCCCACCCTGTTCCTTGGTACTTCTGAGGAACCTTGCTTGTTCCAGGATGATATGTTAGTTTTATCTTTGAGTACTTCTCTCAATTGTCTTTCTACTCTTCAGATGTCCCTCCTTTTAAAAGCCCTTTCTAAAGCTTTAGCTCTTCTTTCTTCTTCTTCCAATATTTGATTAGTGTTCCTATAATGCTCAATGTTCCTCCTATGTCTCCGAACAAATGTATTAAGGGATGAAATAATGTTTTCTTGGTCATCTTGAAAACAAAGGTTAGGTTGGAACATGAAATAATGTTTTCATGAGGTAGTACCATTTTTCTTCATGACATAGGATTTTTGGTCAAGCAACTATTCATATCACCGGTAAAGTTCCCAAAAATCTATTGGTAAATAGATTTTTTCTTTTGAATTATAAGTCTTGAATTCTCAAACTCGAAAAAATATTTGGTTACAAACAATTGAAAAGCCACTTGTGGATGAATGGGCTTTTCTCTAAATTGGTAGGTACAACTCCCTAAAATAGATTTGCAATGAATTATGTTCTTCTCCTAAACTAATTTGGGGTATGTTCTTGACCTAAGAATAGAAGAGGTATAACGAAGCTAGACCTAAATAGAATCTAACTCAGGCGAATAAAAAAATTTGAATATCAAAACAAGTTTATGAATTCACACATCTTATGAATTTGTAAAGCTTAACCAAATAATAGCTAGTGCTGAACTAAGTAAATTTGAATCTAAATTGTGATTAATAAATCAAAAATGCTGAAGAGATTTCTCTTTGAATGAACAATAACACTACCTATCACATTCATTCGTTGCTTCAAAATAGGAGAAGTGAAACTCTATTCTTTCCTAGTTTCGACTCAAACAAAAGAGAAAACATAAGACTAAATCTAACAAAAACTGGAACAGAAAATAATTGATATAAAATACCATTCAATTTTCTCTACAACATAAAGTACTTCACACCAAAAAATTTCCAACCTTTCATTAATCTTTCAATCTCTTACATATACAATTTTGAGATGATCATTACAGTGGAAGTTCAATCGGTTCATCTTCTCAAGATTGACAAATGGCAAGGCACCAATTTGGCATGTTTCAATAATTACAAAAGAAAATAAAAGAAAAGTCAGAATGTGAATCACTTCGACTTCTTCCCCTTTTTTGCTTTTTCTCTGTAGGCCTTGGTAGCAACAATGATCGGGTTGAGCTCTTCATGTCTAGGCATGTGGATATTGGTATACCTTAAGAGCCATTTAGAATGCTCTCTAGCCAACTCTTTCACAAAATTTAATTGATTTGGCAGTTCCTCTTTGGCCACATGTATGCATATGCTAAGTGCTTGTAGTTCAGCAACCCTGTCTCGATTATGGGAAGATATATCAGACAAACTATCCAAAAATTTGGAAAAGTTCTCCTTCATGACATTGATTCCAATAATTGTTTTTCCCTGGCCACTAGTCTGAGAGTTTGTATGTAATCCCCTCATAAGTTCAAATCCTTTGTCTTGTGTCTTCTTCACCTTATCCTATGTTTCTCTAAGCCCTTTCTCTATAGACTAGATCATCTTAGTCTTAAAATACATGCCTTGAAGCCACTCGAACAAAGCTCCATCTCCCTTTGACAAGACATTCACTTCAACCACTTCCTTGGCCTTCATTTGGATGATCATCATTAGGAGGGAGATGCAATCATCACACTTCACCCTTTCTCCAGCCAGAGTATTGCTATTTGATATAATGTTATCTTTTTTTGTTTCCAACCTTAAGATAACATTACCAATCTACTCAACAATAGCGGCTCCTTCTGATTTGAGCTTCTCAATCCATTCCTTCCCAATCTAACCAAAATGTCTATCTTATTGGAGTTGAGAGATGAGGGCATGAACTTTAGTAGCAATAGGATTTTTAGTCACTGATACTCCAGAGATGGCTACTAACGGAGTGACTAGTTGTCTGATGAATTTATTTAATTCTCCTATCTCAACATTCATCTTAGTCTTAGATAACTTTAAACTTTCTAGCTGCCCTTCAATCACCTCATTGGTTGACTTCCATTAGCCAACTTTGATGTCATGCCTTGCTTCTCCAAGATCCATAGAGTGCAGAGTAAAATCTTCAGCCGTCATGTCCTCAGTCTACCCTCCTTTGTTGGGCTTGGTGATCTCCATTGCTAGGTGACCTATTTTTGAATCTTTCCCAAGTCTAGACAAGGTTTTCTAATTATTAACTCTTGTCAATGTAGACCCAGAGCAGATAACAAGAGATACAGTATCTTTAGTATAACTGCTCTCATCTTTCCTTTTCCTTTTTCTCTCCAGAGTATCCTCCAACCAGCAGTCAATACCTATCACCTTGGAGGTCATCCTAAGTGATTCTATACTTAACATCTTCCTCTTAGCTAGGGTGACTATCACAGTAGCCAAAGAGAAAGGATTCTTTGGATCTTGGGAGATGAGCTTAGAGGAACTCTAACCTTTATCAACTTTTGGAGTTTTCTTTACCACTTCATCTGACTCAATAGACTCACTATTGTTTCTCTTTCCATCTCCTAAGTCTACTATTTTTATTAAAGAGCCACTTGGCTATAGAAGTGTAGCACTTGCTGGTGGAATGGGACTATGATGAGGAGAGGGAATTGGAGTAGTATGGGGAAAAGGAATTGGAGAAATATGAGGTGATGGAACCGGTGTGACATGGGGGGATGGAATTGAGGTGGTCATGATATTGTTTGGTTCCTTCATTTTCTTTTCCTCAGCACCAGTTTGGGTTCCAATAACTAGGAGGGAGCCATCATGATAGGTTTTGGCTATGGGGACATTATTGTCCGGAGGTTGATCCACTCCACCTAAAGGTTGAGTTGGCCCTTGAGTGGAAGCTATGGTCACACCTGGTGTAGCACTTTGAGATGAAGTAGGTGTTGTAGTTTTTGGAGAAGCTTGAGTAGTTTCACCTTTACTCTAGTTCCTCTTGGTTTTCCATTCAACCCATTTCCCCATTCTCTTGATGATCCTGGACATCATTATATCAAAATTTTCCTCAACATCTACATACGGCTCAGAACTGATGGGAATCCCCTTTAACTTAGTTAAATATGTATTTTTATACATATTTTGGCCATCATCCTCCAAGCCTTCTACATCAAATTTGATACCCTGTGTTTTGATTTGCTCCACTATGAGCCTAGCAAAAGCATGATCTCTACTTTTGAGCTCATCTGTATAGTCCACCCAATAGTCTTTGACAGTGGTAACATGTTTGATCACACTACCAATCTACAACACCTCTCTTGCATACCCATTTAGGTTGAAAATAGGTCTTATGACCTCATATGCTTCTAATTGATATTTAGTCTTGAATGCTTTGAGCATATTTTCTGCATCAAAGTGAGACTTGCAACTATAAGCCCCAACCTTGATAGGGAATTCATACCCTTTTTTCTTTAGGCTTACACTCACCAAATTCACCTAGATCGCCTGCCTCATGATCTCTATTAGCATAATCATATTGCTCGGATACTTGGGCAACTTCAAAGAAAATCCATCAAAAACTGCAAGATGCAAATATGAAAAGGATGAGAACTAGATAAAATAGCTAACATACTGACTGATCGCTACCATTTCCTATAGGTTGAACCTTCTCTCTGGGCATCTTTGGAGTTCCCTGCAAATTCTCATCTTAAATGTGTCATTAACTTTGACATATTCTACATAACTATTCTGCAATTGTAAGCATGGATAGAATTCATAGCTTTTCGCATCATCAAGGAAGTTCTCTATTCTAGGAAGGCCTGGCCACAATTATAGAGAAGCTAACATATAAATCAAGAAAGAAGACATGTAAAATGTGTTGTAAAATTGTGTGGCATTAAGGGCTTTGGATAGATGCTCACTTACCTCATAGGCCCAATCAAAATAATGTGTATCTAAACAAATAATTTGTACCAAAAAGAAATATTGTTCAACAAAATTAAGTTCTTCCACCTCACCTTTCAATTTGTACAAGAGAACCAAAATATCTACGATCTCGAGCTTGAGATCAGTGTTGAATAGAGTTTTAGGAACCTTACTCTTCGCGCCCAACAGCTTTTGGAACCAGGACCTCATAATTTCTTTTCTCCACACCATTTTCTTCAAGGAGAACTCAGAAATTGCTCCTCCTACTTTCAACTCCAAGAACTCTTCCTATTCTGGAATTCGGAGGCAATTTACCATAGTTTTCCTATCAATAGAGATTAGAATTGTATGATCATGCAGCAAATTTGTCTTGTATCTAAGTTGTAGGCATTTATACATTCAATAATTAACTCTAGAGCTTGAACTACCAACAGAAACCCAACTACTTCTAGTAACCCACTTCCTCAAAGCTTCTTGGTTATAGGGTAAATTGGCTCCGACCTCAACCTCCTTTAAAAATATTGCATGTCATAGAAACAGAGTGAGGTATCTATGAAACTCTACAATGTGGATTTGATCCAATTAAGTCCATCAAACCTATCAAATCTAGTTGCCATTTTATCTAAGGTAGAAGTGGATCAAAACCTTGAAATTGAAGGAAGTGCAGAGGATAGAATTTGCAAGTATAAGAGATTTGAAAATGTTGTGCAATTCAATAGAATAACAGTTCAAGAAAAAGCGGTAATTTGAAAAACTATTATGTTTTTTATTAAGTAAAACAAGTTTTACAGGGATCCTGAAACCCAAATGTTTTACATAATAACATAAATATAAATAACAAGAAAAGTACAACTAGTATGCATTTGCTTATAAAAATCCAAAACCAAATGACAGCCCATGGCTAGGAAATAAGAACTAGTAATTCTAAATAAGGGTGTAACAAAAAATGAAAAAATGTTATGTTTCTCTCTATATAGAAATCCTAATCCATCTGTTAATCTTCAAGATTCGTGCCACACAAATGAAATAAAGGATAAATCTATTGGATTAGTAAATGTGAGAATTTCTAACAAACTTTTCCATGTCTTTTCACTGTTTTCGGTTGCCCAATGGTAACTTTCATTTATTACATACTTATCTTCCCATTTTTCACCTAGTTCCAAAGAATTAAGAACAAAGTACTCTATAAGGAAATATTCGCTCAACCAGATTTTGCTCACTACGCTTCTCCAACTGTGATTAGCTTGTTTCCATTATCATCTTAAGGTGTCTTACATGCAATTTGTGTACCCAATTTTCTTACAAATTCAATTTCTTCATGAATGTGGAAAATCACCTTCATGGGTCAAAAGCCCGTCGAGGAGAAGCAATCTTCAGTTTTTCGCTCAAGCTTTGTTTACCTTCTAACTTTTCGGTTAGCCTTTTCTCTGAGTTTGCAAAACCACAAAAGGATTGCGTGGATCAATAGAGGGCCCACTTCTTCATTTTTCCCTATACAAATAACTTTAGCAAAAATTGACTTCATGGGTCGAAAGCCTGCCGTGGACAAGTCATTTTAGAGTTTTCTACTTAAGGTGATTCTGAACACCATGATGAATCCTGAATGTTGTTCAAGGCAAAATATTGTGATGAAAGTAAGGCTTATCCATAGAACAACTCATTGTTTTCTTATTTTAATCCACAAGCCACATTTATTAACCTCTACATAAAATCACCTTAATGGGTCGAAAACTTTCCGAGGAGAAGGCAATGTTTGATTCTCCTCAAGCTTCATTTTTTTATGTGTAAATATTTATGAAACACAAGGATCTCCATTGAATTAGGTTCTAAACTACCCACAAACTCATGACATCAAGGAAAACCCACCTATTTATGTAATGCGGGAGAAGGAGAAGTTGGGAAATCTAGTGGAGAAACTTTTCACCTGAGGAGCAAAGACTAGACTAAGGCATACCTAGACCAATCTAAAACACAAAATCTTTTCCACTTTGCAAAATGGGTATAGGATGAAAAGTGCAGCAACATTAGAGTAATTGGATATTTCCTAATTAACTCTAGCTTTCTTAAGCTAAACTTTAGGCATTTAATAATTAATTTTTTATTAATTATTATGATGCAACCTAGGTTAGACCTTTTTAGGATTTCAATCTCCTTTATAAGGACAATTTCTCATTGTAAAGAATTATTTCATTTTTTATAATAGAAATTTCTCTTTTTGCTCATGAAGAATGTCTCATCCGTGGATCTGATAATTCTATCCTCCATAGCTTTTTCTTCTCACTTTCTGTGATAGGTGTTTGCATGCAGGTGATTCTTGCGAGTTGTGGGGTTGATATTTCATCAACTTCAACATGGTATTAGAGCTCTAGATTTGCATGCCTCTATTCTATTTTTGAGAGATTTGGCATTGATTTTAAAATCTATGTCTTTCAAAGGATATTGGATCTAGGGGGAACTATTTTTCGGAGCACTTTGAGACCAAACAGACATCACTGTTGAGCTCAGAGCACTCAAAACCCCTATTTCCATATAAAATACATTTAATTTGGATGTTTTTGAAATATGAGGCAAAAAAAATTACACCTAGGTTATTTTAGCCTAGGCACACATCTCGAGGCAGTGATTTTTTATCCAAAAAAATAATTTGGAGGATTTTTTCTTTTTAATTTTAGAAATAAAAATCTTTCACATGTCAAAGGTGCTTTCGTTTTACAAATTCAAAGGAGTGCATTTATCAAAAGTTTCATCCGCTAACTTTGGGCTTCCTCTATCGTGTTTGATTAGTGTACCTTATCAGATAGATGGTCCCACCCTCCTCTGTCCAAAACTAGTTTATGCTACTAGCACATAGACCCCACAAGATTTGGATTTTTGACATATGCGCCATACAATATTTGGGGTACATTCTTTTTTAGAAACTCTTGGCTCATGCACTTATTTGGAGGACTTTTTTCATTGGGAGATCCTGCCTTAATTTTGGAATCAAATGGTGTTTGGTGGAGGATTTTTTGGGATCCGAATCATGTGTGTTTGGACTACTCCATTTCCCATTTCTACACTTTTTTTCTTGGAGGAAAAAAAAATTAGGGCTCTACACTCCATGCCTACAAGTGTGGCTAGTCGCCTTGATGTTTGGCTCTAATCTTCTTGTCTTCTGTAGATTTTTCTCTTGGCCTCTATCAATAATAGGGCACCATATTTCTCGACCCTCTTCTTCAACATGAAAAGAAGATGGTTTACTGAGTTCTTTTCTTGGGTGACTTGCTTGATCAACTTGATTGGGTCCAACACCTTGGGCTTTGGAATCCATGCATTTTTTTTTAGCTCAAGGTTGGTGGACATGCATTTTACTCATGCATATGCTTAGGCATCTCCATCCTCTTGTTTTCATGCTTTATTTTGAGGCCACATGGACCATCTTTTTTTTTGTTTCATCATTTGGTTGTTGCATGACCAGGGCCCACCTCCATTTTATTTCAAGTTCTATGTAGTTTTCCAAAAGCTCCACTAGATTTCTCTTAGCAATTTTGTGGCTTAGTGGGTGGATTGATGGCAACTATTCCTTTGGTATTTTTATTTTCCATGGTTTTGGGCTCCACCTTAGGTTGACAATTAGTATAGAGACTTTTTAGAAACACTCTTTCCAAGCTTCACTCCCAGTTTGGCCTGCATGTTGTATTTCTTTGCCTGTCACCACCATTATTTTCTCTAGTTTTTGTGTAATCTTGACTTGTCCAGTCCACCTATGTAGTGGACCCTTCTTTGAAATCCCATGTGTTTTATTTTGACTTCGACTTGGATATTTATTGTTGGCCTTTTGGAGGATGATGTGTTTTTTTTCTCTAGGTTTATTGATGGGATATAGTGTCAAAGTTTTTGTTTTTTTTTAACTTTATTTTTTGGCACATGCAAAATTTGGTCATAGGATTTTTTGGCATCAACTACCTTTTCTCTAGCAACAATGATTTTCTAGCACATTGGATGTTTTTTTCTATCTTTTAGGTCATTTTTAGGCATTTTTCCTCGATGATCATTTGACCATCAAATTTGGGCTCGTCACTTGCTAACATCAACATCATGTTAGCATTGCATCAGTACTCCTATCACCCCTCCAGGCCTTATTTGGACCTACCTTCAATTTTTTGCTCATATCTCAGGCATACAAACTCCATTTTTTGCAAATGAGATATCACCAAAAAGTTGGTTCTGAGTCTATCACAATGGTACAAGTAATTTTTATTTTTTATGGTTTTTTTGCTATCAAAGTTAGGGGCACAGTTTTGCATGCCGAGAGACATATCTTGAGTAGTTGATCTCCAATTTGGGTAATCTTTATATTGTTGGAAATGCCTTTCCAATCTCTTTCTAGTGATGCTATTTGTTTTCCTAGATTTTGCTCCAAGCACATTGTATTCAATCTTTCTTGTTTTTTTCATTTTGGTGGATATCTTTGATGTTTTAGGTCTTGAGATTAATTTTTTTACTTCAAATGATTCGTCATGGTTTTTACTATCTACTGTACAAGCCCTATGTCTCTTCTCATCTATTTAGACATCATTTGTATGCATTATTGCAAACACACTAAGATAAAGTACCATATTTCATTTGTGTTTTTTCAGTTGTTTTTCCTTTTTTTTCCTTCTGATTCAAGTAGTGTCATCTGAGGAAACTCATGTAGACTATTGTATTCTTAGGATTCACCATATCTTGTGTCTTATTATACATGCACTACTCTGATTAAAGTGCCATGTGGGGTTGATTTTTTTCCTATTTTTTCCATCTTCCTTTGTCTAGTGAGTTTCCCTTCTATGACATTAGCCACATGACATATCTGAGATTGATCACCTCAGTACACACATTTATACTCTTTTGTGCATCTTGATTGTGGTTCCTTGACATATAGTTCTTTTGTCCCACTTTTCTAGTTTCCTGTCACCTCACCTTTGTCTGCATTAGGAGAGTTCTTATGCTTCTTTGGTTCGATGGAGTGAGCTATGTATTCAAAAAAAATTCCTATGTACTAGGCAGATGCAGTGGTTGGGTACCTATGCATTTCGGTGAGATGGATCATTTACCATATAGACACTCTTCTTTTCATTCCTACTTTGGTTGTAGTCTTCCATGTTCAATTGATCAACTCTTGAGGCTTTGGTCTTTCATATCATCTGTATCTTCGATTTTAGTTGTTTTCCTTTATCTACCTCCTGATTCGATGCAGATTATAGTCTTCACTACCTGGTTAGGTTCTATTTTAGTGGAGGTTCTTCAGATCAACAATTACTTTTTAAAGAGCTTTGTAGCTTTTACATGCTTCAATGATGTTCTTTGTGATCATCTTTTGTTCCTATCTTCTAGGACATTCCCTAGTTTGATGCTAGTTGTTTTTCCAAATTTTGCCTAGGCACATTGTGCTCAGTCTTTCTTCTTTTTTCATTCTGGTGGATATCTTTGATGTTTTAGGTCTCAAGATCAATTTTTTTACTTCAGATGATTCATCATGGTTTTTACTATCTATTGTACAAGGTCTATGTCTGTTCTCATCTATTTAGACATCATTTGTATGCATTATTGCAAACACACTAAGATAAAGTATCATATTTCATTTGTGTTTTTTTAGTTGTTTTGCCTTGTTTTTCCTTCTAATTCAAGCAGTGTCATCTGAGGAAACTCATGTAGATTATTGTATTCTTAGGATTCACCATATCTTATGTCTTACTGTACATGCACTACTTTGATTAAAGTGCCATGGTGGGTTGATGTTTTTCTTTTTTTTGTTATCTTTCTTCGTCTAGTGAATTTTTCTTCTATGACATTTGCCACATGAAATATCTGAGATTGATCACCTCAGTACACACATATATACTCCTTTATGCATCTTGATTGTGGTTCCTTGACATATAGTTCTTTTGGCCCACTTTTTTAGTTACCTATCACCTCACCCTTGTCTGCATTAGGAGGGTTCTTATGCTTCCTTGGTTTGATGGAGTGAGCTATGTATTCATTATTTTTTCCTATGTACCAGGCAGATGCAATGGTTGGGTACCTATGCATTTCAGTAAGATGGATCATTTACCATATAGACACTCTCTTTTTTGTTCCTACTTTGGTTGCAGTCTTTCATGTTCAATTGATCAAGAGTAAAAGCACAAACCTATGTCACCTTTTATAAAAAAATTAGATATCAGAATGTGATAGTTCAACATTACTAACAAGAAAATGGTATTTGTGTTTAAAATATGAAAATGATGTAAATAGATGAAATGTGTAGAATTGGATGAATTTTATGCCTATAATTTTTATAATTTTTTGAGTAAGAATTTATTCATTTTATTTTATTTTGAAGTCCCTTTTTTAACTGTAAAAAATATAGGGTGTAGTTCTCGTCAAACAAGTATACACAAATCATCTTTTTTTATTCTGATTTGAAAATATCTTATAGATGACATGTATAGCTAGTGGAAAAAAAAGAAATAATTATTTTTGATGTATATTTTCTTTGTTACAAGTACTCAAGTTTGACCTTATCATAATCCAATAGTTTTTTCCTCTCGTCAAAACTTCCCTATCAAATCTATACCTTCTTGAAAAAAATTACATAGTCGTGAAGAGGATTCTCTCCTTTAGAGATAAATATAATTGTTAAATTTTTTTTATATGATT
Organism: Cupressus sempervirens; assembly: GCA_028749045.1. NCBI lineage: Eukaryota > Viridiplantae > Streptophyta > Pinopsida > Cupressales > Cupressaceae > Cupressus > Cupressus sempervirens. The sequence goes on from CM053790.1 coordinate 450,730,598, forward strand.
TGCTATTTTTTTCCTTCATTGAGGGAGCATCTTTTGAAATGTTGAAATGTCGACTTATAATATTTTCAAATTATAACATATTATAACTAATCAAAACACTCAAAAATTTATATAATGATGATATTGAATCTAAGATCTATAAAGGGGTATTTTTAGTTTTTGAAAAAAATTGAGTTTTGATAGAGAAATGAGATTTGACCAAAACAAGTTTTGGTATCACAAATGGTGACACAAATCTATGCTTTTACCCTCAACTCTTTAGGCTTTGGTGTTTCATGCCATCTGTATCTTCGAGTTTAGTTGTTTTCCTTTATTTGCCTCCTAATTTGATGCAGATTATAGTCTTCTCTACCTGGTTAGGTTCTATTTCAATGGAGGTTCTTCAAATCAACAATTACTTTTGAAAGAGCTTTGTAGCTTCTACATGCTTAAGTGATGTTCTTCATGATCATCTTTTGTTCCTATGTGCTAACACATTCCCTAGTTTGGAGGCTTCTTCAGTCCTTCACTAGTTCTTTTTAGTATTATTTCTATTTCTTTTTGGAGTAGGTTTTTTCCCATGTGGTTTTCTCTATTTCTCCTCTTTTCAAAGATTTGGTTGTGCTTGGGTACCTCATCAAACCTTGTTGTCAAGACTGAATTTTACTTCTAGTAGTAGGTTCTAGGTTTTTAGCTACTATCTAAGGTTATCTTAAGGAGGGTGTTAGAGTAATTAGATATTTCCTAATTAACTCTAGTTTTCTCAAGCTAAATTTTAGGCATCAAAGAATTAATACTTTTATTAATTATTATGATGCAACCTAGGTTAGACCTTTTTAGGGTTTCGATCTCCTTTATAAGGATGATCTCTCATTGTAAACAATTAATTCACTTTTGATAATAGTAATTTCTCTTTTTGCTCATCAAGAATGTCTCTTATGTGGATCTGGGAATTCTAGCCTCCATAGCTTTTGCTTCTCTCTTTTTGTGACAGGTATTTCCGTGCAGGTGATTCTTGGGACATGTGGGGTTGATCTTTCATCAACTTCAACACATGTCCCTCCTTCAAAACACTCACTATTCCTGACCTAGTTCTCTTAACCTTGAGAGATCCTCTAAATAAGATACAACATGGGCAATTTATTCTATCCATTATTTCATCATTAATGAGTCTCAATTTACTATCTATGTTTTCCACTTTAGATAGAGAGGTTGGACATTCAAAAAATTATTTGTTAGATGAGATAGTAAAAATTCCATCAAAACTTGTCTCTATTAATCAATTAGCTATGGTTTATTCTCTCTTGGATCATAAGGGCTCTAAATCATGCTAATGGAGACCATTAACTATTCATGCTCATAATTATTTTTCAAATGACTTCTATAAAGATGATGGGATGTGTCTTCTTTAAGCATGGACTCAACATACACCTTATAACCTAATGAGGATTGTCATACCTTATTCTAGCAACCTAACCTAGTCTTGTCTTTCAATCAACTCTAGGACTGGTATTGTCTAACAGGGCCCTAAGTATCCAAACTCTTTCCATTTTCTTGCAACTTCTCACAGCTCAAGTTCAACTATCTTTTGATTATGATGTTTCATTATTATTTTTGGCCTTTGGCCTATAATTTCAATTTTATTATGGAAGATTTGTAAGTGAACATGAAATAGTTTCCTACATTCTTTTCTAATGTGTATTCATTTCTTGTATAAGGGTTTCAACTCTTTTGAAATCTCTACTCAGCTTAGTTAAATACATTTAGATTACATAAGTGAAAATTATTCTTAGAAGCCTTATTAATAAAAGATTGGTTGACAATTTCTCTAATTATTATGTTATTGAAAATAATTTGTGTGGTCCTTCTCCACATGTTAAATCAAAGGTATCTTCATTTTCTAGTATAATTATAAAACAAAGAGATGCTTGAAAGGCATTCAATTAGATCATTTTTGTCCAATGGGTACAATATCTATGAAAAATGTTTGTAATATGTTTCATGCATTATTACTAATCTCAAATAAACTTAAATTCATTTTATGCAAGTTTAATCTAAAGTTTTCACAAATGAGCTCAATTTTATTTTATAAAAAGTTCACCTTAAAACTTTTACTAAAATTACGAAATTTAAGGTCTTAATTGAAACATATCTAACAATTACTCGTAAAAATATTTATAAAAGAAGATGACAATAATAAAAAAAAATTAAATGTGCTTCCATTTGATTTCTTGACAAGAGTTGAGATGGATCAATATCACAAGAGAAAAGACAAGAAAATAATGAATTAACTGATATGCTTATGTTTAAGAATGTTGAGAGTGACTATACATCATAAAGGAGCTATGTAATTTCACCTGATTAACCCAAACCTAAAAGTAATGGATATAACCTTTCTGCCATTATCAAGCATATCATAACTGAGCCACTTATCAAATTTTCAAGCTTACACCATCCAAATTTTCCTCCTCCTACTTGTGCTTCTTCTACCATTGTGGGCACTTTATTCACCCCATCGTCCACCACATCTATCCATCCATCTTCCACACCACCACTTGGGTTTCCTTTCTTATTATCCTCTCTAATATTGTCTTTCGATAATTTTACTTCATTCACCCCTTTGACGACCATACTCCATCCTTCTTCTGCCTCGTACACCTCACACCCATTCTTATCAGCCATTGCAAATCAATTTACTTTTTAAAATTTCTTCGGAACTATAGCACTTTAAAGATTTCTCGAGAATGCTAATCAATTGGCTGTGAGAACCCAAGGCATATGTATAGAGAGAGAGAGAGACAATAAATGATTGGTGGGCAAGAAAAGAAGAATATAATACTCGGAAAGCAAAGGATAAACTCGAAACATTTTCTAGCATAACTTATCTCTGCAAGTCGAGTATGATTAATTAAACAGTGTGGATATGGATGCAGATGAATTACGTGTTTTTTTCGTATTTCTCTATTCAATTTTGTTGAACATGTAAAATGAAAAACATACAAAGGAACGAAGGACACCGATGGCTTCCAAAAGGGTTGGAGATCAGATCGATTGACTTTTCAATGGTTTGGGATTGACGACAAGATTCAAGAATCACAGAGTAGAATACGGATTCAAGAGGAACTTCGCAATCCTCACAAAACAAGACATTACATCAGCTCATCATTTTCACGAAGATTGCTTGCTAGTACAGAAAGTATTTAAGGAAAACAGCTTAGATTAGGGAGATCTACTTTTGATATAATTCTACTTAAACTTCAAAATTATGAAGTTACAATAATACTCAAAATAATTAAGTATTATTTATTTTCTTCAACTATTATTTATGTTTTTTATTTTTTTAGTTTTCTTTAGTTATTCACAAGTCAATAGCTTAAGTTTTTATTGAGGATAACTTAATCTCCTAAAGTCAATAGCTTAAGTTTTTATTAAGGATAACTTAATCTACTTAAGTGATAAAGGGAGGTTGGTCAATGTTGGACTTTAAGTTCTAATAATTTAAGGAAACTATACAAAAATTACAATCACTTACAATTCACTATTAAAGTCTATAGTCATTTTATTGTTGGTCTTTTGTATGTATACTTTTATATTACAATTGTCACTTGTGTTTGCTCTTGAGTTGCATGTAAGTGGCTCACCATGCCTACTTTCGTGGATATAAGACCTATAGAGAATGCAGATAAATCTATTTAAAGAATCATTGTTAGTATTTCCCTCCCTATAGAAGTGGCTTTCTCCTTGCATGAGCTATTATTCTATATTTGCTTCATCTCCCTTCTTTGCCTCTCTCCCCTTCTCTCTCTTCCTAATCCCCAACCCACCACGCTCTCTCTCTCTCTCTCTCTCTCTCTCTCTCTCTCTCTCTCTCTCTCTCTCTCTCTCTCTCTCCATAGTGAAAGGTATATTATTGATGAACATGGAATTGCAACTACATCTATTAAATATACTAAATTATGTTTAAGCTATCATAGTAGGTCCCAAGATATCATAATGGGCTTTAATATATTTTCTAATTGATCTTAATTTATCATAAGGGGTCATATGACCACCTATGACTCATTGTGAAGAATTTACTTATGAATTATGTTTAAATGAAACTTGTAAGGAATTGCATTATTTAGTACTCCATGGTGCAAGTTATAATCTTGATGATCATGGGATTGCAAATAAATTTATTCAATATACCAATGTTTCTTAGGAGTCCTAGTGGATCATAAGGTATTCTAATGGGTCATAATATTTCGTAATTGGTCATAATAGGTCCTAGGACCACGTAGGACACATTAATAGGTCCTAGGACCCCTTAAGACATCTTAGTACCCCTTAGGCTCCCAAATAATATATATTAGGGATCCCAGTACACATCTCTCTCTCTCTCTCTCTCTCTCTCTCTCTCTCTCTCTCTCTCTCTCTCTCTCTCTCTCTCTCTCTCTCTCTCTCTATTCCTAATTTTATAGAGCATGTATGGGTTATAAAGAAGTAAGACCAAAACTATAATTTTTTCATAACCCATATAAGATATGAGGAATTAAATATGTTTTACATTTGTATCATATTCATGCCATTCAAAGTGAAATGATTATTTTCTTCATTATTTTTTATTGTCATTCTCATGCAGAGACATATTGTTTTCATATTTTTTAAGTTTTTTATAGATTTCAATTTGGTCATGTTTGCAAAGATATAAGGGTCATTGATTTAAACTTATAAGGGTCAATGACTCCCTTCACACAAAGATTCCCTTGGACTACTCTTAACACCCCAAATTGGATTTTAGCACACACAAGACTCTTCTTATGTCTTTAATATGCTCAACAAACTGGTTTCAACTTATTATATGACTCCAACCAATAGAAATATGGGCTTTGGTACCAACTGTAACACCCCACTAGGGAACCCAAGATGAATTAACCTAAAACATACTACTAAGTTTACAAAATAATTTTTTTATTAAGAGTTTACAAATATTAATGTTAAAACAATCTGGAAGTCATATAACATAAGACAACAACTATACATAAATGTGACTCAAACATAGATTACAAATCTCAAGTGTTCTATAACATAGAAGGGTATGTGCAAGATCATGGTGTGTCAAAAAGTGGTGATTTGAAAAATATGTAGTTCTGAAATGCCTCAAAGCATTTCAAAATCTATATCCAAGTTTTCTTTGACCCATCCTGATGCTAAACAAAGAACTTAATACCATTATAAGGCCTAGTATATGTTTGGATACCAACCCTACACGGTCAACTTTAAAAACATCTTGAAAATGTGTTTTTGGCCTATTCTTGTGTGTTCTTTAATTTAAACATGTATCTAATGACTTTTTTTACCCAAATTTGATGAAATGAAAAGGATTTCTTAAGAATGTTCTTAGCTTTCCCTAAATGTAATGTCTATCAAATTACAAGCTCATTAAGTAATTATTACCTATCTTCTAATGGAGTTACATATAAAGTGATGATTGATACACTGATTGAAAAATAACTATAACTTTCAAACGGGACAATATTTTTGAAATCCAAAAGATGCATCACATTCTATGATTCTTTTACTATAAGTTAAAAGAATTAAATTAAATTAAATTTTGCAAAGTTTTGAATTAGTTAAGGTAGTCAGACACAAGAGTTTTTTAATCCCAAAAATAGAATAGTAGAAAATTCATAATTAATTAATTATTTAGAATAAAAATACCAAAAAATGTGCATCACATCCGGGCATGAGTCTACTTATTATATCTAGAATCTTATTTAAAAATATTATCATTTTATTTTGATTAAGGTAGTTAGACATATGTCTACTTATTTTTGTCCTAAATTTTTTGTACTATTGCATTAAAATTCAATTTTTTTACTAAATAATTTTTATTTTTTTTAAATAAGGCCTAGTATTTTAGAAACTAAATTCAATTTCCTAAAGATTCTTTCTCTCAAATTTTTGATAGAAAGTTTATAACAAGTTGAAAATTGCATGTCAAGTTGACATAACCCTAATTTGCCGATTTTTCATTGCCACTTAAGGGCATAATTTGGTTGACCATGATCCTGCACATACCCAAAATTGTATGTGCATTATTAAATATACTAAGTATAACCATAGAATACAATGTATAAATGTAGATTAAAATGATCAATAATTGAATCATCACATAATAGGATCTCAAATACAATCGATACAATATCACATTACACAAAGACTCCACATCCACTTCACAATTCATAGGGAATGATATAAAAAACAACATACATATATAACATCTGGTAAAGGCATCATAACCAATACAATAAAATAAGATACAAGAATAATGTGATTAAGATATCTAGGAAGTCTCCAAAGATGGATCATATAATGTAATTTCTATAAGGACCATCAAACACTAGAATATGATATCAAAAAGAATCTCAATGGTAAAAGTAACACTACCACCCAACCCAAAGAAGGCACACTCCATTCATATTGAGGAGATAGAAAACATACCCCACTTAGATAATCATGTCAAACAATCATACAAACTAAGGATGGGAACCTAAACACCTATTTATCTCAAGATTTAATATATTCATGCTAAAATGATAATGCACACAAATCCAAAAATAACCAACAAATATAGGAAACATAAGATGCATATACGAAAGTGTCATCACATGAATCAAATATAAGGGTACCCTAGAAACCTCCTTGGATCTCATACCCAGGTAAGTATATGATCATGGTGTGCCAAAAAGTGGCAATCTATTTAAAACATGTGTATGGTGACTTTTTTTTCACCCAAATTTGATGAAATGAAAAGGGGTCCTTAAGAATGTTTTTATCTTTCCATAAATGTAATGTCTTTCAAATTACGAGTTCAATAAGTGATTATTATTTATTTTCTAATGGAGTTATACATAAAGTATTCATTGATACACTGATTGAAAAACAAATATAACTTTCAAACTGTATAACATTTTTGAAATCCAAAAGATGTGTCACATTATATACTTATTCTAATATAAGGAAAATAAAAGAAAAAATAAATTTTGTAAAGTTTTGAATTAGTTAAGGTGGTCAGACATGGGAGTTTTTTATTCCAAAAATACTATAGGAGAAAATTCATAATTAATTATTTATTTGGAATAAAAATACCCAAAAATATGTCTCACATCTAGACATGAGTCTAATTCTTATATCTATAATATTATTAAAAAAATATCATCATTTGATTTTGATTAAGGTGGTTAGACATATGACTACTTCTTATTTTTGCCCTAAAATTTTTGTACTATTGAATTAAAATTCAAAATTTTGACTAATCAATTTTTACTTTCTTCAGATAACGCCTAGTAGTTCACAAACTAAATTAAATTTTCTACAATTTTTTTTCAAAAAACTTTTTGATTGAAAGTTCATAACAAGTTTAAAATTGTACGTCAAGTTGGCATAACCCTAATTTGTTGATTTTTCATTGTCACTTAAAGACATAGTTTGGTTGACCATGATCCTACACATACCCACCCCTAGTGACTCTATGTGTCACCAGTAATCCTTTCATACAAATAAGGATACTACCTATGTAGGACCTCAATTAAGCATCATCTCAAGCTACATCCTAGCATATACTAAAGTTCAAGTTATGGATGAGGAAGAAATATAAAGTTCAAGTGAGTGAGTGTGTGTGTGTGTGTGTGTGTGTGTGTGCGCGCGCGCACGCACGCGCACACACGTGTGTGTGTGGTCATACATATATATACATATATAATATACACATATATACATATTTATACACACACACACACACATATTCTTTAAAATATATATATATATATATATATATATATATATATATAATCTAAGAATAGAATTTCCAAAAATATAAAATTTAATAAACTTATATATATAATACAAAGGATAAACATGCAATAATATAAAGGAACACAAATTTAGAAAAGAAAAAACAAAGTATATGCAAATATTTCTTTAAACCTATGAATGCATCAATCCAAAGGTTATTTGATTATTATCATAACTCTACATGTGATCCTTGGGTGTTTGTCCTCAATAAACCTATATATATAATACAAAGGAAAAGCATGCAATAATATAAAGGAACACAAATTTAGAAAAGGGAAAAAAAAGTATATGCAAATATTTCTTTAAACCTATGAATGCATCAATCCAAAGGTTGTTTGATTATTATCATAACTCTACATGTGATACTTGGTTGTTTGTCCTCAAGGGGAGTAGTCATTGTGATCAAAGATAATCCTACAAAAAATATTGAATTTTCTTAAGAAAAGAGTATTTGGTGATAAAATATCTTGAGGCACTTGATTTTTTTTTGGGTAACATATATGTTGCTTAGATAAGAGAAATTGTAAAAAGATGGAGAGATTATTTCAATAATGGTAGTATTTGACACCCTTTTCCATTAACATCAAATGGGGTGAATATGTTAAAAAATCCCATCCAACAGACATATTTCCTAGTGGATGAGATTTATTCCCATAGGAGAGCATTGTTAAGGATATTAAGAAAGTTGAATTGAGATGCTACTTTTGGATTGATGGTTTTTCGTCATATTTTTTCATTAATGCCAAAGGGTCAAATTGTTAGATGATTTGGGATATTGTTGAGTCTTGGAGAATATTGCTGGTTGCAATTTTTATTAGATGAGTTTTGTGATAAGAATTTTTTCATAATTGATGTAAACATGTTTTTATATGTTTTAGATATGAGTTAGGAAAATTGTAGTTATGTGTGTTACAAGTAGATAAGAAATATAGTATAGGAAATGTAAAAAATTACTAAGTACACAGGCATGGAGTCATGTTGCAGAGTGAGTATATACATTATTTATATGGTCACAAAACTTTATGTGCTAATATGAAAGAGTTATAATTGCTTTGGTGAAGATTCATTATAGAGAATTGACAAAGAGTTAAGAGAGAGGTAATTTTCATATTTTGATTATAATTTTATATTGGTGAGAAGGAATCATTCTGTGTCAGCATAAGGAATAATGATTCAAGTCTCATTCTAGTGCATGCTTTAATATTTATTGTTCATTTTCTTTGTGTTGTGTTGGTTTCTTGTGTAGCATTTGGATAATTACTTTTAGTATTCAAGTAGAGGGCATAATGTGTATTAAGGATTAGCAAGTATTGCTAATGGATCTTGAAATGCATTTTAATAATTGTAATTGTAATTTATTTTTAATAGGAAATGTATGTACCTTATCATTGGTTGATTTAATTAGTTTTGTATTGGGGAAGTCCTAATATGTTGACCAAATTGCTTGTTTGTATCTTGAATAAAGAAAAATAATTTCCTTCGTTGCAATGTGTAGGAATGTGATTATATGAGTGAGCCTTGGTCTGAGAAGTTAGAGTAGTGGTGAAGGTTATTCATATGATTTGATAGAGATGTGAGTACAATCAATAATCATTCCTTGTATACTTTACTAAAGTTGTAAAGGAAATTCAGTTTTTATTTAGATAGATCATCAAATGTGGATTTAACCTTTATCATTTTGAATAGTGAATCCTCTCAAATGTGGATTTAGCCTTCACCCTTTAAGTAGTGTTCTCAAGAAATGAGCCTTTTGTTCTCCATCAACTCCTAATAGCATTGTTAACCTTTTTACAAGGGTTTTATTCTTTAACATCAACTAATTTACTAAATTATATGTATCCACTCCTAATATGATTTTGTCTCCTTAGAAGAAAACTTTCTTATTAGTGCATGATCTTTAGGGTATCATCCCCATTGAGTTTCTTCCCTTAGGTTTTTCCTAGAGAATAAAAATATCATGTCTTATAGCATTGTTCTATATATTGGTCATATTATTTTGCATTTCTATATCTTTCATTGGTGATTTGGTTTAAGAGTTTAAAGTTTGTGAATATTGCACACAATTGATTCACCCTCCACCCCCTCCCCCCTCTACTCCTTAGTTGTATTGTGAGTATTTTTGTTCATAACACCAAAAAGGTATCTACTATTCCCTCTCCTAATCTAGATTCTATTGTTAACATGGGTTTTTTTGTTCCATTTCTAACCTTTGGTTCCGAGAAAGAAATGTTTCCATCTTTCCAATCCACATCCCACTATTGATAATATTGGGGTTCATATTAATCTAGGGATGAATCCTTCTTTTTTTGTGCTTGAAGATTTTAGCAAGGTGATAGGAATTAGTGTCTTTCAAACTATGAAGGAATAAATTATTGATTTATATAGGGTCATTAAATGGGTTTGTTATTAGATAAAAGAAATGAAATTAAAAAGAGAGGTTTGGATAGAAAGTTGGATTTCCTAGAGGATACTACTATTGGTGAGAATACCATAACCTTTGTTGGTTTCAAAGTTAATTAGAATGTGATTGAGGTTGTGTTGGAAGGTTATATCTCTAAATTCAAATTGATTGAGTCAAGGATCTTGGAATTGGATAATAGGACGGATGGCCTAGATGAATCCATCAAAAGTATTGGAGAACAAAGTTATAAGATCCTGAAGGCCTCAGTTGAGAATATTTGGATCTTTATTGCTAAGTTTCATAACTCCAACACTAAGAGGGTTTTTATATATGTGGAGGATGATAGGGACAATACTCTTATAGAGGCTACTACTAGTATTAACAAAATAACCTAGGCAGCACCAGAAATATGGAACAAAATGCCAAAAAGGAGATCTTGGATTTAAAGAAGATTTTTGCCACCATGGGGAAACTTAGTATTGAAGCTATGGATGTTCTATCGATTTTCATCTAGTTCAGGATTTTGGCCTATTTTCTATATTTTTCTACTTTCTTTGTGATTTTTTTCTAACTTTTTCGTTATTTGTTGTCTCTTTGTTGGCTTTTGTGTGGATATTAGTGTTTCTTCTATGTTTTTTCATTTTTTCTTAGCTTGGATATTATGTGTACCCACCCTACCTTTTAATGTAAAGAGTTTCCAATACCCTTTAAAACCTTTTTTTATTTAATAAAAAATATAGGATTCTTATTCTTCCTAATTTTAACAAACTATTTACTATAGAGTATGATTCTATAAACATGGCCATAAGAGTAGTGTTGAGTCGCAAAGGAGTAGTAAAATGAGGCCAAGAGGAGGTAATAATCTTATGACTTGGAGTTGTGTGCACTTGTACAATCCATCAAGAAATGAAGGCATTATCTTCTTCCAAAATAATTTATTAACTACATAGATAATTAGGATCTAGGTTTCCCTAATAGTCAAGATAACTTTATTCATATGATCATAAAATGGATAGAGTCCATTAATGCATATACCTTCACTATCAAGCACAAGAAAGGACCTAGGCTAGTAAGCTAACAATCACCTTGAGTAAAAGGGTGATGACAATGCTAGAGATCCAATTTTAGAGAATATGGGTTGAGTATCTTAAGTTCATGTATAAAGGGATGCATATTTTCATTATAAATAAAATGTGTGTACATAGTTATCTGACAAATATCATGTGGAATAATCTGAATATTTTGTCTAAGAAGTTTTAATATTCAAAGGAAGCTAGTTGTGTGTTCTAAGGTTCTCAATGAGAGATAACATCATAAAAGAGATGAATTATGGGAGTTTGAATGATTATTTTGTAAGGAAACTTGCACCAAATAATATTAACCATTTCCACATAACCCATAATAGATCTAAAAATGAATATGGAATTAAAATCTACATGCAAGAGAATAGACAACATACCCACAAAAATTGTGATACAAGATATACCCTAGAAAACCCTTATTGAGGGAAAAACTTAGCCTCCAAAAGCATCAATTTCCATGTGCTATTCAACAAAATACCATTGCAATACAACCTTGAAAGCCTTCAATGCCATAGCCACATCTAAGAAATCCTTGTGAACAAGCATGAATCCACACATCCCATGCCATGCTTCCAACCTTCACAAATGCTCCCTTGGCTAACTTGTCAAGCCTTGTCCTACTTGACTCTTGCCTTTTTTGCCTTATGTCTTCTTTTTATTGATAACTACCCTTGTGGTTGCTTATATAGTAGCAAGTCCCACAAAACCACCAAGTGGTATTACATAAACCATCTACTAAAACCATGTGCTAGCTAACCCATTGACCCCGCATTTATTATTGAAAATTTAATTAGTTTCCCCAATATTAAATGATTACATCAAATATTATCACAATGTTACAATAAAACTCATCAAGGATATCCCATGAGAATATTTACATGTTGTGTGCCCATCTAGGTGCAGCATTACATAATAAAATAAAATAATACAATATAAAAATATTATGAAATGTGTGCAATACCCATTATCTCAACAATCTCCCACTTGTTATATACATTGCATAGAGTCAATCTATAGCCACATAAATGAACAAGGGAACACTCTCTCCTAGCACATCCACCATTTATCAAAATACACAAAATGCTTCATCCATGTACCCACAACAAAATCAAAGTAATGGCTTGGTGAATATGTCTACAATTTGTTCTTTTGTATGTACATATTCCAATCTGATTTCCTTAGCCTACACCAATCCTCTAACAAAGTGGTACTTTATGGCAATGTTCTTGGTTTTGGAATGCATCATTGGATTCTTTGATATGTTGATTGCACTTGTATTATCACAAAACATAACAACTAGTTCTTTGATCTCAACCTTCATGCCTTCCAACAACTGTTTAAACCAAACAATATTAGAATAGTTCACTACTGTTGCAACATACTTTGCTTATGTTGTAGATTGGGATGTGTAATTTTACTTTTTTACTTGTTCAAGATACCAATCTTTTTCCAAGAAAGAATGCTCCACTACTTGTACTCTTCCTTTCATCAATGTTTCCTACCTAATTAGCATCAATAAAAACTTTTAAGTCTAGATTTCCTCCAAGTTTATACCACAATCCATAATCTTCAGTGCCTTTCAAGTATCTCAAGGTCCTTTTGATTGCCATCATATGATTTTCTCTAGGCTTTGCTGAAAATCTTGCCACTATACTAACTACAAAAGCAATAGCAGGCCTTCTATGAACTACATATTGCAATTTTCCAATTATTGATCTATATAAGGTATGATCTACCTCTTTTGATTCATCATCTTTGGTAAGCTTTAGTCTAGTACACATGGGGGTTCCAATTGATTTTGAATCTTCCATACCAAACTTTTTGAGTATCTCCTTGATATACTTAGACTAAGTGATGTAGATACCATTCTTTCTCTGTTGTATCTGAAGACCAACAAAGAACTTAATCTCACCAAACATAGACATTTCAAATTCTTTGTTCATTTTCTTTGAAAAATCTTTGCATAGATCATCATTCCTTGTAAACAAGTATCATCCACAAATATTTCTTCCAAAACAATCTTGTTATCTAGTTCTTCCTTGATGTACAAGCTATTATTATCATTAGTTCTTTGGAAATCAATCTGAATAAGATAGTTATGCAATCTTTCATACCATGCTCTAAGGGCTTTTTTTAGACCATAAAATGCTTTATGTAATTTGTAGACCATGTCCTTTTTGTCTGGATCAACAAAACCTTTAGGTTGCTCAATGTAGACTTCTTCATCAAGAATACCATTGAGAAATGTAGATTTAACATCCATCTAATATACCTTAAATCCTTTATGTGTTGCATATGCTAGTAAGGTCTTGACACCTCCCAATCTTGCAACAGGAGCAAAAGTCTCATCATAATCAATTCCTTCTTCTTGAGAGTAGTCTTTACACACTAATCTAGTTTTATTTCTTGATACCTTACCATCTTCATTCAACTTATTCCTGAATACCCATTTTGTTCCAATTACATTTTAATCTTTAGGCCTAGGTGCAAGAGTCTAGGTTTTGTTATTTTCTATTTGTTCTATCTCTTCATTCATAGCCTCAATCCAACTTTCATTTTACAATGCATATTTGACACTTCTAGGTTCAAAATCAGCAAGTAAACAAGTACCTTTTAGCTTACTTCTTTTCATAGTACCTTTTGATTTGTCTCCAATAATCTAATCTGGTGCATGATGCCTTCTGACATACTTGGCCAATACAGGTTTATTGCCTCTTAAATGAATTACATTGTCATCCTCTTGAACTTCAACTTCATGTTTTGGCTTCTCTAACTCGGTAAGCATTGGCTCGGTAGCTTTAGAATGTGACTCGGATCCTTGTGACTCGGTTTGAACTTCTTGCAACTTAGTGACTGAGGAAGACTCAAGAGTAGAAGTCTCCTAATTGATAGATGTATCTGGCACTATATCAATTTCAATGAAAAAAAACTCCTATAATCTTCTGCCTCCTTTTTGCTTTCTTCTTCAATCCTTTTTGCAAACTCATCAACTTTCATATGTGCACTTTCTATGATTTTTTGAGTAAAAAAATTCAAACATCTATATGCCTTACTCTTGCAAGAATATCCCAATAATATACCTTCATCACCTTTTACATATTTCCTTTTCTAAATTCTTTCAAGATATAACATTTACTTCCAAATACTTTCAAGTAACTTACATTAGGTTTATAGCCTATCATAGCTCATAGGGGGTTTTGAATGAGTCCTTCTTCAACTGTACTTGGTTCAAGATATGAGTTGTAGTGCTGATAGTTTCCTTCTAGTATTTGATAGCAATGTTCTTTTCTATCATTAGAGTCCTTGCACAATCCATGATAGATATGTTCTTTCTTTTAGCTATTCCATTCTGCTTGGGAGTTCTAAGAGTTGATACCTATATTTTGATTCCTCTTTTAATGCAAAAGTTATTGAATTCATTGGAGATGAATTCACCACCTCTATCTGATCTCAAGCATTTTAATATTTTCCCCATTTCCTTCTCTACTCTAGCCAAATACCATTTGAACTTCTCAAATGCTTCTGATTTCTCTCTTAGATACATAATAGTCAGCATTCTAGAGTAGTCATCAACAAAAAGAATGAGGAACTTTTCTCTAGTATAGCTCTCAATTCCAATAGGTCCACAAAAATTAGTATGCATAATTTTCAAAATATCTTCAGACTGATAGTTTTTACTTTTAAAGCTAGTCTTTCCCATCTTACCAATCTGACAATTCTTGTATAGACCAACATCAGGTTTCTTTATACTAGGAATGCCTCTTACTTTCCTAAATTTTCTTATCTTTACAATGTTATCAAAATTCACATGACATAACCTTCTGTGCCATAACCAAATTTCTTCAACTTAAGCAATAAAACATGAGCACTCACCAAGATCAAGATAAAACAAGTTACCTTTTGTTTGTTTTCCTAATCCAATCAGCTTTCCTTTGTCATCTAATAGTCTTGCCTTGCCATGCATGAATTCCACCTTGAATCCAATATTGATTAGTTGTGCTACACTCAAAAAATTATGTTTTAGTCCTTCAACCCAATAGGCATTATCACATACAAGTTCTTTGGTTAATGAGATTCGGCCTCTTCCTTTTATGCAACAAGGTTCATTGTTTCCAAACCTTACACTACCACCATAATAGTCTTCAAAGTGTTCAAACTTTTTTTTGTCACCAATCATATGATGTGAACATCCATTTTCTATGATCCATGTATCATTTTCTCTCACATGAGAGATAAGTGTCATCTTATCTTCTTCATCATTATTAGATTCATCTTTAGCAGCAATGTAAACAATTTCATCTTCACTATTATCAAAATCTTTAGAGTCCTTAGCCATAAAACATGTTTTCTTACCTTTGTCCTTGAATGATTTGAAATCTTTCTTGCCATTGCACTTATGACCTTTCTTTTCATCCTTGCTTTGCTTGTTTGGGCACCTGGTTGCAATATGACCAATTTCTTCACATGAAAAATAGATTAGGGGAACTTTACCTTTATTTTTTCTTCTACCTCTAAAATATTTACTTTCAAGTAGGGCTTCAACAACTTCAATATCATTGTCAAAACTTTCCTCTAATTCTTCTTCACTTTCTGACTAAGAGTCATTTACTTTCTTCTCTTTTTCCTTGAGTGAAAGCTTGGCTTCAAATGTAGATTCAATATTCTTGGAAGTTGGAACATAATTGTCATAGTTATCTAGCTCAAAGGCTATCAATCTTCCTACTATGGCATCCAAAGTTATCTTATGATTTTTTTCAAATCTCCTTTCTTGAATTGTAGATACTCTAATTGCATAAATGGGAAGTAATATTCTAAGAACTTTACTTATAATTGTTTCTTCCTTGATATCTCCTCCAAAAGCTTTGATTGCACTGACACTTGTTTTGATCCTTTCAACATATTTGGCAATGTTTTCATCCTCTATCATTCTCATCTGATCAAATTGTCCTCTGAGACTTTCTACTTTGTCTCTCCTTACATTTTCATTGTCACTGTAGATATCTTTTAGCTTGTTCCACATTTCAAAGGTAGTTTTACTGTCCTTGATATCTTCAAATTCTTCATAGCTTAGAGAAGATGCAATGTCTATCATCATGTTGTTATGAGTCTTCTTCTCAGCAATGTCATTAACAGATAGTGTACCAGAAGGAGTTGTATATTCTTCATCAAGGTATTTCAATCTTGTATCTCCAATGGAAGCTAGATGAAGTCTCATGAGACCCTGCCATGCTGAAAAGTTATCCCTATTAAGCCTTAGAATTTCTCTCTCGTAAGACATCCTAATATTTAGCATAGGTCTTTGAAACCTTTCCTGCAAGCACCAAAAGCTCTAATACCAATTTTTGGAAATATAGATGGAGTAACCGTGAGGGGGGGCAAATCAGTTACTACAAAAGAAAATCCACATATCCCTTAGATGTTTGATAAAACTACTTACTGTTGTCACTCGGTAAACATACCAAAATTGTTGTAACTTGATAAATGCAATGTGTGTTAGCTTTAACAGATCTTAAACATTCATAGTGAGTAACATGCATGCATAAAAGAAATAACATGAACATATGAGAGACCATATTTAACATGGAAACCCAATATGGGAAAAACCACCAAGTAACTAGTTACTGATTTTCACTCTTCTAAAGTGAGCCCTGTTAGGAGCCAACCTGGTTAAAGGTTACAAAACACACTCTTAGGTGTGACCTTGTTAGAGGATTTAATCACCCTGTAAGGAGTGGCCTTGTAAGAGGTCTTTTAGAAAAATTCAATAGAATTGTCACCTTGTTAAAGGATTTACAAATGGTTGTTAGACCAACTCTATTAAGAGATTTAGGAATCACTGCTACAATAGTGAGAAAGTAACAATGAAATGACCTGAATGAGATGCAATTGAACTACTGATATAAATCTCTATTTTGCTTCACTAGATCCTTCCTAATCAAATACAACTTTTCTGCTCCTCAAGGATATCTAACCATCCTTCAAAGTTTTCTCACACTTTCCTCTTCAAACAATCAATACACTTGCATACTCGCTCATTACACTTTAGAATCACAACTTGACCTTTCATATATACCTTTCAAATTATCAAGTTAGCCCAATTACAAGTTACAATTACCAATAATCATTACCTCAATCGGTTAGAATCAATACTTGAAACAATTAAACTTTATTTCACAAATTAACAAAATCCTTCATTAGCCGACCCTGCTCGGTAAACATTGTTCTTGAAAATATTTCCTATATTAACCAACAGAGGCTTGGTTAACATTGTGAACCCTGCAAAATCCTTTGGAGGCTGAGTGAACTCAGTAAACACTAACTTTTCTTTATTAACCATGAGAACTCAATTAACACTACTTCCTACCACATTTTCCTTTGATGCCCGAATGAGCTTGGTAGACACTATTTCCATAGAGTAATTTCTAGGAATGCTTGGTAGACTCTAAAAGTTGCTTTGCTAACCAACTAATCTCAGTAGATACTAACTACCAACTAATATGACATTTGTGTAACATCAAAGACAACACACAATTAGACAATTGTATCCAACATTTCTAGCAACAAGGCTATAGATCCTAGTTGAGTGACTATAAGATAAATTCAGTCCACAAGTTTCTAATGATTGATCCATGGCTGTACATGTAAATATGCTAAATAAAAATATTTTCAATTGAATACTTTACCAATTAGTCTATTTTATGTTAAGTTCCAACATAAAGTGAATATATTTATTTTAAGTAAGAAATAAATGATAACAATGTGCATCACATTGAAATGCAGTCTAAGAATCATGCTACACAATTAATGCATGATCATGAAGGTCACGATGTGCATCCCAGTGGTGGAGGTATACATTTTCTATTCAAAATTTTATACATAATAATCAATACAAGTAAGAATCTTAAATAGAAATTGGTGTTGTAACATAAATTTAATTGCAATTTTTGTTTGGATTAATGTAACATTTTGAATTGCAACTCTAGAGGATCGAGAGACTAGTGTTCATGAGCATGTTGAGGTTGAGGCTAGACGAGATTATGTGACTAGATCAGGTAAAGAGCACCACAATTATGTTATTTAAAGTAGTAAAATACTTTTAACAATAATAATAAAATGTTTTTAATTTAATCCTTTAATTTTTTACTACGGAGGACCCCTCGTTGCAATGACATTACACTAGACATGCAATGAGATCACAAGCAACAAGCTAAAGAACTAATGATTGGGAAATTGTGATGATAACATTGATTCTCTTCTTAGATATATTATAAGGAGGAAAGAAAATATATTATTTTAATCTACACACCTTGCTTGATAATCAATGGATCAATATATGTGTCAATGAGTTTAATTATATTCTAATGAATGCTAATGAATTATATAATGCATTAATTAATACTGATGAAGATTTTATGTTAATGATTCTTTAATGTTTTAATGAATGTTATCACATTATAATGAATATAATAATTTGATAATGAATGAATGAATGTTATATTTTATTAATAGTTGAAAAAATGCATGAATGTTAGATGTTAATGGGGAATTTAGAGTGATATCGTTATGGGGGGCAAATGAGCTTCCACCTTCACATGGTTGGTCCTATTTAGTAGAGAATATTAAATTATTCTTAAAACAAAGTGAAGCTCAATATTAACCTTTGATTGCATCAAAAACTTCTAACTCCACCTAGGACTATTGTTGGATTTTGCAAGTTCTCATGCATTGACCCTACATTCCTATCTCACCACTTATCAATATTTGCAAGTTAGTTTGTCTTTACTTAAACATTGATCCATTATCTTTATTGTTAAAATATAGATAATCTCATGGGTTGTCAATTCATTGCACATATTAGCATCTCCAACAAAGGTTTTGAACTTTTGATAGGGTTTCCTCACCTTTTCAAGATGTCATTGATGTACTAGGCCTGGGAGGAAAATATGTTGAGTTTTCTAACCAAACCATTGCTTCTTCCACATCAACTAAATTAAAAACCATATACCTTTTCTTTCTCTTATTACCTCTCTTCTTGATAGCTCTGGTCTTTTGAATTACACTTAATTTAGGTAAGAAAAATTGCCTAAATACCATTGAGTCTAGCATGGCCTTTGAAGATGCTAGCTTTCAATCCATAGTCTCCTCCTTTCTCTTAAAAAAATATTGATTTAGAGGTTATTAAAATATCCATGCACCTTGCATATTATTAACTCTAACTAGGTATAATTTTAATAGTTGAACTACTTAATTTTTTATTAGCTCTGACCAAGGTTTCATTATTTTCTTCTAATGGGTATTCAAAAGTAATTTATTTTGTCCTTTATTATGTCAAGAGTTGCAAATTAAAACTACATATGGGTGTAGGTGGTGTATTGTCCCCTATATCAACTACTTATTCAAGGCTAACTATTCTTCTCTACAACTTAGGGACAAGGTTATCTTAAACTAAGTGTACATTTATTTCTACAAGTTACATTTAATTTCCAACTAGTATCGTAAAATTGAGATGGAAGTGATACTATGTGTAAATTAAGAGGTTCTACTACACTAGTATAACAAGAAAACATTATAACAACAAAGTTTATCAAGTCATGAAAGAGTGACAATAGGGTTCCTCTAAATCATTTTGAAATTATGGATTTAGAAAGGATTACAAGGATGCAGTCCAAACTCAAAATCCACAGCCAATTTAAGTTTGTTTTGGATTAAATAATCCCCCAATTTTGTATTTAGTTCACTATAAATTTTATCTCATTATTTTAAGAACTAGCATAGTGCATTTTTCTTTTAATAGGTTGTAAAAGCTAGAGGAGAAAGATGGTAGCCAATGAGTGAAGCTACAAGTTTATTTCTTTGTCATTATAATTAGTGATCTAGGAAATATCAAATTGTAATAACTGCTTACAACAATAAACATGGATTCAGTGTGATGCTCCCTACCAAAGTTGTGGCCAAGAAAATAATAAACAATACCTCTTTTTTTGGGTGCAAAATTGCAGAATTTCTACATGTACCCTATGGGTCTACCTTTGATGCAATTCTCCTTGCTGAAGTTGTGCTAAAGTGACAATAATGCCCTACATTTTATTTTCTTTGGCTTCTTTGGATTCTCTTTGGCACTAGTATAGTTGGTATAAAAATTATTTATGTTTTTCATAGGTACCTAATCAATTATACAAACTATGACCACACTCATTAGTACCACATAATGAACCTTTGTGTGTAGTTGTACAGACAGTGAGTCTTGACAACCATGGCCTTAAGACTCATAATCAACAATGTGATAATGATATTATATATGCTGATTGAGCGACCTCTATGGTAGTTCTTGTTATGAACATTTTCAATTTAAGACTTACCAATAGAAAGTACGTCTTGCCTAGTGATGTAATTGGATTAGGTATTTTACCTTATTTTTACTCCATTTACAAATAATGCAAAAAGTGGAGGCAGATCATTAATTAGAAAAGTCGATAACCTCACATACTTCTTTGCAAGAAACTAAGATGAAATACATGTTGAACATGACTACAAATTCAACATATCCTTTACCATGGAATGATTTGCATCATAATGAACCTAAATAGAAAACACAATTTGAGGGAATGTGACCTTTCTTGGCCTACTTTATAGTTAGAAAACTTGTGTGTATTTTTTATTATAGGTGTGGTTATGACCAAACTGGGTCTTTGATAGGGAGACAAGATATAGATGGTGTTTTGGGTCTTGGTATAGGTATAACAACTCTTTCATCCCAATGGGAAAAAAAAGGCATCACCAAGAATGTCATAGGAGTGTGCATTGCAAGAGGAGGGAAAAAGAGGGGATGCATGTTTTTTGGTGATGATCATGTGCCTACCTCATCCATGACCTAGGTTCCTTTTCTTCACAGGCCTAGAATGTAAATTGGAATAAAAACCTCACTTTTTCTCTCCCAATTTCCTTAACTAAAAAGTAAAAAATAGTTTGTCAAGTTATTCTTTAGCTTATTTCTTTAGGATATAAAACTTCATCTTTATGTGGCTAAAGTTCATTAGCTATCATGAGGACTATTTTTAGCTCAATAAACATTCATAAGAAGTGTGTCTTTCTCTTTGTCTCAATTAATTGAATTGAAAAAATAAACCTGTTAGGATATTTTTAAACTAATTCATAAATGTGAACCTGAAAAAAAAAAGTCTTCATTGAAATAGTAGAACTAAATCTTTATATTACTGAAGTTCATTATCTATCACAAATACAATTTTTAGCTTACACACATTCATGAAAACTCACCTCTAGGTATGTGATGCAAACCTCGTTGGCAGTGAGCCAATATCCCTTGGACTAGATATATATTTTGTACCACCTATATGAAACAATGAATGTTAGTCTCCTCATAATGTATTGATCTTTATTTCCTACTTTCATGGATTGTCTGATTACAAAATATTTCCATATGTATACAAAGTTGCAAAATACTTTATACTATTTTTATTTTTTTGTTTCTTCTAGTCCTTTA